>CM035118.1:86555983-87133589 GCA_020205555.1 Panax stipuleanatus
GTTGAGCTATCCGATGTATAGTGGATATTACTTTGTGATGTAAGACTTTATATAGTAACTTCGATGTAGCGATTCATGTAACAAATTTGAATCAAAGATATGTTATATAAAGGTTGAGATTCAGGGACAATAAAGAAAGAGATATATAAAAGTTTTAATTATTCCGCATTTTTAGTGATTGTATCACCGATTAATGATGTAAAGTTAGAAGTTTGATGTATTGTTAACAGCCAAGATTGAGTGTCGAATTGTATGAATTTTGGGGGTGTTACAGTTGGTATCAAAGCTGATAGGTTATACACCTTAGGTAAGAGTACCTTAGGCTATGACCTTAGGTTATAAGAAGTTAAGTTTAAGTTACGTATGATAAAAAGATGATTATTTTTACATACGTAGAAGTATAGGATGGGTTAAGTCCTAGAAATGTTATAAGGAGAAGATGAGAATGACGAGGAGTAAACTCGAATAAAATATTGAGTAACATGAATGAAATTAGAAATTCTTAAAGGAAGAGTTATTAAATAAACAAGAAGATTCAAAGAAAAATCTTGAAGAGATATAAAGATAAGAATCAAGAGTTACCTAACTCCAATAATCAAGATGACGAATAATGATGAATAGACAAAGTCTATAAGATTAAAAGCATAATAAAATCATGATATGATATGATGAAAGGTAAAGATAAGAAGATTGTAAAATAAAACGATCATAAGATAAGAGAAGAATCATAAGGGAAATGATTATAGAATAAGATCACGGCGTGATCTTTTAAAGTTGTAAAAGTCAGATGGTCTGTAATGATTAAATAGTTATAGTTTGATGCTATAACGAGTATGTACTATGATATAGTACGAGATAAACTCACGAGGAGTTATAAATGATGAGATACAGGAAATCTGTATCGAGCATAGAGCGAGAAATTATGAGCAAGATAGAGTTAAGTGGAATTTCAACTGAGAGCTCATGTGATGGCTGAGTTGTACAAACCTTTGTATGGGCAGGGGTTTTGTGCTTACACTTGGTTTATCACAGGGGTAATCATTGAAATGTGGTGTCGCGCTATCGATATATATATGGTGAGAAGGTGATTCTTGTCCCATGTTTATAGTTGATAGTTAGAGGTGATATTAAGATTAGATTGGATGATATTAAGGTTAGGTGCGAGTTCATAAAACTCATTCTTATGGTAAGTTCGTGACTCATAATCATATGTATGTTTTTGAACCCCTAAGCATATGGACAGTCTCTGATCAGTTCTTTGACTACGTATTGCCATGACAAGTTCTTAAATTCATATTATTGTGGTAAGTTCCTAAACTTCCAAAGTGTGGTAAGTTTGATGAACTATACTGGGTATAGAAAGGTTATGGTATAAAAAGCATTGATGTTGTTGAAGATTGATAGAATGTTTAAGTAATGAAGCAGTGGAGTAAAGATTTAAATTGATGAAGAAAATTTTGATATTCTAAATCTCCTAGCTTTGCTAGGTTTTCAAAATTTATTGACTTCGTGCTGATGTTGCACTTTTATTTTCTTGAAAAATATTGGATCAAAAGATTGAACTAATGGATTTTTAAAATAGTGCTATTATTCACATGTCTATGCTAATTGTTTCAGCAAGACAAAAATGTTTTGAAAATTTCAAAATGTATTTTATATATTCTATGCATCATTTGATATGATGTAGGAATAATAGTCGAGGAAGTCATCAATGCGGTTAAACCTAGTGTTGGATGTGATCGTAGAATCGTCAGCCCACTATGATATGATGTAGTATGACGACGTCATGTAATGACTGTAATGCCCCCAAAATAGATCCAATCCACCCAACCCATTTTGGGTCGCCACGAAATACACTCAACAAAAATTTTAAATACAAATCTTCAAATTCTACCTTTTAAAATATCGTACAAAATACGATCACAATTAAACTGTGAGTTTCAATACAAATACCTTGCCCATACTTCGAATCAATGATACGTTACAAAAATGTACAGTCAATAACTATTTTAGGAATTAAAATCTTTGAAAAATGCTCAAGGAAACCTTCGTACATGGGAGGCCATGCATCTAAGTTATAATAGATATCATATGACTTGAGAATTATCCTTGGTTGACCCAATAGACCCCAAAGAAAAATGAGAAGATTACTATCATGTTCTTTCCAATGGTGGGTCTTCTCTTACCATATAATTATCTCCATTGTCTCCAATTGAGAATTATATTTCAACCAAACTCCAATATTATATAGGTAGTGCTCATAGATATAATCAGCAAGTGGATGTGCACAACCATGTTTTATGATAACCCGAAGTTGTAGGTGATTAGACATCTTGTATGATAGTGGCAAAACACCCTTCCAAAGTTGGGTTCACCTAAGCCTATTTGGTTCACCAAAATCAACTGTTAAAATGACGTATAAAATACGACACACACATTTTAAATTCTCAATATAATTCTTCTCATACTGTTTTATGGAAAACCTTAACAGCTAAAGACCATCGTTCTATTCCCCTGTTATCCCTGCTCGACCCCGTTATACTCTTATTACCTGAAAGGAATTGTGAAGCAAAAGGATGAGCACAAATAGCCCAATAAAGAATATCATGACTAAAGATAATTATATTATCAATAGTTTTCATCAGTAATAAATCAAAGATTTAAACATATGGTAAACTTTTCAACCATAGTTGCAGTGGAACGAGCAATCCATTAGAAGAGTCAAATAGACTATAATGTCTATTATCTTCTCCATGTTAAAAGTCCACCAATAATATTTTATCCCTGTAACATCAATCAACAATTCCTGTCCACAATCATGTAAGTTCATGATCATAATTCTCTTGATGAATTCCTCTTCGCACTCAAGACGAAGATAATTCTCATCACCTGTCTTTACCTGAAACACCAAAGATCATGGTTATACCAAATCACAGTTCCTGTTCATAATCATGCTAATCAATTCATCTTTGCATTACAAGCCAACGATATTCAATAATTAATCATTCATCTTTGCACTACAGGCCAAAGATATTCACAAATCAACCGCTCATCTTTGCACTACAGGCCAAAGATATTCATCAATAGTTCATCTTTGCACTACGGGCCAAAGATATTCAACAACAGGTCATCTTTGCACTACATGCCAAAGATATTCGTATCTCAAAAAAATATCTAATCATTCCAGAATTTATATAAACAATAATTATAACCATGTTGATCAATTCACCTTTGCCTTTAAGCTAAAGATATTCAATTGTAAATTCAATGGTCGTGAATATACCAGTCAACAATCCATCTTTTCACTACTGGCCAAAGAGAATCTATAGTCATGATCATACCAATAATCTACCCATCTTTACATTCCAAGTCAAAGAGAAATTTTATCACCAGGATTATAAAAATGTTATATATGATAATAAAAACAATATGATCAAAACATCGATCTCCAAGTTCAAAAATACTCCATAATAATACTTTGTGGATCAAAATTCCAGAATAAAGATAAAAACTTGGATCCAATCAAAGATAGGAACCTTAACAAGCAACTTGGACATATAGAAGAAAATTTAATTTTTTCGTGAATAGTGCCGTATACGCGAATAGTAATCCCGACGAAAAAAGTAATAATTTCATAATAAAATTCATGCCAATATTTTGGTATAATGATATTGAAAAGAATAACATCATTTACGGAAGAAAATAACATCCCTTATCATCCCTTACCTCAAAAGAATAGTACTTCTGACCGGAATATCGGATATAATACCGAAAAAACTTGCACTGAATGGTAATACTCAAAGTATCTAAATACTCACAAAAATACGCTCGATATTATAGAGAGAGAAAACTTCTGATTCTGGTGTGATTTTCAATTCTAACCTAAGCACCCTATTTATAGGAAAAGCTTAGGATGCCAAAGTAGACTAAATTAATAAAATAATAATTTTTTAGAAAATTTTCCAGCCGCCTCCCCAAGAAAGCCATCAGCATTCCACACCAACCAAAAGTGGGGCCCACCATTTTATAAAAAAAATATTTATTTTCCGAAACTTCAATAATTCATAATAAATAGCCCTTTTGTCAGAAAAATATAAATTCTATGTCCTTTTCATAGGAAATTTAATTTTCTACAACTTTGTAGAAGGAAGTTTTTCCAAATTCCAAACATAAATTATCCGAAATCCATAAACGGATGATTTTCCACACCAAAATACTGATAAAAACACATCAGCACTAATTCCTTCTTTTATATCCACAAAATAAATATTTTCTTATCATATAAATCAATAATTAATTATTCATAAATAATATTACAGAACTACAATATTGACATCCAGGTTGTTCCAAGGAAAGAGGGGGCCTTCCGATAAGGACTTCTCCTTACTGGCGCGCAATTAATTAACCCCTCCAAGACAGAACTTCCTTAGACATTGTCAATAATGCTATCTAATAATATTATTCAAATAATATGAATTATTGAGTTGATAATGTGAAATACTGTGCAGTGACAATTATTGAATCAATAATACAAAATATCAACTACAGCAATTATTGAATCAAGCATATAAAATAGCAACGTAGCAATTATTGATATAAAATATCAACATAGCAATTATTGAGTCAATAATATAAAATATTGAACAGTAATTACTGTAACAATAATTGAGCAAGTGTCTTCTCGCGTAAGAATCAATAATTCAAAATACTGTGCAATACCGTGTGCTACTGTGCAACACCGCGTATTACTGTATTTTAACCACCGGATATTTTAACAGTACTAATGGTAACAACTACGCCGTTATTTATAAAAATGTTATTTCTGTCGCTTTCTATATCAGACAGTTATTCCGTTGTGGGGCCCACAAATAGCTGCGCCGTCGTACGAATATTCTCCGACAACAAGAATATTCCACGACCAAACGAATATTCCCCGACAACAATGAATATTTTATAACCACTTGCTTACTTTGCAAAATTTGCATATTTTACCCTTAACTTTAAATTTTTATCAATTTAACCATTTACTAAATAGAAAAATTGAATACTTTTATTTCATAAAATCTGGGGTCTTACAATCTCCCCTCCTTATGAAATTTCGTCCCCGAAATTTACGTACCTGGTAGTTCGAAGATATGAGGATACATTGCTTTCATTTCAGATTCTTTCTTCCCGGTTATTTCTTCTGTATCATGATTTCTCCATTGCTCATTCTAGAATACCGCTTCAAAACAAGGTTAATTGACATATAACAATTGTCAATTTATTAAGTAAAAAAGTCAGCTTAGGTAAGTTACACACTAGCGAAGTATATTATTCGTCCCTCCCCTCCTAGTTCTAGACTCCAATCTCCGCCAGCGACCATATCCCTAAGCTCTAATACCAAAATATAACACCCCCAAAATAGATCCAATCCACCCAACCCATTCTGGGTCGCCACGAAATACACTCAACAAAAATTTCAAATACAAATCTTCAAATTCTACCTTTTAAAATATCGTACAAAATACGATCACAATTAAACTGTGAGTTTCAATACAAATACCTTGCCCATACTTCAAATCAATGATACGTTACAGAAAGGTACAGTCAATAACTGTTTTAGGAATTAAAATCTTTGGAAAATATTCAAGGAAACCTTCGTACATGGGAGTCCATGCATCTAAGTTATAATAGATATCATATGACTTGAGAATTATCCTTGGTTGACCCAATAGACCCCAAAGAAAAATGAGAAGATTACTATCATGTTCTTTCCAATGGTGGGTCTTTTCTTGCTATATAATTATCTCCATTGTCTCCAATTGAGAATTATATTTCAACCAAACTCCAATATTATATAGGTAGTGCTCATAGATATAATCAGCAAGTGGATGTGCACAACCATGTTTTATGATAACCCGAAGTTGTAGGTGATTAGACATCTTGTATGATAATGGCAAAACACCCTTCCAAAGTTGGGTTCACCTCAGCCTATTTGGTTCACCAAAATCAACTGTTAAAATGACGTATAAAATACGACACACACATTTTAAATTCTAAATATAATTCTTCTCATACTGTTTTATGGAAAACCTTAACAGCTAAAGACCATCGTTCTATTCCCCTGTTATCCCTGCTCGACCCCGTTATACTCTTATTACCTGAAAGGAATTGTGAAGCAAAAGGATGAGCACAAATAGCCCAATAAAGAATATCATGACTAAAGATAATTATATTATCAATAGTTTTCATCAGTAATAAATCAAAGATTTAAACATATGGTAAACTTTTCAACCATAGTTGCAGTGGAACGAGCAATCCATTAGAAGAGTCAAATAGACTATAATGTCTATTATCTTCTCCATGTTAAAAGTCCACCAATAATATTTTATCCTTGTAACATCAATCAACAATTCCTGTCCACAATCATGTAAGTTCATGATCATAATTATCTTGATGAATTCCTCTTCGCACTCAGGACGAAGATAATTCTCATCACCTGTCTTTACCTGAAACACCAAAGATCATGGTTATACCAAATCACAGTTCCTGTTCATAATCATGCTAATCAATTCATTTTTGCATTACAAGCCAACGATATTCAACAATTAATCATTCATCTTTGCACTACAGGCCAAAGATATTCACAAATCAACCGCTCATCTTTGCACTACAGGCCAAAGATATTCATCAATAGTTCATCTTTGTATTACGGGCCAAAGATATTCAACAACAGGTCATCTTTGCACTACATGCCAAAGATATTCGTATCTCAAAAAAATATCTAATCATTTCAGAATTTATATAAACAATAATTATAACCATGATGATCAATTCACCTTTGCCTTTAAGCTAAAGATATTCAATTGTAAATTCAATGGTCGTGAACATACCAGTCAACAATCCATCTTTTCACTTCTGGCCAAAGAGAATCTATAGTCATGATCATACCAATAATCTACCCATCTTTACACTTCAAGTCAAAGAGAAATTTCATCACCAGGATTATAAAAATGTTATATATGATAATAAAAATAATATGATCAAAACATCGATCTCCAAGTTCAAAAATACTCCATAATGATACTTTGTGGAGCAAAATTCAAGAATAAAGATAAAAACTTGGATCCAATCAAAGATAGGAACCTTAACAAGCAACTTGGACATATAGAAGAAAATTTAATTTTTTCGTGAATAGTGCCGTATACGCGAATAGTAACCCCGACGAAAAAAGTAATAATTTCATAATAAAATCCATGCCAATATTTTGGTATAATGATATTGAAAAGAATAACATCATTTACGGAAGAAAATAACATCCCTTATCATCCCTTACCTCAAAAGAATAGTACTTCTGACCGGAATATCGGATATAATACCGAAAAAACTTGCACTGAATGGTAATACTCAAAGTATCTAAATACTCACAAAAATACGCTCGATATTATAGAGAGAGAAAACTTCTGATTCTGGTGTGATTTTCAATTCTAACCTAAGCACCCTATTTATAGGAAAAGCTTAGGATGCCAAAGTAGACTAAATTAATAAAATAATAATTTTTTAGAAAATTTTCCAGCCGCCTCCCCAAGAAAGCCATCAGCATTCCACACCAACCAAAAGTGGGGCCCACCATTTTATAAAAAAAATATTTATTTTCCGAAACTTCAATAATTCATAATAAATAGCCCTTTTGTCAGAAAAATATAAATTCTATGTCCTTTTCATAGGAAATTTAATTTTCTACAACTTTGTAGAAGGAAGTTTTTCCAAATTCCAAACATAAATTATCCGAAATCCATAAACGGATGATTTTCCACACCAAAATACTGATAAAAACACATCAGCACTAATTCCTTCTTTTATATCCACAAAATAAATATTTTCTTATCATATAAATCAATAATTAATTATTCATAAATAATATTACAGAACTACAATATTGACATCCAGGTTGTTCTCAGGAAAGAGGGGGCCTTCCGATAAGGACTTCTCCTTACTGGCGCGCAATTAAATAACCCCTCCTAGACAGAACTTCCTTAGACATTGTCAATAATGCTATCTAATAGTATTATTCAAATAATATGAATTATTGAGTTGATAATGTGAAATACTGTGCAGTGACAATTATTGAATCAATAATACAAAATATTAACTGCAGCAATTATTGATTCAATCATATAAAATAGCAACATAGCAATTATTGATATAAAATATCAACATAGCAATTATTGAGTCAATAATATAAAATATTGAACAGTAATTACTGTAACAATAATTGAGTAAGTGCCTTCTCACGTAAGAATCAATAATTCAAAATACTGTGCAATACCGTGTGCTACTGTGCAACACCACGTATTACTGTATTTTAACCACCGAATATTTTAACAGTGCTAACGGTAACAACTACGCCGTTATTTATAAAAAAAGTTATTTCTGTCGCTTTCTATATCAGACAGTTATTCCGTTGTGGGGCCCACAAATAGCTGCGCCGTCATACGAATATTCCCCGACAACAAGAATATTCCACGACCAAACGAATATTCCCCGACAACAATGAATATTTTATAACCACTTGTTTACTTTGCAAAATTTTCATATTTCACCCTTAACTTTAAATTTTTATCAATTTAACCATTTACTAAATAGAAAAATTGAATACTTTTATTTCATAAAATCTGGGGTCTTACAATGACGAAATCCTCAACGTACCATTACTACAGTACGGTATCAGAATATTATAAAAAGATTTATTTATTTTAGTTTCCTTAAACTATAAACAAAAATTATTGAGTTGGTTAAATATATATATATATATATATATATATTTTGATTGATGTCCGAATTGTTACTAGAAGTCTATGCTATTTGATTCAGCTAGACAAGTATTGAAAGATGTTTATGAAATTCGAGCATTCTTGGTCAAACTATGTCAAACCAAATTGTTTTGGTGCGGATTCAGATGTTAAGAAGCTGAGGTGAACAACCCTATAAAAGGGAACATGTCATCGGAGATAATAGTTTTTAGTGTAACGCATATAGTCGTTATGATGTACTACGTTTTTGCACGACGTAGTGGTGCAATAGTCTGATCACCTAGAGCACTGATGCAGGATGTTTACAGTCTGTGTGATGGTTAAACATTTTGTTAGAGTGGTTTATAGTGTGAAGTACCGGGGGTGAAGCATTGTTAAACCTAGAGATGAGTTCAAGGTCTTATGACCCCTCAGCATGATTTGAGAATCTTTTAAATTCCTGAGTTATTTATATTGCTTTCCAATTATTGAGCAATTGTGAAAGATTCTTATTATTCTGAAGAAAAATGTGGCAATAAGGATATTCCTTAGAAAGAAGTAGTTGTAGAACGCAACAATCCAGTGAATAAGGATTAACATAAAATCTATTTTGATAGATTAATATACGAAGATTAATGATAAAAATTTTGAGGAAGAAATTCTTAGAAGAATGGGTGAATGTGATAACCCGAATACTTACAAGATAGTGCATTATGAATTCTACGAGGAAATGAACGGGTTAAAGAATATATAATATTTGATATAATTGTGTTTAATTGAATGTTATGTAATAAAACCTAAAATTTGTTGAAGCAATGAATGGAGTAGTATATATATAAAACTTTTGTTGAGATAATGTGTTGAAGTTATTCAACAATAAAATTTTGAAAGAGATTTTGTGAAAACCGAGTAAGAGAAATTTCGTTGATTTTGAGGACGGAATCCTTATAAGGAAGGAAGGATGTGACAACCCGGATTTTTAAGAATTAATAAATGAGAATTTAATAAATAAAATTCTTATTTTAAGATGTTCGAGTACGTGTATGTGTATGTGTTATATATTGTGAAATATGTGATTTGGTGTGACGAGAATTTTATATATTAATTTTAATATTTGTTGAACTAAATAAATATTTTAATTGATTTATTTATTGAGTGAAATAAATAATTATGTGTTGGTTATAGAGTAATATAATTAAGTGTAATATATTAATTAAATGAATATTTAATATTTAATTTAAGTAATATGTAATGATTTTATGTTATAGTTCTAATTTAATAGGGATAATTAAATTAGATGAAGTTATGTGATAATTGTTACATAAAATTATAATTAGCTAGAAATTATAATTGTTATGTGATTAATTGATGTTAACTTTTAATTAATTAAATTAGAATGTTAAGATTTAATTAATTAAAGTGTAACATTAAAAATATGTGCTAAATGATTTATTAAAAGAATTAAAAGAGTTTTTAAAACCGTTTTGCCAAACAAGGCTCTTGCACCGTTTTAAATCTGTTTTGCTAAACGGAGCCTTAACTACTAAAAACCTATTTTTTAAGAATAAGCTATTTTGCCAAACAAGCCTTAGGGCTTTTAAAATTCAAATTGTAACTTATATATTAATGGTACTTATTATATTTAATAAATGCCATTATGTAGTGGAAGTTATATATCTTATATTTATATTTTATATGTATAATGTATGTATATTATATTATATGTATATTACGTTAGTTAGAATTACAAAAGAATTAGAGTTTTATCAGTGTTAAAACAAGAAGAGAAAAATATAGAGAAAGAAAAGAAAAGTTAGAGAGAAAGGAAGAGAGAAGAAGAAGATGAAAGGAGGAAAACTTTGAGAGAAAGTCCTTGTTAAACCTCATCATCATTTTCCTCACTAAGTATCAAGGGTATAATTCTAACCCTTGTATTTCAAAAACCATGTTTGATGTTATTCATGTTCTTCTTCTCTGTAAAAATAAGTTTTCATGGAAATATAGATAAACATGAAATTTATGTATAAATTGTATTCATATATGCTTACAATTGATTTGTATGCTTAGTTAAGATGTTTAATTCATGTGTATATAATGAACATGAAGAATTCATTTTCATCAAAAAGTTACAATGAAATAAGTTTTTATTAATTGGTCTTTGAAAATTAAAATTTGTGTTTGATTGATAATCATTGGGTAAATTAATGTTAGATAATGATAACATGTTTATAAACGGATTCAATGTGATTTGAATTGTGTGTTTTGATTGAGAAATAAACTTACAGTGTTCAATTTTATCAAGAACACTGGAAAATAGTTTTTATACAAAATTTTTAAAATTAAGAGTTTTGATTATGTGTTTTCATGATTAAATATATTAAAACATGTTAGAAACTTATAATTTATGTTTTCTATAAAATTGATATGAATTAGGTTGACTGGAATCAGAATTTAGTGTGGAAAAATAAGTCAAATTGGCTTTATCTCTGCACAGTTCGCGAACCAAAATTGAGCCGCTGCAGGGGGCCTGCCCCGTCGGGGGGTGTGCAGAAAAGAAAACTTGGTTTGTTTTGTGCAGCTTTGTTTAGATCATGAAAAGTTAACCCAATGTGTTAAATTTGATGACATGTTAGGCATATCTTAAAATGCTAAATAATAGTAATGAATTATATTAATAAAATATAATGTGTGATTATAATTTGAATAATTATAATTAAAGTAAAGGTTTAATTTCAATTATAATTTGTTAAATTATAATGAATATAGTTTGAGTAATTTTAATTAAGGTAAATGTGTAATTTAAGTTATAATTCATTTTAATTATACTTTTATGAGTGCATGAATTGAAATTGATTGATTATAATCAAAGTAATTGTTTAATTTAAATTATAATTAGTTTAATTATAATTTAATTGATATAAAGGCATAAATTGAGTTTGATTGATTTTAATCAAAATAAATGTTTAATTTAAATTATAATTTGTTTAATTACGATTTAATTATTATAAAATACAATTATAATTTGATTAATTATAATTGAGGAGAATGTGTAATTTAAATTATAATTTGTTTAAATTATAATTTAATTAGTATGAGTACGTAATTATTAATTGATTAATTATGTGAAAATATAATATGATTATGTGATGTGATTAATTATGTGATAATTAATTATTAACTTAATAGTTAAAGAGGAATGAGTTAACCTAAATGGGTTAACTAATTATGAGAATTAGCTAGGTGATAATTAATATATATTATTAATTATACACATAAGTTTGACAGTGTATGTTAAACAAATAAATGAGAGAGAATTATGAAGTGTAAAGTAGAATTTACTTGAGCAATTGATAAGCATTGCTATGTGACTAATAATTGATGCGTATGGTAATACATTGTGTAGGATTCATGAAGTACTGCAGATTATTATAAGCTATTTTTCGTGAATTGGTAATCTACGAGCCAGGCGAATCTTTCAGTTCCTAATTGCTATGTGAACTCGATGATGAACTATTTTAAATTTGTATTGCAAATAGCATAATATGTTATATATGTTGTAAGTATGAAATGATAATGTCAATTTATGACTTTATTGATTGAGTAAATAATGTTGATTGGGTAAGGAACTCAATCTTTATACTTGTTGTTGGGTTTGTACAAAATCGTGACGCAATCAAATTGCAAAAATTAGCGGAAGCATGGTATATCAGAGTTTAAAAAATTTCTACAAAACCATTACCCGGATCATCCTTTATGCAAATTATTAATTTAAAACGATAACTAAGAAGTTATGGAATCATACCCTTGTAGAACGAAGCTTCCACGGGTACGAGTTCAACTCCTTGTTCTTCGTGATCTCCTTGAATTTTTGAGTTAGATTTCTTCCTTTGATCAATGTTAGCCACCCAAGTATTTGGCCTCTAGAGGTGATCCACCAAGGAAGATGAATTATCAAGAAGGAGGGTGGTTGGCTTAGTTTTCTATCCTCTATAGAAAAGGAGTACTCTCCAACAATTGGAATTGCATCAACTAATATCTATTATAAAACTTCTCTTATATGGATATTGGTCAACCCTTCTAATCCTATTAGACATGGGATTTCATTTAATTAATTAAACTCCTTTAATTAATTTAGGCTTCCCACCACATTGGGAATAATTAATTAAATTTATTTAATTAATTTGTCTCCTAATCTTATTAGGAATAAATGAGAGTACTAATATTAAATTAATTACTAAACTCCTTTAGAAATAATAATAATTGTAATAATATTAATAAGACTCCTCTTATTAATTTATATTTAATATTTCTAAAATATTAAATAATAAACATTAAGCTATTTAATTTATTCTATCACCATAGATTAAATTAATTACACTTAATGTATTATTACGATTATGCCATTACCTTCTTAAATAATTATTTTTTCTTTTATGGTGTGACCCTTTAGGTTCTCCATATTAAACCGGTTGTGAATAAATTAATTAGAACAATTCTAATCTTATTTAAATAAATAAATTAAACTAATAATCTATTTAAATAAATAATATTTATTCTACAATAGGGATAAGCCTCCCTAGCGATCAACGACTTTCCAGATAATATAGATTTCAACATTAATCATAAAAGAACCTGTGCGTAAATAGTTACCATACAATTCAATCATTCCACCATACAATGTCCCAATTAAATATAAGACATGGAATTACTGTCAAGTCTTATTTTATTTAATTATATGTATTTTGATTAGAAAATGCACAACTCCAAATAATGCAAATTAGAAACTCCTTTCTAATTTCATTCCACCTTGACCAAGGATTCCTGGGTTGTCATTTAACGAATCACATAGGACATATCTCCTCTTTTACTAGAGGTGGTAGATTCTATATTGATCATTCATTATCTCCATATGTAACTCATTATTCCCAAGCATACCCTTTTATATACCCTAAAGGGCCTTAAGGAATAAGCCAAAGTATAATTTATTACATACAAGATACTATGATGATCTCAAGTTCAAGGATCATTTGTACTACTATCACATTAGGAATTTCTATTGACAGGAGAGTAAAACTCCATTAGGTATTCCATAGCGAGTCACGTTCAGTGAACTTATTCTCCAATAAGCACCTACATACTTACTTTAGTGTCTCCACACAAATGATCATGAGATCAATCATCCTCATCTAATGAGCAAGCAACATATGTACCAATCTATCCGAATTTACTAATCCCCTTTTTAGTAATCCCACGATTGGGAACTATTTTAGTTTTAAAGCTTTCTAAGAATTTAGATCTCATTTGCATGATCATTATCATGATTCTAAAAGCATTGCTTAAAACTATAGGTTATTTACATATTATAAAAACAGCACCATGTCGATAATTAAATGCCTTTAATAAATAAATATTTTTATTAATAAATAAATAAGATTATCTCCAAAGTATATGCTTTATCATCATACATGATTCGCTTGTATGCATACTACTTTCAATCTCTCACTTGCACTAAAGCCAATCGCCATGGTATCTCATACCAACTTTTCTAAGTGACGATCAAACTGCTTTTGTGTTATAGCTTTAGTAAATGGATCTGCAATGTTATCTTGAGAGACTACACGCTCTAAGGTGACGTCTCCTCTTTCAATGATTTCTTTAATCAAAGTGCCGCAACACATGTTTAGATTCAAGATGAGACTTAGGAACTTTTCCTAGTTTTGTAATGAACTTTTCATCTGAAACATCAACTTGCAGCTTCACTTACAGTTATATACTTTGTCTTTGTCACTAAACCAACAACCTTTTGTTGTTTGGAATCTTTCCAATTCACTGCACCATCTTTTAAGGTAACGACTTACCCTAAAGTGGATTTGTTATCGTCTTGGTCAGTCTGAAAACTTGAGTCTGTTTAGAACTCTAGTTTAATTCAGACTCATCATGTGATATGATGACATCCTTAGTGTCAGTTAAGTTTAAGATGTTTATCACTGTCTCACAGTGATCTTCTCTAGAATATGACTGATCAACATCAAGTCTCGTATATTTCATTGCATACATGATAGTAACTCATGCGATCTCCCTTTTACTGAGCATAATTTTTGAGAGATACACTCCATGACTCATCATCATGAGGCACCTTTTTGGAGTTTGCCATGCTAAACGCCTTTAGCATCTAATGAATATACGTTTTCTTGGGTTAAGCCGAACATCCTTTTAAATCTATTAATACAGATTTATATCCCCAATGCGGGATGTTCTACCCAAATCATTCATGGAGGAAAGTTTAGACAACTTTATTTTGATCGATTTTAGCATAGGAATTTCATTCCCTATCAGTAATATATCATCAACATATAATATATGGAATGAAACAGCGCTCCCACTAACCTTCTTGTACACACATGGTTCATCCTCATTTTTGATAAAATCAAACTCTTTGATTGTCTCATCAAAACGAATGTTCCATCTACGAGAAGCTTGCTTCAATCCATAAATGGATTGTTATAGCTCATATACATGATTTGCTTAAACCATTGAAACAAAAATCATCTGGTTGTATCACACATACATTCTCCTCTAATAATGTATATTTGAGGAAGGGCGTCTCCACGCCCATTTTGCCAGATTAAGTAATAATAAGCTTCAATCGCAAGTAAAATCCAAATGGACTTGAGCATAGCTTCAAAATCCATTTTAGATTTTATGGTCATTTACCATTTCTCTGAGTCTTTATTACTCATAGCCTGCTCGTAATTCAATGGATCATCATCATTCATGATGTGTACCTTATCGTCATCCTCTATGACGAATCCATACCTCTCAGGTATCTTCGGTACTCTTCCAGATTTACGAATAGGGTGTGATACAGTAGGTTCTTCCACTTGGTCAGGTACCTGACTCTGATTCGTAGTAATTTGTGGTTCTTGAACTTCTTCAAGATATATCTTACTCCCACTGACCCCTTCATGGATAAACTCTTTTTCCAAGAAGGCAGCATGTTTCGCAACAAACACCTTTTGATCAGTTGGATGACAGAAATAATACCCTACTGTTTCTTTAGGGTATCCCACAAATCTACACTTATCAGGATTTAGTCTATAGCTTATCATTTTCAAACTTTTTGACATAAGCTGGACAACCCCAAGTCTTAACATGCTTAAGATTTGGTTTTCTCCCCTTCCATATCTCATATGGAGTCTTTGGGGCGGATTTGGTAGGTACCTTGTTAAGTAGGTATGCAGCCATTTCTAGGGCATATCCCCAGAAGGAAATTGGAAGGTCGGTAAAACTCATCATGGATCGAACCATGTCCAACAGTGTTCGATTTCTCCTTTCAGATACTCCATTTAACTGTGGTGTACCTGGAGGACTCCATTGTGAGATTATACCATTTTCTTTGAGACAATTGAGAAACTCACCGCTTAAGTATTCTCCACCTCGATCTGATCGAAGTATCTTAATACTCTTGCCCGTTTGTTTCTCTACTTCACTTCTGAACTCTTTGAACTTTTCAAATGATTTTGATTTGTATTTCATTAAATAGACATATCCAAATCTTAAGTGATCATCAGTGAAAGTAATAAAATAAGAATACCCACCCCGTGCACTTGTTGTCATAGGTCCACAAACGACTGTGTGAATCAACGATAACAACTCTATAACTCTTTCTCCTTTTTCACTAAAAGGAGATTTAGTCATTTTACCCATGAGACATGATTCACAAGTTGGATATGATTCATAATCAGATAGCTCTAAGAGCCCATCCTTATGCAACTTGGATAATCTTGTTTTATTGATATGACTGAGTCTACAGTGCCACATATAGATATAATTAATATCATCTCTTTTCCTTTTCTTAGTTTGTTCAATTTGAAATATATTTTCTTGCAAGTCAAGTATATAAAGTTCATTTTGCAAATTTTCAATACCATATAAAACATCGTCTTTATAAATAGAACAACCATTGTTCTTTATAATAACGTTAAATCCTTCCATATCCAATACAGAAATAGAAATATTGTTTCTAATAATATTCGGAACAAAATAACAATTATTTAGATAAATAGACTTGCCCGAAGGCATCGCTAAATAATAAGTCCCTACAGCTAATGCAACAACCTTTGCTCCATTTCCCACTCGTAGGATGATCTCATCATTGCTCAGCTTCCTACTTCTGACCAGTCCCTGCACAGTATTACATATGTGAGAACCACAGCCGGTATCCAATACCCAAGTAGAATTATGACTTTCAGAAAAATAAATTTCAATCATAAACAAACCTTGATTGGAAGTCGAAGCTTCTCCAAGCTTCTTCTCTGCTAGAAATTTCTTATAGTTTCTTTTCCAATGTCCCGGCTCGTTGTATTGGAAGAACATTCCTTTGCCAGATGGATCAGGTTTCTTTTGCTCCTTTTCTTTCCCCTTTCCCTTAGCCTTCTTGGATTTCTTCTTTTCAAAAGACACCTTGGGCCTCTTTCTTTTATTGGAAGAATCCACCATCAAGATATGGTTCTTCTTGGATGGGAAGTGACCTTCTGCAGTTTTCAGCATGTTAAGCAGCTCAGGCAAGCTGACATCTAGCTTATTTATGTGAAAATTAACCACAAACTACGAGAAGTTCTCAGGGAGTGACTACAAAACCAAGTCTTGACTCAACTCCCCATCCATAACGAACCCAAACTGTCCAAGGCGTTCAATCAAATTGATCACATTTAGGACATGAGTCTCGACGGCAGTGCCCTCGGTCATCCGAGATCGGAAGAGCTCCTTAGATATCTCATATCTAGCAGTCCTACTCTGTTCACCATATAACTCCTTGAGGTGAAGCAGCATAGCAGGAGCATCCATGTTTACGTGCTGACGCTGAAGCTCGTTATTCATGAATGCGAGCATGATGTATTGAGCCACAGATGCATCATCTTGCCACTTATTGAAAGTGGCAATCTCTTCCTCAGAGGCTGTTTCCAAAACAGATTCATGGACAGTTGAATTTAGGATATAAGAAATCTTTTCAGCAATGAGAACAATTCTCAGATTTCTTAGCCAGTCCTCATAATTCGGGCCGGTAAGCTTATTCGCATCAAGTATGCTTCGTAGTGAGATTAGTGATTTTGACATTTTTAAAATTCTGCATGTGAAAAGATAACATTTTAGCAAACATTCATTTTTATTAATTTTTGCATACCAAAATAAATTTAAGTCTTTATTTTAAATTGGTATCTTCCACTATTTTCATCAAATTATATTACCCTCACTTATATAGTTCGGCAACATCTAATTAAAGATATGCTAGTGAGAATAAGGATCCCATTTTAAATGTATATAATCTTGTGGATAGCACAATAAGCGATATACAAATAAATAGGTAGTCAACTCTTGTCAATTACATCACCATGTAACTCTTTTTATTTTACCTCTTAAATCATAATGGTCAAGTGTGTGCACATCCGAACTAAAATTATTTAAGTTAAGTCTAGCCTAGCACTTCCATAAATTCAAAAAAGAAAAATGTTCGTCCTTATGGATAGCAAAACATGACTAGATCGTTTAATTTTCTTGATAAGCATCAAATGTGATTAATTAACATCTTAAATACTCAATACTCGCCTTGTGGATAGCACAACAAGCTCATATTAAATATTTAATACTCTATTAATTTATCATGCTAGAAGGCGACTGTAATACCCAAAAAAAAGAAGTTCAGATTTGAGTTTGAGCCTGTTGGCATTTATTCGGGCTTGACCTTTTGATATTTATTAGTTATAAATACTATTCTTTCGTGGCATAGAGCTTTCGTTCAGTTATGTTGTGTTTTGAGTAACCTCCCTTTCTCTTTCGGAAAGGAGGTGCTACAGAGTTGGTATCAGAGCTTAGGTTCTTTCTTGTAGAAAACCTATTTAGGTTTGACCTGTGAGTTACGGGTAGAATTCTGGGTTAGGTTTTGTTCAGTTTGATTTTCTGTTCAGCTGTATTCAAATTTGTCTCTAATCTATTTTGCTGATATTCGTTGATCTCTTTCTTAGATGGCTCGTAGATCCGCTAGAGTTGCTGGGAGGCGAGGTAACAATAGGGGAAGAGGTGATGGTCAGCTCGATGAGCAACTTAATGACCAGATTAATGCTCAATTAGCTAACTTGGTGAATTAGGTGGTTAATCAGGCTTTACCGCAGTTGGTGGCACAGGTGGTACAGGCAATGCAGCAGCCGCCAGAAATTCCTGAGTAGGGGAACTCGAGAAATAATGGTCCGCAGCCAAACGAAGAGGAAGGAAATGCAGATGGTCTTGATCAACAGGTGGTTCCAATGTACGTACAATTGGAGAGGTTTCAGAAGCAGAAGCCACAGTCATTCAGTTCAGCTCCAACTCCAATTGATTCAGAGAATTGGATTGCACACCTAGAGAAGATTTTTGATGTGTTGGGGTGCTTGGATAATCAGAGAGTATTGCTTGCAGCTTACAAGTTAGAGGGGCATGCACAAAGATGGTGGAAAGCGAAGAAAACAACAAAGGGTGATGGGTATGTGGAGACACTTCGATGAGCAGAGTTTTGTGAGGTCTTTTATCAGCAGTACTTTGCAGCTGCTGATAAAGAGGCCTATGCTAGAAAGTATCTGTCTATTCGGTAGAAAGATGATGAGTCCATCACAGATTTTATGACGAGGTTCACCAGGTTGGCAGGTTTTACGGGAACCTCTGCAGGGACTGCAGCAGAATAGGTGGAGAATTTCAAGTGGAGGATTCATTATAGGTATCGGCAACATCTCATTAACACCAAGTTTGCAGATGTGTCAGCTGTGGCTAATGCGGCCAACAACATTGAGAAGGCGCGGCAGGACTTTCGGTCTTCTAAACCGAAAGGGAATCGAAAGAGGGATAGAGATGACCAGCAGGGTCAAGCTTTGAGTCAGCATGGGAGAAATCAAGGTGGTCAGTGGAACAAAAATCGTGGTGTCCAGCAAGGGCAGTGGCGTGGTCAAAATCAGAATAGGGGTAATCAACAGATGCCTCAACAAGGATATAATCGTCAGCTTCAGCTACCTTGGTATGGACAGAATCCGCAGCAAGGGCAGAATCGTCAGCTTCAGCTACCTTGGTATGGACAGAATCCTCAGCAAGGGCAAAATCGTCAGCAGGGGCAGAATCAGGGTAGTTATCCGGGACCAGCTGGTGGGGGTAACCCAAATCTTATTTCGATAGTTCCTTGTGCCATGTGTGGGGCTAATCATCCGGGGAGACAGCGTCATAGAGTTACCGGTGCATGCTTCTTGTGTGGACAGATGGGTTACATGGCTAGAGATTGTATCGGGCCACGTGGTAATGGTGGAGGCGGTGATCATGGTGGCAATGGAGGTCAGCGTCAAGGTGGTTGAGTGTTTACCTTGACATATAATCAGGCGGCAGATGTGCCAGGTACTATTTCTGGCACTCTTTTAGTTGGTAGTCGTGAGGCTTCTATTTTATTTGATACTGGTTCTACTCATTCTGTTGTGGCTCAGTCTTTTGTTCGGCACCTGGTTGTGCCATCTCAGTCTTTAGATTTTGTTATATCTATTGCTACCCCGATGGGGACTTCTGTTATTATTTCTGATTTATATCGAGGGTGTCCGATCAGTTTTGGGGATAAGATTCGTAGTGCTAATCTTCTTCCAATGTGTATGCACGATTTTGATGTTATTCTCTGGATGGACTGGTTGGATAAGCACCAGGCCACTATCGATTGCCAGGCGAAGAAGGTCATATTTGGAGATGTGAAGTCTCTAGAATTTGTATTTCAGGGTTCACAGCCGAGTAGAGTGGAGAAATTGATTTCAGCCTTGAAGGCTGGGAAGTTAGTGGCAAAGGGTTGTGAGGGGTATTTGGCATTTTTGAAGGATACCTCTAAGGGCGAGTCTCGTATTGAGGATATTTTAGTGGTTCGTGACTTTCTCGATGTGTTTCCTGAGGAGTTGTCAGGGTTACCACCGCAACGGGAAGTTGAGTTTAATATTGAGCTCGTTCCTGGTGCGGGACCTATTTCTAAAGCGCCGTATCGGATGGAACCATTGGAGTTGCAAGAGTTGAAGGAGCAGTTGAAAGAGCTGTTAGATCGTGGTGTGATTCGGCCGACTGTTTCGCCATGGGGTGCTTCGGTTTATTTGTGAAAAAGAAAGATGGGTCTATGAGGTTGTGCATAGACTATAGGGAGTTGAACAAGATTACTATCAGGAATCGGTATCCATTGCCGAGGATTGAAGACTTGTTTGACCAACTTCAGGGGGCGAAGTATTTTTTAAAGATAGACTTGAGGTCGGGTTACCATCAGTTGAGGGTGAGAGATGAGGATGTCTCTAAGACAGCTTTTTGTACTCGCTATGGGCATTACGAGTTTCTGGTGATGCCATTTGGGTTGACTAACGCTTCGGCAGTGTTTATGGATTTGATGAACCGGGTGTTCAAGGAGTACTTGGACCAATATGTTATTGTCTTTATTGATGACATTTTGGTTTACTCCAAGTCTAGGGAGGAGCATGAGGAGCATCTTCGAACAGTGTTGGAAATTTTGCAGAAAGAGAAATTGTATGCTAAATTCTCTAAATGCGAGTTTTGGTTGGAGCATATTGCATTTTTGGGCCACGTTATTTCTGCTGAAGGCATTAAGGTGGATCCTGCGAAGGTTAAGGCTACCACTAAGTGGCCGAGACCTACTACTGTGACAGAGATTAGGAGTTTCTTGGGTTTAGCAGGGTATTATAGGAGATTTGTGGAATGATTCTCTTTGCTTACTTTGCCATTAACTCAGTTGATGAAAAAGGGCAC
Organism: Panax stipuleanatus; assembly: GCA_020205555.1. NCBI lineage: Eukaryota > Viridiplantae > Streptophyta > Magnoliopsida > Apiales > Araliaceae > Panax > Panax stipuleanatus. The sequence goes on from CM035118.1 coordinate 86,577,553, forward strand.
GAAGTTTGTGTGGAATGAGGAGCGCGAGAAGAGTTTTGAGGAGTTGAAGAAATGACTTGTGACAACTCCTATACTTACATTGCCTTCGGGAATATGAGGTTATCAGATTTATAGTCATGCTTCTAAGAAGGGTTTGGGGTGTGTTTTGATGCAACACGGTATGGTGATTGCTTACGTGTCTAGGTAACTTAAACCTTATGAGGTGAATTACCCCACACATAATTTGGAGTTGGCAGTGGTGATCTTTGCTCTAAAGATTTGGAGGCGCTATTTGTATGGAGAGACTTGTGATATCTTCACCGATCACAAAAGTCTTAATTACATTTTCACTCAAAAGGAGCTTAACATGAGGCAGAAGCGTTGGTTGGAGCTTCTAAAAGATTATGATGCTAGGATTCAGTATCACCCGGGGAAGGCAAATGTGGTTGCAGATGCTCTTAGCCGAAAAAGTTCAGGAAGTGTAGCAGCTCTTATTACATAACCTCAGCTTATTTTAGATATGGAGAGACTAGAGTTGGAGTTGTATGTCCAAGGTTCAGATGGGCATTTGGTAGGTATGAGAGTGGAGCCCTCTCTTATTTCAAGGGTTAAGAAAGCTCAAAAGGAAGATGGGGAATTGAAGAGTATGGCACAGAATATGGAGGAGGGCAAGCAGCCCGACTTTCGTATTGATGACCATGGTGTGATTTGGTTGGGTGAGCGGTTGTGTGTACCGTCTGATCCAATCATTAGGGAGTCGGTTTTGGCAGAGGCTCATAGTTCGCCATTTTCTATTCATCCAGGTTCTACAAAAATGTACAGGGATTTGAAGGAAAAGTTTTGGTGGAATGGGATGAAGCGAGATGTGGCTGAATATGTTGGGAAGTGTCTCACTTGTCAACAAGTGAAGATAGAACATCAACGAGCTAGTGGGTTGCTGCAACAGTTAGACATTCCATTGTGGAAGTGGGAGGATATCACGATGGATTTTGTGACTGGTTTGCCAAAGACTTTCAGGAAGAATGATGCTATTTAGGTTGTGGTGGATCGGTTGACTAAATCGGCACACATTTTGGTGATCCACGAGGGTTACTCTGTGGATAGGTTGGCACAGATCTTTCAGCAGGATATTGTTAGACATCATGGTACTTCGGTGTCTATTGTTTCAGATCGGGACCCACGGTTCACTTCACAGTTCTGGAAAGGGTTTCAACGAGCTTGGGGTATTCGGTTCAACTTTAGTACTTCTTTTTAACCGCAGACTAATGGGCAATCCGAACGGACCATTCAAACGTTGGAGGGCATGTTGAGGTCTTGTGCACTTGAGTGGTCGGGTAACTGGGATGATTACTTGAGCCTAGTTGAGTTTGCTTATAACAACAATTGGCATGCGAGTATTGGGATGGCTCCATTTGAGGCATTGTATGGTAGGAAGTGTCGGGAACCAACTTGTTGGGATGAGGTTGGCGAGAGAGCCATAGAAGGGCCTGAGTTAGTTCAAATCACTACGGAGAAGGTAGCGGTGGCTAAGGAAAAATTAAAATCGGCTCGATCACGGCATAAGAGTTATGTTGATAAGCATAGGAGGACCTTAGAGTTTGAACCTGGTGAGCATGTGCTCTTAAAAATTTCTCCTTGGAAGGGTAGTCGGCAATTTGGTCTGAAAGGGAAGCTTAGTCCGCGTTATATTGGTCCATTCGAGATTTTGGAGAGGGTTGGTGAGGTTGCATATCGGTTAGCTTTGCCTCCACAGCTAGCTATGCACAATGTGTTCTATGTATCGGTGTTGAGGAGTTATAAATATCATCCGTTGCATGTGGTGCAATATTCGTTCGATAAGATTCGAGATGATCTTACTTGTGTGGAGCAAGCCGAGGCGATTTTAGATCGTCAAGAGCGGGTTATGAGGAGGAAGACAATTCCATTTGTTAAGGTTTTGTGGAGAAACCATTCGGAGCGTGAAGCTACGTGGGAGATGGAGGAGTCTATTCGAGTGGAGTATCCGCATATCTTTGATAATTAGGCATGTTTCATTCTTTTGATTCCGGGGACGGAATCCTTTTTAAGGGGTAGGTGATGTAATACCAAAAAAAAAGAAGTTCAGATTTGAGTTTGAGCCTGTTGGCATTTATTCGGGCTTGACCTTTTGATATTTATTGGTTATAAATACTATTCTTTCGTGGTATAGAGCTTTCGTTCAGTTATGTTGTGTTTTGAGTAACCTCCCTTTCTCTTTCGGAAAGGGGGTGTTACAGCGACGTTCGATATTCTAAATATCTTTGAACGCTTCAGACTTAATATTATTTCTTTGAGGGGTTTGTTGTTATTTGTCTCATCTTGTTTAGCGCGTATGCACATATATATATAAAATACGCGTCATTTTATTAAACATGCGAAGCATGTTTGCATAAAATATAATATATATATATATATATATATAATATTTAGCATGCAATATAGAATACTATATTCTACCCGGATTGATTATGGACTTTTATTCTAGTTTGGTTCACTAGAGCCACCAAGTGAACCAAAAGGTCAAACCTAGGAGTACAAGAATTAAATTTAAATATAACTATTACATTTAAACCTCATGTTCCATACAAATGGGTCTTCACGCGCTCCTTGATCTCTAATTTCTTCAAGATGATTCAAACTATTTCTATTACATTAAACTATTTAATTTAAATAGAAACCTTGATCAGCAGTCAAGGAGAAGTACATAGGAAGGAGATAGAATTTACATCGAGAAAAAAAATCAGAGAAGACGAGGTACGCAGACCCTATTTAATAAAATCCATTCATTCAAGCATTCAACTAAAATAAAATCCAATCACATTGGTCAAATAGTCCATAATCAATCCCTATTTATTATCATACATATCACCATATATATCAATAAATAAATATCCATCTCATGAATTAAAATATTCCATATATATATATATATATATATATATATATATGAGTATATCATTTAATGGGCAATTTTAAATTGCATGAAATTCAATTTCAAGATTAAAATAAACTTTTTATTTTAAAAATAAAATTATTAGGAATATATATATATATATATATATATATTAACCGTATATATAATAAATATATATAAATAAATTACCTTTTACTTTACTTCTAAAAAGGTGACCTGTATCTTTTAAAACATTGCAGGAAATCCTTTTGAATCAATAATTCCATTTATTCACGAATATATGTATATATATATAATACTCGCGAAACAGATTGGTCCCATAAAATTGATTCTTCGAAACATATGAAACAGATGAAACAGATTCATCCCATAATAAAAATAAAAAAAAATAATTTCGCGAAAACAGATTTGTCCCACAAAAATAAATTCGCCATTTTTTTTCAACATTCGCGAATTGTCTTTTTTTTTTATAAAAAAATAATTTTATACAATAAAATTATGCCCAATAAATTATTCTAAATACATACCCATATGTATATGAAATCAAAACAATTAATAATTGCATAAAGGTTTGGCTCTGATGCCACTGTTGGGTTTGTACGAAATCGTGACGCAATCAAATTGCAAAAATTAGTGAAAGCATGATATATCAGAGTTTAAAAATTTTCTACAAAACCATTACCTGGATCATCCTTTATGCAAATTATTAATTTAAAATGATAAATAAGAAGTTATGGAATCATACCCTTGTAGAACGCAGCTTCCACGGGTATGAGTTCACCTGTCTTTTCCTGAAACACCAAAGATCATGGTTATACCAATTCACAATTCCTATGTATAATCATGCTAATAAAGTCATCTTTGCACTACGTGCCAAAGATATTAAACTGTAACACCAATGGTCATGCCAACCAACAATCCATCTTTGCACTACGGGCTAAAGACATACAACTGTAACACCAATGGTCATGCCAACCAACAATCCATCTTTGCACTACAGGGCCAAAGACATACAACTGTAAAACCAATGGTCATGCCAATCAACAGCCTATCTTTGCACTACGGGCCAAAGATATACAACTGTAAAATCAATGGTCATGCCAATCAACAGTCCATCTATGCACTACGGGCCAAAGACATACAACTGTAAATCCAGTGGTCATGCCAATCAACAGTCCATCTTTGCACTACGTGCCAAAGACATACAACTGTAAAACCAATGGTCATGCCAATCGACATTTCATCTTTGCACTACGGGCCAAAGAGAAATTTTCCCACAATAATATATAATCAGAATAATAAAATAAAAATAGATCTTATTGATTTTTAACTTAATTATCCAGAGCCCAAATTACCAACACGATATCCAGAAAATCGATTAGAATTCTAGATAGAATATAAAGTTCAAGTAAATGTAAAGTTATCGAATCAAACATAATAACTTAAAACTGAATAGAAAGATTCAGGCCAAGATATTAGATGAATCACAAACCATTAAATATATTATAATCATTTCAGGACTTTTCACCATTTAATAATAAGCTGAAGAACAAATAATAATCTCTTACAATAATATGGGGTATAAAAGAAAATGATATCCCTTTACCATATTATGAAAAAGTAATACCCCTTACCTTAGTATGCGACTAGATGCTGCTTTCTATGAAAGTGATCAACCTGAACAATGCTTGCACTCTTTATCAACACTTGGAGTAACCTTACACTCAAAAGAAATACTCACAATATTATCCTCACAATATTTTAATAATTTTTTTTTTTATACTTTTGGTGTAGTCATATTGTGTGCTAAGTTACTCAACCGAGTAACCTATTTATACTGAAAATTGAGAAAACAACTAGCACACCAGCTTTGACCAAATGACCAAATGAGCTATATAAAATAATTATAGTGAAATTTATGGTCCCATAGAGGAAATTAAACCTACTTGTACACGTTTTAACAATATTTGTTCAATAATAGAGTTGTGGTCTATACTACTTTAGGAAAAGTAGAGTGTCAGCAAGTTCTGCCAATTATACTTTTGTAAAAAAAAAATAATTGAACAAATATCTGCATATCATACTTATCTTTAATCAACACCTTTTATTCATCAAGTATTTACACATTTTTAATCTTTCATCAATTATTCACAATCATTATTATAGACTCGCAATACTTTTAATTGGTCTTATAATATCATAACTGTTATTTATTAACATAGGTAATAAATAATTACATGCATGATAGGGAAAAAATAAATGCATGATCTACAAAACTTTTAGAGGCCTCAGTGGTGTCTTCATCAGCACAACTCACTTACCCCCGAATAAATCCAAGGCTCAACTTACCCTAAATAAATCCAGGGCATGAGACCACTTGAACATAGAGAAGTTTATCAAGACTCGAACCCACGTTAATGGGAACTTATGTCCGGCTTCCCACCACTAAGCCAACATCTCAAGTGATGATAAAATATAATAATATAAATATATAAACATTTATCAAATCAACACCTTACTATAAACAATTTAATTTTTACTAAAAGTTGGGGTCACCAAAACGTATTCACCTCGCATAAAATATAAACCAACTAATAATTCATAATTCATTTACGGTGCATTTATTTATCGCATAAAATTATTATTTTTATTTTTATCAAAACTCATTCGTTCCTTGTGCGTTTACATCCCGACAACTCATGAGCTTACTAGCACTTCTAAAATATTTAAAATATTATTCTGAATTTTCCAAACAATTTTCATATTTTTTGGATTATCCAATAATTTTTTATAATTATTTGTATTTATAAAAACTATCATTTAATAGCTTTAAAATAGAAATATTAACTCCACATAGTTTTATATCTTTAAAACACCATCAATATTAATCTTATATTATTATAATATTTTTCAATAAGTTTCATAATTTTTCACCATTCATAAAATTTTCAATGAATTTTCTCTATTTTTAAACTAACTATAAATAGCTTAAAAATATAATAAATATTTCTGTTATTAAATAATTTTTCAAACTTTCCAGAAATTATAAAATAATAATATAGGATTTTTTCACCAAGTTTCATAATTTTTCATCATTCATAGAAATTTCTATGAATTTCCTCTATTTTTAAACTAGCTATAAATAGTTTAAAAAATACAATAATTACTTTTGCTTTTCAATAATTCATCAAAAATTTACAAAAATTCTAAACTGATAATATAAGATTTCTGTAAAAATATTTCAGCCCAAATAATTTTTTTGATAATTTAATTATAATTTCCAATATTTAGAAACTTCAATAATTCATAATAATTAGCCCTTTTATCAGAAAAATACGAATCTTATATCCATTTCATGTGAAATTTAATTCTTTACAACTTTGTAGAAGTAAGTTTTTCCAAATTCTAAACGAAAAAATTACTCAAATAAGCTGCCGAACCGAAAAGTTCGCCAGCAACGACTTTCCGATCATCTTCTCTAGCGATCCAAAACTTTTTCAGTGAGTTTTCTTAAATACTTTTCCCCAGATCATATCTATTAAATTTTCGGAGTCCAACCATATTTTTATTTTTAAAATCCGTTAAAAATTTCATGTTGAAACTATATCCGAAAATATTTTTTCGACGGATGTTTCTTTCCTTTGATTTCTTGATTTTTTTTGTTTATACAAGTTTAATCCATCCCAAATATACATAAATATAATCTCTTAACATAAATTCATTCAAAATTAAATCTAAGAATAAATCAATGGTTTTAAAAATACCTTTTACTTGATTTCCACTTCATTTTTTCTTTCTTATTCTCCCTATTCTTCCTTCTTATTCTTCTGCAGAGCTTCTCTCCCTCTTTTATGTTTCTCCCCTCTCTTTCTCTGTCCCTCTCTCTCTCTCTCTCTTATATCCTTTTCTCTTCCCTTTTTTTCTTTCTCCCTTTCTCCCTTTTTCTTTTTCCTCTCCCACCTTTTTGTTTTCTTCTCCATATTTTCTTCTTCCTCTCCCTTTGCTCTCTCTCTCTCTTTCCTTTCCCAGCAGCCTCCCTTTCTTCTTATTATACTTTAGCAGCCCATGTGGCCCAATATTCCTCAAAAGATTTAATTCCTCCTCTTTTATTAATTCACTTATTCAGTTAATTGTCCGTTTGAGCATTTATCAATTTACAATTTTTTTATAGTTTTAGAATAATAATCATAAATTAAATTAGACTTTTATTTCATAAAAGTCGGGATCTTACAAGTTGTGTAGGGGAATATATCTTTTGATAGATCCCATCTCTGGATGTTTAGAATGGGATAGTTAGCATTTATAGAAATATGCCAGGCATATAAGTGTACGACACTAAAATTTGGTATATGAATATAAATACGCTATTATGAGTAATTGTTTGATTAAGTAGATAAGTCTTGAGAAAGGAGATAGTAAGTTATCTCTGTAAGAATTTCAAAGTTTATTAAACTGAATGTGTTATTTCGGCAAGCTGGATTGGATATTTCAGCAAGCTGAAAAGGATATTTCAGCAAGCTGAAATGGATAGTTCAGCAAGTTGAACATTATGATAATGTGATTATTAGAGTTTAAATTACATGTTGTATTTTAAATACTTATAAGATATGACATATAATGACACCCGAAGTGATAATATAAAATTTTGTTTAAACCAGATAATGCCGCCAAGACGCCAAAACAGCAACTAGAGGGAGGATCTATCTGTAAATAATGAAAGAGAGCAGGTTGACCCAATACAGAACTTGGCAAATATGATAGCTCAAGCTATGCGGACTCGTTCACCTGCAGCAAGGAGTCAATCGAATAATAGATTAGCAAATTTTAAAGATTTTAAGGCTGTAGAACTGCCAGAATTCAGCAGAACCACGGACCCCATAGAAGTTCAGACATGGGTGAAAGAGATGGAAAAGGCTTTTATCATTGCTAGGGTAGCCGAAGAGAAAAAGATAGCTTTTGCTACCTACTTGATGAAAGGTGAGGCTAATTACTGGTGGGAGTCGAACCAAGCTAGAGCCGGAACGGAAGTAGTTGCCTGGACAAGATTTAAGGAATTGTTATTTGAAAACTATTTCTCGGAGGGTATGCAAGCTAGGATGGAGGTGAAGTTTCTTGAATTGAAGCAAGAGAACATGACAGTCAATGAGCTAGCCAGATTCGCACCTCATCAGGTGGACACAGAAGTACGGAAGGCGCGTAGATTTGAGAATGGGTTGAAGCCATGGATATACGTAAGGTCACAGTGTTATAAATTGCTACATTTTTAGCGTTATTAGAGACCGCTATCATTGCCGAAGGTGGTAGCGAAGCAGTGTCTAAATACAATCGAGATAAGAATAAGAAGAAGATTGAAGGTGGAAATCAGGGTGCCAGCAGTGGTGGCAGTAACATTAAGAAACGCAAGTGGAATATTGGCAACAACTCAGGAACTCAACAAGGGAGTACACCACAGAAGAAGCCAGCATGTGTAAAGTGTGGAAAGAATCACTCTGGGGAGTGTATGAAGGGGAAAATGTCTGTTATAATTACGGCCAAGAAGGACATATTTCACCAAATTGTCCTAAACCAAAGAAGGGAGGTTATTTTTCATGTGGATGAATGGGGCATCGATTTAAGGATTGTCCATTTAAGAAGAATACTGACGGAGGAAGTGGAAACAGGAGAAGTACCACAAAGTTAACAATTGGAGGGCCAACGCAGCAGAGCAAGACGACAACCCGAACATTCAACATAACTATGCAAGACGCAGTTGCATCAAGGGAGGTGGTGTCAGATATTATTCCGATCAATAATATAAATGCATATGTATTATTTGATTCGGGAGCTACCTATTCATTTGTGTCTGATGAATTTGCTAAAAGATTAAACTTACCATGTGAAAAGTTAAAGAACCCAATGAATATAGAAGTTGCAAACAAAGAAGTGATTCCTGTAGAGTTTATCCATAACAAATGTGGTGTGGAAATAAGGGGATATAAATTAAGCGTGAATTTGATTCCGATACGCTTAGGAGAATTTGATGTTATCTTAGGGATGGATTGGTTGTTTAACCATGAAGCAGTTATAGATTGTCAGAAGAAGAGTATACACCTTAAGACACCAAATAAGTCTAAGGTTGTATTTTATGGTAGCATGTCGCCAAGACAGACAAGTTGTCTGATGATGATGCAAGCCAGGAGGATGTTACGAAAAGGATGTGAAGGTTATTTGGCTTATGTAGTGGATACACGGGTTGTGAATTCGGACATGGGACAGATACCTATAGTTAATGAGTTTTGGGATGTTTTTCCAGAAGAACTTTCGGAACTTCCGCCAGACAGAGAGATAGAATTTGTGATTGATTTAGTACGGGAGACAACGTCGATATCGAAAGCACCGTATATGATGGCTCCAGTAGAAATGAAAGAGTTGATGATCCAGCTACAAGAGTTGTTAGACAAGAAGTACATCCAACCTAGTGTATCTCCGTGGGGAGCACCGGTGTTATTTGTAAAGAAGAAAGACGGTTCGATGAGATTGTGTATAAATTATAGAGAGTTGAATAAGGTGACAATCAAGAACAAATATTCGTTACAGAGAATAGACGATCTGTTCTATCAACTTAAAGGAGCGAGATGCTTTTCGAAGATCGACTTAAGAACTGGTTACCATCAGTTGAAGGTGAGGACGGAGGATGTACCAAAGACAACATTTAGAACTCGTTACGGCTATTATGAGTTCTTAGTGATGTCGTTTGGACTGACAAATACGCCAGCTACTTTTATAGACTTGATGAACAGAGTATTTAAACCATACTTGGATAAGTTTGTGGTTGTGTTCATTGACAATATTTTGGTGTATTCGAAGACTGAAGAGGAGTATGCCGAACATTTATGTATTGTATTGGAAATATTAAGGAAAGAGAAGTTATATGCTAAATTTTCAAAATGTGAGTTCTAGTAGAGAAGGGTTCAATTTTTGGGACATGTCATCGACAACGAGGGAATTTCTGTTGATCCAGCGAAAGTAAAAGTGGTGAAAAATTGGGGACAACCGAAGACATCGACAGAAGTTAGAAGTTTCTTGGGATTGGCAGGATATTATCGAAGGTTTATTTAGGATTTCTCGAAGATAGCGACACCATTAACTAATCTGGCGAGAAAGACTGTTAAGTATGTGTGGACAGAAAAATGTGAGCAGAGTTTTCAGGAACTAAAGAAAAGATTGAGTAAAGCACCTGTGTTAGCTTCACCAGATAGTACGGGGGGTTTTACAGTGTATAGTGATGCGTCACACAAGGGACTGGGTTGCGTGTTAATGCAAAATGGTAAAGTCATTGCGTACGCGTCACGACAATTAAAGGACTGTGAGAAGGGATACCCTACCCATGACCTGGAATTGGCTGCGGTAGTGTTTGCCCTTAAGATTTGGAGACATTACCTCTACGGAGAAAAGTGTGAGATATACACAGACCACAAAAGTCTGAAGTATATCTTTATGCAAAAAGAGTTGAACATGAGGCAGAGGAGATGGTTAGAACTGATCAAAGATTATGATTGTGATATTCTACATCATCCAGGGAAGGCCAATGTAGTGGCAGATGCTTTAAGCAGGAAGAGCAGAGAAAAATTATTTGTATTGACATAACAAGAAGAATTAGTAAGAGAAATGGAGAAAATGGAGTTGGAGGTGAAAAATCCAAAGAATTCGGATAGAGTAATAGAAATGGAAGCAAGTCCGACCTTATTAGACAAGGTGAAAGAATCTTTAGAGAATGATGAAGAATGCGGTAACATCAAGAAGCGATTAGCTGAAGGCGAAGAGTTGAAGTATAAGATTGACGGTACTGGATTGTTGATATTTGAAGGAAGAATTTGGGTACCTGTAGTACTAGAGTTAAAAGAAGAGATTTTTCAAGAAGCAGTACAATATGAGATATTCAATACACCCAGGAGGTACGAAGATGTATCAAGATTTACGTCAACATTATTGGTAGCCTAACATGAAGAGAGAGGTTGCTGAATGCGTCAGCAGATGTTTAACTTGTCAAAGAGTCAATGCAGAGCATCAACGACCAAGTGGACTATTACAGCCGTTGGAAATTCTGGAATGGAAATGGGAGCACGTCACAATAGATTTTGTGGTAGGACTTCCAGTGACACAAAAAGGTTATGACGCCATATGGGTGATTGTTGATCGTCTTATAAAGTCAGCACACTTTTTGCCGATCAAGATCAGGTATAATTTGGATCAGTTAGCCAAATTGTATATCAAGGAAATAATTTTGAGACATGGAATGCTAGTATCAATTATGTCTGATAGAGATCCGCGCTTCATGTCAAACTTTTGGAGGAGTCTTCAAGAAAGAATGGGGACACAGCTAAGGTTAAGTACCACGTATCATCCACAGACAGACGGGCAAAGCGAGAGAACTATTCAAACACTAGAAGGAATGCTCAAAGCCTATGTGATGGACTTCAAAGGAAGCTGGGAAGATCATCTTCTATTGGTGGAGTTTGCCTATAACAATAGTAATCACGCAAGCATTGGAATGCCGTCGTATGAAGCCCTGTATGGGAGGAAATGTAGAATGCCCTTATGTTAGGATGAGGTAGGTGAACGAAGACTGTTGGGGCCGGAATTGGTGCAGCAGACCATAGAGATCATCAAAGTGATAAGAGCTCGACTGGTAGCAGCTCAGGATCGACAAAAGAAGTACGCAGATCTTACTTCGAAGTGGGAAGCTATGCATTTCTGAAAGTATCTCCCTGAAAAGGGAAGATAAGATTGGCAAGAAAGGTAAACTGAGTCTCAGATTTATTGGACCATTTGATATACTGAAGAAGATAGGTGAAGTAGCGTATGAGGTAGCTTTACCTCCTAAACTGGAACAGATTCACAACGTGTTTCATGTGTCAGTGTTGCGTTCGTACAAGCCGGATTACAAGCATGTGATATCATATGAGCCGATTCAAGTCGAGAAGGACTTATCGTACGAAAAAATTCTTGTAGAAATTTTGGATAGAAAAGAGCAGAAGTTGAGAAATAAAGTTATACATTCTGTCAAGTTCTGTGGAGAAACCATAATGCTGAGGAAGCTACGTGGGAACTTGAGGAAAAGACGAGGAAGAATTATTCGAATCTTTTTGAGTAACCTTAGGAAAATTTCGGGGACGGAATTCTTATAAGGAGGGGAGAATATAATAACCAAGAATTTTTGTGTTGCATTGTAAATAAATATATTAATTTATCTGAGATGTATTATAGATGACTAAGTGATTATGTGAGTTATATGATATAAGTATTTAAAGGAAGTCTCACTAATAAGTTAAATAAGTTAGTGGACTAACCTAAGTATTTTAATAATCTAGAAAATTGATTTAAGGTGTTAAACCCTAATTACATACTCAATAAACTTGAATACGACAAGTCTAATTAGATTATGTAAGTGAAATAACATTATTGATTGATAAGAATATGTAAATATAAAAAATAATGAATATTAGTTTAAGAGATAATAAATTAAGAAGAGTAAATAATTTAAACAAGCCCAATTATTTTTTAAGAATTAGACTTATATATAAATTTATTTAAGAGCAATTAACCTATTAAACTAGCTCAATAGATCATGTATAGGGCAAATATACTGATGACACAATTTAATTATGGGTGGAAGCCCAAGTTCATTTTAACTAGTAAGTAAATTAAGAAAAAGTGCAAGCCCAAAGGAATTAAAATGAAAGCCCAAGGTTGGCCCATTTGAGAAATGATATCTTAGTCATTTAATAAAACATATAATAAAACCAAAAGTGGGAGATAAGGAGCCTACATGGTCGAAAATTGGGAGAGGAGAAAAGGGGGGAGAATGTGATGATTATGTTTACTTTATTAGATAACTTACTTTTTAGGTGTTTTTTTTTCTAATGGGCCAACACATTTGTTTCTACTTGCAAGTTACTACTTTCATCATGATGAGAGAGAGAGAGAGAGAGGGATTGTAAGATGTGGAGATAAAGTATAAATATATATTATATATCTATATCTTTTATCTTTAACTAAATTAAGTATAACTTTTTATTTTGTTTTATTTCTTTTCCTAAGCTTAAGAAAGAGAGAACAAAGAAAATAGAGAGAGAGAGAGAAAAGAGAGAGTTCGGTGGGAGCAAGGAGAGAAAAGGAAGAGTGCTTGATAGTAAATACACTCAAGATTCATAACTTACTGCGGGTGGAGAAGGAAGGAAGCTAGGAAAACAAGGTATAAACATATTTTCTAAGTTTTATTCTCTTCTCTTTCAATGTTTTGATGGAAAAGGGGTTTATGATTTGGAAGTTTAAAACTCTTTAATATATGTGTTTTCTATAGATTCAAGTATAGATCTATCTTATTCAAGTGTTAGAAAGTGGATTAAAAGGAAAGAAATGAAACTAGGTTTCTAGAAAGCTAGAAAACCCTAGCTTTTTCTCCCTTTGATCAACTAGTATTTTAGATTTACACTTTTCGCGATCCATTGAAGAGGGGTGCTAGATATATGTGTTGACTAATAAACCTAAGTGGTAGCACTCAAAAATCACGTGTTGAACAGTCGTGGTGTGGGTGTTAGTCAAAATAGTACATGTAGTGGACAAAAGAGGTAAAATATTTTCTGATCAGTTTGCCACAAGGGCATTTTAGTCAACTTTTTTGTGATTTAAAAATTCAGCGAAAATTTGGAGGATTAATATCAGAGGTTATGTAGATCTTGTAAAAATTTGAGAATTTTTGGCTATACGGAATGAGAGTTTTGGATTTTACGGCCAAACATTACTTTTAAAAATATACTGAATAACTCTCTGTGTGTAAGTCCACAAATTATGAACGTTTTACTGGAAGTACATGTATATAATAGAAGCATACCCTGAATATTTTAGAATTTTTGGAGATAATCTCAATTTATGAAAAATCTGACAATATTTGGCTATTTTGGACTATTTAAATATAATAAATAAATTTTAAAAATTTCCAGAAAAATATATTTTCATAAGGGGATTATATATAGTTGCTTTCCAGAAAATAAATGATTTTGGAGATATTTTGCTATTTTCATAGAAATAATGTTATATGGATAAATGATTTAAATTAAAAATATGATGTAAAAAATATGGAAAATAAGGGTTTACGACTTGAGACCCTTAAACATGGTTTATGCAGATTTTTGATGAAGGTTTCGGTCAGTTGTGAAGAGTTGTTATGTTTATGGCGTGTTAGAATGTTTAAATAAATTAATTAATGAAAGAAAAATAATTAAAATAAATTATTTATTAATTTAATAAATGACTTCAAATATTTTTACTTGACTAATGATATTTGATTGAAATATTATTAGTAATATTTGACTTAAATATTATTAAAAGGTTAATAACATTAGCTTAAAATATTATTAAATACTTAATAATATTACGCGGGAAATTAAAATAAATAATTAAGTTATTTTAAATATAGTTGTTGAATTTGGTATTCAAGGAACTATATTATGTATGTAGTAGACTGAAAAGAGAATTCAGGGTGCTGAATTGAATTTTGGATTGCTGAAATGATTTCGATTTACTGAGTTTAATTTTGGTCTGCTGAAATTATGATTTCAAGATGCTGAAATTATGATTTCAGCATACTGAAATGTAATCTGGTTTACTGAAATAGTATTTTCAATTTACTGAAATGTTATCTAGTTACTAAGATGACATATAAAGGGGAAACTTATAAGTATAAGCTATGACATGATTAAAAGATTATCAAATTATAACAGTAACACTAAAACTTTAATGTAATGTCTAATACTTAACTATATGTTTGAATGTTAGACAATTTAATATAAGATGATGAGATTATAAGTGAGTTATATTATGACTAATCGAAAGATCAATTATAGGTCTTTTCTCTAAGAAGTTAAAGTAGATTGCATAGCAATAGACTACGATTGAGGCAAGTTCTCTAACTCAAACTTGAGTTATATTTCAAAGCATGTTAGTGAATAGTTCTTGATGATTATTCTCATCTATATTGATTATTGATATTCGCACTTTGTGCAATTGAATTCTTGTTCTATTATTATTGAACTGTGAATTAGTTAAAGTTCTTTTATTCATGAACTGTTTCTGATATGGATCTATGCTAGTTGTATCAGCTAGATCAAGCATGTTTAAATTTGTTAAATCAAATATGTTTTAAAAGTGGTGCCTAACCAATTGAAATGGTAAGGACTCATGACTGAGAAAAAGAACAATGTTACTAAAGCATTATTGGAAAACAATTGTTGCTAGTATACTGAGTGATTATGCATATTTCACCGGGTATAAAAGGCTGATCCCCATGATTACCAAAATTTATTAAAAGGACCAGTTTAAATATTGACAACCTTAGTATATGTTTATGGTTATTTCAAAACACTCAGCCTCTGATATTCAATTATTCGAATATTCAATTATTGAGATTTAATTCATGTTCTTTCACTATTCATTTATTTGATTGAACTTCAAAAGTTAAATTCTTTTCTAATCATGATATATTTCCTTCATATTTAAACTTGTTAAGCAAATTAGTTGCTTATACTTGCTATATCATGACATTTATTTCAACTAAGTCCGAAAGTTTCGAGTAAGAAAGACAAGGGCAAGGGCAAGATTCAAGAATAGTTAATATGAGTGTTTATGTATTATGATACACTATGTTTAATGATTATGTTATCCTTTGTGTTACTATATGTAATTAAGGTACTTTTAAGTTAAGGTAATAGACCTTGGGATATTGTATAAGACTTTATTGTAATGAACAATATATGTTTATTATTCCGTAATAGTTATAAAATGCTTATGATGATGATGTATCGTGAGCACTGAATTCGAGGTTAGAGAACCCGGATTTGGGGGTGTCACAACGAGATTAGGAAAGAGAGGAAAGCTTAACCCATGATTTATTGCTCCATTTGAAATTCTTGACCGAGTAGGAACTGTGACCTATAGACTCGCCTTACCTCTAAACATGTCACGTGTTCATAACGTTTTTCACATATATATGCTACGTAAATATGTGAAAGACCCGAACCATATTATTGAATTAGAACCAGATGATATAGCCAAAGATTTAACGTATGAGGAGGTATCTGGAAAAATATTGGATAAGAAGGAACATATTTTATGCTCAAAAGTTATACCTCAAGTCAAAGTTTTATGGAGAAACTATGATACTGAGAAAATGACATGGGAGTTAGAATCTGAAATGAATGTAAGGTATCCTCACCTATTCGAAATTCTAGGTACGTACGTCAATTTAGAGGATGCCAACTTTTTATGAATAAGATTTAATTTTCTCTATATATTATTTTAAATAGTAAGGTGTGGATTTCATAAATATGATAGTTATGTGTGATATGTGCAAATTTTACAAAGTAAGTAAGTTGTCATAAAATATTCATTTTTCGGAGAATATTCCTTCTGTCGGGGAATATTATATTCGGTAAAGTACGGCGACGGCGCCGAAATAACTAATAATTGGTGAGCCCCACAACAAAATAATTGTTGAATACAGAAAGCGATAGAAGTAACCTTTTTATAAAAATAAACTTTTACCGTTAAACTGTTGAAATATCCGGTGATAAAAGTACAGTAATACGTCTTGTTGAACAGTAGCACACGGTATTGCAAATTATTTCTAATTATTGATTCATACGTAAGAAGTCACTCATTCAATAATTATCACAGTAACTCATATTATTTAAATAATATTATTAGATGGCATTATTGGCAATGTCTAGAAAGTTCTGTCGAGGAAAGGGGTTATATTATATAATTGCGCGCCAATAAGGATAAATTCTTATTGGAAAGCCCCCTCTTTCTTGGGAACGACCTGGTTTTCAATATTATGATTTTGTAATATTAATTGTGAATAATAATTAATGGATAAAAATATAATAATTGGTTCAATTTTATAAATGGAGGAATTTAGAATGAGATATTTGTTGAAATTTTGGCATATTTTCAGAGGAATCGCAAATATTTTCCCCGATAAAATATTCATTCAAATATATTATTATAATACTATATTATAATAATATAAGGTGACAATAATAGTATAATTTTATAATATTTTTTTTATATAGTAATATTATTAAATATATATAAATTTTTACATATGAATTAATTGGGGTGGAGTTGATCAAAATTGTATTTGAATTCTTTTTCAAAGTTTGAATGGTGTGGTGGGTGGTAGACATGGGAGGGGCCACATTTATTAAAGTTGTTGCAAATTGGTTTTATTTTCAAAGTTGGTTGCTGCACGTAAAAGAAAGAAAGAAAGATTAGGTAGAGAGTTAGGAATGTTTGTTTTTTCTTCCTCTGAGTTGCCTATAAAAGGAATGCTCCTTCAGAAGATAAGACATACCATCCTAATATCAAAAATTCTTCCTCTACAATATTGTGGATGTTTCTTTTGAGTATAAAGATACTTTGAGTGTAGTTTATAGTGCAAGATTTTCTCAGAATAATATTTGGTATACCAGTCAAATCTAGTTTTCTACTAAGGTAAGGGATATTATTTTTCTCCTAAAGGATGTTATTTTCTTTCAATACTCGTCAGGGTTGTCATTCTATTCTTTATTAAGCTATGAGAATAACCTGTCTACGCGGACTACCGCATGCCGGTGAATAACCCTTCGTATTCATTCTCTATTAAAGTAGTGAAAATGATCTGTCTACGCGGATTATCGCATGATGGGTGAAAATCCATTTACAGTTTCGTATATTATTTTATTTAATATTCCTAAATCTAAATTTATTATGGTAAGTATTGCTTCTATAATTCCTGAAATGATTAGAAATTGCTTAAGGTTTTCGCTTCATTAAATATTATTTCATTAAAATATTGGTCTGAACTTCTTATTAAAATTTTAATCTTTTCATGTCGGGATACTATTTATTCGGGTACTATTCATTCGAGTACTATTCACAGGGTACTATTCACGAGTTACTATTCATAAAAAAATTAGTTTTTTTTTCTGTCCAAATTATATTTGATTTATGAATCTTACTCTTGAAATTGGATCCATGTTTTGATCTCCATGTTGACAATTTTGACATTCTTGAACTTTGGATAAATTGAATTATAAATCTCTGATATTTGTCATTTATCTCATTGGATTCGTTCTTTATATCATTTTTCATCATCCCCAGTCTTAAATTGTGGTGAAAGTTATCTTTGGCCCGTAGTGCAAAGATGAACTGTTGATTGATGAATATCTTTGGCCCGTAGTGCAAAGATGGACAGGTGTTTGACATGATCATGACCACTGGTGATACAAGTGAGTATCTTTGGCCCGTAGTGCAAAGATAAACTATTCATATGAAATATTTGTTGATTGGTGTTACAAGGATAAAATATTGATGATGAACTTTTAAATCATAGAAGATAGTAGACATCATTCTCTACTTGACTCTTCTAATGGATTGCTATTTTCGTTGCAGTTGTTGATCTAAAACTTGTTATCCATAATATTTTATCTGGTTTATTGGAGGCTAACGATAATTTATTCTTCATTATCTTAGTCATAATATTCTTTATTGGGCTAGTTGAGCTCACCCTTTTCTTCCATTGTTCTCTTCAAGGAATGATAATATAGCTGGGACTAGCCGGGGAATGGAGTGATGGTCCGAGATAGTGCTATAGAAGTCTTCACTATTTTGTAAAATAGTGTGATAATAATTGTAATGAGGACTTATCTGAGCGTTTATATTTTCGTATTATGTACAATCTGTATTAAAGCTCACAGTTTGTGTGGTCGTTTTTTGCACGACCGTTTAATATAATAATATTTGTATTTAGATTCTGTACCATGTATTTAGCGACTCATAATGGGTTGTGTAGACCTATTTTGGGGGCGTCACAAGCTTGGTGGAATAGTAATGAGGTTTGGGTGTGGAGGTTTAATGGAAATGACCAAAATACCCCCACCTTGCAAGTTCTATAAAAGCTATCCATTTGCTTCATTAATTGTTTGTTAAATCATTCAACCTTTAGAACAATATATATTGAGAGTAATAAGAGCTATTCCAAGGAATCAAGGAAGAAAAGAAGCTAAATCAACCATCCAATCAAGAACAAAGCAATAACACAAATGGTAAACTCCTTAAACCGTAACTTTCTTCTATTTTTCATCCTTTGATTTATAGAGACGTGATTATTGGTGGAGTATGTATTGTCCGATGACATAAGGTGGATATTAGTGGACTAAAATGTTAATAAACCACTTATAAGTGAAATCATAATCGAATGGTTAAGCACGTAATGAAAAACGTATGAAAATTTAGAGCTTGTTGTTGATGGACAAGTTTAAAACCATTGCGTATAAGTTAGGTGCTTATTTCTTGGTTAGGGTATAGATGAATGAGTGATGGAATCGTTCCCTTTTGAACAGAGTAAAAATTCGTAATAACGAAGTTATTACGAAATTTTCAATAAAAGTCGTTAATCTTTGAAATCGTAGTTAACTAGGATTTCTGGATGAAAATGGAATGTTAATAAAAAACCTAGGAAACTTAGGTTTTGTTAAAATATCAAAGAAAAAGGAATTTGTGAGCCATAGGCTCAAGAACGGACAAATTCAGGCATTCGACGAACGAATTACGGATGAACGAGCGAAGAACGCTCAAGAACAGAAAACGAACAAATAATGAAATTTGAAGAAATGGAAAGCCTCGTTAACGGATTCAGGAACTTATTCTATCCAGGGGAAATTGAAGTAGGAAAGATAAGCTAGAAAATGGCTTTTGAACAAACTCGTTTCGAGTTATAATGGACAAGTTACGAGTTCGTGAAGGAAGTGGTTAGAAAGTTTCCAAAAATAGAATTTTTTTTCAAGGGCTCAGGGGAGGGGCCGCAACGCCGCCCAACTAAGGAAAGTGGGCCCCGAAGCACCTGCCCGGAGGCTCAGGTACTGCTAAGGGACGCCGCAGCGCCGCATTTAATAAAGGAACCGGTGCCGCATCGCCCTTAACTAAATTTTTTTCGACACGAGCTTTTTATTTTCCAACTTTCTGGGTCATAATTAAGGGGCAAGTATAAGACTATTATTCATGTAATATAACATCATGAATGATGAGTAAAACCTATAGTTTAGTAATTGAACGTGAATTAAAAGGTTACTAAATTTAATGTTAAATACATAAATAATTTCCGTCTATTGTTTTCGTATTGAACGATCATTTAAGGTAACGTAGGTCGTAATCTAGTGAGCGATGAACAAAGATGTCAAATTATGATATTTTAAAGTAAGTACAAAGCGCGTATTTGAATACGGGATCTAG
Source organism: Panax stipuleanatus (assembly GCA_020205555.1). NCBI lineage: Eukaryota > Viridiplantae > Streptophyta > Magnoliopsida > Apiales > Araliaceae > Panax > Panax stipuleanatus. The sequence continues at coordinate 86,597,774 of CM035118.1, forward strand.
TATTCGGTAATACGGTAGACCGTATTCAAGTGAAATGGACGTTTAGGGTTACTAAAGATAAAATCACGAAAACGTTATGTAATAATGGTAAGAAATAACATTTGAACGTTATTAAGCCGTAATGAATATAAATAACTTAACGGACATTAACGAATTGAATAGCTTATGATAGAATGAAGGAGAAAATATGTTAATGACAATATATAATTGTTGTTATGTGCCTAATTATGTTTTGATGCGATTATATCATGTAGACATATAACGACTACTTAAAGTAAGAGATAGAAGACATTTAAGGCAAGTTCTTCCAACTCTTGTATTAACTTACGTTATGCAAGTTTTCTAGACTCTTGTCTATGCTTTACTTTCGACAAGTTGTCAATATGCATGATATTCTATTCATGAATTGTTAAGAAAGAGTCGACCATTTAATTCGGCTAGACTGAGTTTTTAAAGTATTTTGTCGATTTATTTATAACTCTTCAAAATATTCTTAATGTTACTATCATATGCCAATTGCTTTGGTACGGATTCAAAGGTAAGCCTGAGTATGAATAAACAAAGGTTTTTAGTCGTGAATCGACTGGCACATGAGTTGTCGAACTTAAACGTAAATATGTTTAATGGAGTAGTGTTAATTAACATAGAGTACTATAGGCTGATCACCTAGACATGCTCATAAGTTATATTGGACTTACAATCTTAGTGCCGGGTCGTCCTTTTCAAAGAAACGAAAGAATGAATGTTCTTGGTCTAACGACCTAACTCATAATTTAACTGATGTTCTACCATCATTAAATGTTTTAAAAGGAAATAAAAGTGCCATTTCATTATTCATAGTACTTCATAACTATTGTACAGTTATTGAAGATAAAAATCATATGATTTTTGATTTTGTGGTTGCTTTATAATTGTCAAACTTGCTGAGCTTGTTAATGCTCATTCCTTGCTTGAATTATATGATTGCAGCTAAGAACAAACAGTCTGAAGGACTCGATAAGGATAAGGGCAAAGCTAAGATGGATAAATAGATTATCCTTGTAATAGCATAGTAATATTTTTGTAATGAATGATAGTACGACAATGAACGGATGTAATGGTTATAAAGAACCTAGGAAGGGATTTAATGTGATGTAATATTTAGTAAACTTATGCTTGTCAATGGAGTATTCAATTGAATGTATGAGTAGTTAGTATTACCGTGTAGCACCATATCTAGGGTTTGAAGGTACCCAGATTTGGGGGCATCACATTACTTGATCAAATCTGACATTTCATGATCTCGATGCTTGTTTAAGCCCATAAATAGATTTATATAGCTTACAAACCATTCTTTCTTGGCCTTCAGCCGTGAAACCATCTGGTTGAGATATATAAAAGTCTTCCTCAAGATAGCTATTTAGAAAAGTTGTCTTGACAACCATTTGCCATATCTCGTAGTCAAGATGTGCATCAATAGATAAGAGAATTCTGATGGATTTAAGCTTTGCCATTGACGAAAAGGTATCCTTGAAGTCAATGCCTTCTTTTTAATTATATCCTTTCTCAACAAGCCTAACTTTATAGGTTTGAACCTTTCCATCCACCCCTCTCTTTTTCTTGTAGATCCACTTGAACCCAATAGCTTTTACCCCACTAGGCGCATCTACAAGTTCCCAGACTTTATTGGAATACATGGACTCCATTTCTTGTTTCATTGCTTCTTACCAAAGATTAGAATCTCTATCAGCAAGTGCCTCACTATAGGTCATGGGATCTGAATCTAGATCATCTGACACAATCTCAGTAGACTCACCCAAAAGAGTGAGTCTTTGTGTGGGTCTAGAAATCCTCACACTACGATGAGTCTCTCCTGAGTTAGAAGATTCAGGTATTGTGACTTGTGGTGTAATTACTTGTTTATCAGGTTTTGGTACTGATTGTGGTGAAGGATCTTTAGACATTTCCTCTAAGAAAATTCTACTACTTGACTTGTATTCCATCGTATAATCCTCTTCCAAAAAAATTACATTTGCACTCACAAAATAACTTCTGACTTTCAGGATTATAAAATAGCCCACCCTTGTCTCTTTTGGATACCCTACAAATAAACATACTTCTGATCTTTTTTCTAACTTATCTAATCCTGTTTTTCCTTTTAGCACATGTGCAGCGCAACCCAATATATGAATGTGTTTCAAACTAGGCTTGTGCCCTGACCACAATTTTAATGGTATTTTTGGAATTGATTTAGATGGAACAATATTCAATAAGTATATGCCGATTGTAAAGCATATCCCCAAAAAGATATAGGTAGTGTAGACTAACTCATCATAGGTCTAACCATATCTAAAATAGTCCTGTTTCTTCTTTCTGCTACACCACTTTGCTGAGGAGTCCCTGGTGTAGACAATTGTGATACTATTCCATTTTCAGACATGTAATTCTTGAATTCTGTAAGAAGGTATTCACCACCTCGATCAGATCAAAGGGTCTTTATGTATATACCCGTTTGTTTTTTAACTTCTGTCCGAAGCTCTTTGAATTTTTCAAAAGCTTTAGACTTATGATGCATTAGGTATACATAACCAAATCTTGAGTAATCATCAGTAAATGTGATAAAATACTCATAAACTCCTTTAGCTTTCGATGTTAATGGACCACATACATCAGTATGAACCAAATCTAATTTTTCTATAGCTCTTTCACCTCTTGATTTAAAAGGTCCTTTAGTCATTTTACCCTCTCTACAAGATTCACAAACTGGATAAGAATTAACTTCAAGAAAACTTAAAAGTCCATCATTTACCAGTCTTTGGATCCTATTTATATTAATATAACCTAAACGTAAGTACCTTAAATAAGTTTTATTTTCAAAGAAACTTTTCTTTTCTTAGATATATTATTATCAATTTCAATATTTTGCAGTGTTCTAGTAACAGGAGTGAGAATATATAAATTATCCAATAATGCCCCATCACAAACAAAAGTTGAATTTTTCTTAATAACAACTTTATTATTAAAAACCACGGTATACCATTGCTTAAATAAATAAGAAACCGAAATTAAATTCCTACGAGCGTTTGGTACATAAAGTACATTATTCAAATATAAACTCCTATTACTAGAAAACTACAAATGAACTATTCCTACTGCTACTGCTGGAACTGTTGCATCCGAGGCTAATTGTAGATAAATTTCCCTTTCACTTAGCCGTTTGGTTTCCTGGAACCCCTGAAAAGTAATGCAAACATGATTAGTGGCTTCGGAATCTACGCACCAGGATCCCGTAGAAACCGCCAACAAACATGATTGAACTAGTAAAGTTTGAAATTTACCTTTGTTTTTCTCTTTCTTAAGGTTTGCCGATCAATTGCGCTTCCAATGTCCCTTTTCACCACAGTGAAAATACTTCCCTTTGGGCTTAACCTCAGCATGGCCCTGTTTTTTTCCAACTCCCCCAGTGCCAGAAAACTTTGCATTCTTTTTCTTTATGGTTGGTTTCTTTTTATTGCCAGCCTTAGCCTTAACAACATTAGCCTCAGCTACATGGACAACTGGCTTAGGTACTAGAATACCTTGAGCCGATTGAAACTGTATCATTAACTCAGGAAGAGTATGATGAAATTTTACCATGACCTGAATTTTTTAAAAGTATCGGGTAATGATTGCACCAACATGTCAATCTGTGTTCCCACATCAATATTTGCTCCGAGGACCTCCAGTTTGCTAAAGCGAGATATGAATTTGAGACAATGCTCAACCATTGGAGTTCCCTCAGTCATTTTTTCTTCCATAAGAGACTTCATAATACTGTGACAACCCGAGAATTTAGACAATTTATTAAAATCTTAAATGATTAAATTAAGGTTAAATAATAGACCTAGACAGAAAATAAGTGTATGGATTTGACATTTTTGTGAAGGATTTTGGTGGATTTAAATTTTTTAAGAAGAACGTATAAGGTTTACTATTTGAATAAGAATAAAGAAATATAACCTAATATATATATTAGGTAGAGTAATTAAATACTCTAAGAGATTTATTTTATACATTTGAAATAATTAATTTTATAACCTAAGTAAAACAAGTCTTATTGGGTTATGAAATTAAAGATATCTGAGTAAGGATTTAAATTACAAAGGAGGGGAATGGAAGCTCTAACTAAATGATTAGGGTGGTATAAAATTAATAGTATGGGACTAAAGTGATTTTATGGCCCAAAGAATTAAATTTGTAGCCCAATTATTTAATTAAGCATTTGACTTGTAGCTAATTTGATTTAATAGCAATTAAGTTATTAAGCTAGCCCAATATATATGTATGAGACATATATTATGATGGCCCAATTTATTTATGGGTGGAAGCCCAAGTTTAATTTTATTAGCAAGCCCAAAAGAATTAAAAATGCAAGCCCAATAGGAATTTTTATTAACACCCAAGGCTTGGCCCATGTGTGATGGACATTTTAGTCATTTGTGAGTATAATATAAAACAAATGGGATGGATAAGGAATGGCCAAGTGGCCGATTTTTGCAAGAGCGGAAAAGGGGAGAGTATGTAATGATTGTAGCTACTTTAGTGGTTCACCCACTTTGCTAGGTGTCAACCACTTAAAAAAGCCAACACTTTTAGTGTTGCTCGTAAGAAACAACTAACTTGTTGGGAGAGAAAGGATAATGATTTGGTAGATTAGAATGGATAGATATAATATATCTATTCAATAATGTTTTTATCTAATAAACTAAGTTATCATTTTGTTTTTACTTCATTTCATTTCTTAAGAAAGAACAAAGGAGAAACTAAGAGAGAGAGAGGGAAGAATCCGGCCATGAAGGAGAGGAGAGAGAGAGAGAGTTCTTATGATTTCTTAAGTTCCTAATCAATCTTAGGAGGAAGAAGATGAAGGAGAAACAAGGTATAAAGATAAATTCTAGCTTTATTCTTATTTCTTTAATTACTTTGATATGAAAAGGGGGTTTATGATTTTAGAAGTGTAAAAACTTTAATCTATGTATTTTCTTGATATTCATGTATGAATCTAACATATTCAAGTGTTAGAAATTGGATCTAAAGCATAAAAGGGGAACTAGGTTTTTCAAAAAACTAGAAAACTTAATTTTCTTAGCTTTGATTGTGTTAATCTTTTGTTTGGTGGTTATTTGATGAAATAGATTATGGTAGATTCATGGGTATATGTGATATTAGTATGTGTTATGATGTTTTAATGATGGGTTATGTTGATGAATAGGTGAGGATATTGAAGATTTCTTAAAATCACCAAGTTTTGAAAAACAGATTTTTGTGAAAACAAAGTATGAAACGAAAACGACCATATCCCCTAGTGTATTTTGAATTTTTGAGTGTGGTAAATTTTTAGAGTTAGATATACAAGTCTTCTAACTATTCCAAGTGGAATCACTGAAAAAGGAGTTACAAATTTTTGTGTGGACTGATTTCAGCAAATGAAGTAAAATTTGAAAATAGCCAAAAAGTAGGCTGTCTGGGATTTCCAAGGGCAGTTTCATCCACTTATTTAATGAAATAGAATCAGGCCTTTTGGGACATTAAAATATATGTTATAAAATAGCTTGTGTCCGAAAATGAGCTCATTCCGACTTAAATTGAGTAAGTTATGACCATTTTAATATTTGCGTTTTTTCGACAGAAATCGCTATAACCGGAGTTGTATAACTCCGATGGCCACAAAATTTAAACTGGAGGCTCACGATAACAAGTGTAAGATCCCGCCAAGAGTTGGAAATTTTTGGAGTTAAGCGTAAGGTAGCTAATTTGTTAAGGAATTAACTATAAATGGATTTTTGAAAAATATTTAAGGGAGTTGAAACTTTTCAGAAAAATACTTTTTGTGTATGAAATATATGTATATATGATTGGCCAAAGGATAGGAAAATAATATGCTATTTTGGTATTTTCGTAAAAAAGGAATTTCAGCTTCCTGAAATAAACATTTCGGGTTGCTGAAATGAAAACTGAAAATGTTAGGAAGACAGTTTGGTTTCAGCTTGCTGAAATGGAAACTGAAATGTCAGGAATAGGAAACAGTTTGGTTTCAGCTTGCTGAAATAGAAACTAAAATGTCAGGAAAAAGAAACAGTTTGGTTTCAACTTACTGAAATGAGATATTAAGTCTCTTGGATAGTAAATAATTTATCGAGTTATAATATTAACTTATAAATGAACTAGTAAGTGTTAAGTCTAAGGTAGTGAAATCGTACTCTTTAATGGTTGATGTATAGTAGCTGGGCTAAACGACTCCTTTATATGGGGAAGGGATCTACGAATTAGTAACCGATCTAACTCACTGTGAAAATAGTGTAGACTAGACGGAAACTAATTTGTTAGTTGTTTGTGGGAAACCACTCAGTATACTATATTGAATACTATTAAAGACTCGATGTGTGCTAGGTTTAGACTTGTGTATGTGTTGGTCCGATTAGATGACACAATTAACGTGCAAATATACGTGGCCAACGAGTAATAAAGTGAAAGTACAGATATCGTTCCCACGAGGAATTAACAGATAAAAGGTCGCCAAAGCACTAGCACAATCATTTCAGTCTTATTTAAACGGGTGGTAAAGAGAAGGAATTAAAACTACTTTAAACTAGGCAAGGAAATAAACTTAAACTAATTAATCCAAGAGTAAAATCAGATAATGAAGGCATGAGATCCCAATTTCCCCTAATGATTCATCTAAATCAATAAACTCCCAATTAGGTCAAGCTAACCGTCATGGTTGTTAGCCGAGAACACTAAAGTGAGAGAAGGCCATCTTTCGATGCACCTACTCCATACCACGTGCAATCCACAGATGATAGAACGCACGTGGACACCCACATTATCTAAACCCCTAAATGTCTATGGTGTTTACAAACAATTAGGGATTAAGGTCAAGTTCTCTATTGACTACGAGCGGTGCTTCAGTATATGTCTATCCTAAGCACAAATCATATGTCTAACGCCATGTTAACACACAATCGCCCGCTATTACGATTTGATCTAAACGTATATTTCATCTTTCAAGTCCATATAGGTTATCACAGTAATTGTTAGCTAAGCAATTAAGCAATGAAGGGATGAATCGCAATAGACAATCACATAACAATTAACAATAACCAACACGGAAGCAAATCGATATCGATTACTCAAAAGGTTCCATTGGAATCTCAAAATAAGGTTTAAGTCATAAATGACTCAAATATATCATCCACAAAAGGAATACACATCATCTGGATACTAATGAATAAGAAGGAGAGTTAAAGTAAGAGAGTGCAAATATGTGTTCCTTCTCCAAGCTTGGATCTTTGATGCCCTCCAATTGCTTTAACCATCAAGTCTAATCTAACCCTAGATAACTAACTACTAACAACTAATTTTACACTAATCTACTCCTAATCTAAACAAGAAAAATGGAAAGGAAAGAAACAGAGAAAACTAGGGCTTAAGGCCTTAATTCAGACCCTCTTGAATGCTGCTCACGAACCCTCTTTAAAGCTTCTCCCGATCAGTCAAACAAAAAGTCAAATAATTTCCTACTGGGGACAGGCGCGGCCGCGCGAGCCCCAAGCCTATTCCAGGCGCGGCCGCGCGGCACCAAAAAACTGGAATCTACAGCTGCTTGCTGGTGCAGGTTTGCCTCGTGTGTTCTTCAGTTGCTTTCTCCTGCCCCTATTGCATTTGCCTCACCTTTCTTGCTACCTCTAGCCTCATGCCATTCCATTGCTTTACGATTATTTCAGCTCCTTACCCCATTTAGGCGATCTTTTGCTCTTTTAATGCGCAAGTACTGCTAAGAGAGTTCCTTAACCTAAAAAACATAAAACAAGGGAAAAACACCTTAAACTCATAAGATTACTTAAGTTTAAGCAACTGAGTGAGTTGGAAAGTATCTGAATAAGTGGTCCTAAAACCACTTATCAAATGCCCCCAAACTTAAACGTTGCTTGCCCTCAAGCAACCAAAATAAAACTAAACAAAAGATGCAATGCAGTATCTATAATGTATGCAACTTACGCTATCATGAATGCGAATCCAAGTTCCCAGCCAGTATTGAAATTTCAAAGCAATGCCTTAGAAAACCACGAGATAGTCAAAATAGATAAGCTACCCAAAACAAGACCATAAGGCATATTCTGCAAATCCAAAACTGTCAGCACTGATGTATTGTGCGTCGTGTGCCTGACAACCATTAAACATGCTTTGAACAAATATATCACATACTATTCTTCTTAGGGGAAAAACAAGCTTCAACTTAAGAAAAGCAGTAAATCATATAAGCTCTAACCAAGACCATGTATTACTAAAGTTAAGAGTCAACAGGGGGTGTTCATTAAGCTTTTATTACTCACGAGGGCGTATTCGCACTTTCCCGTGTACACTATCGACTGTGCAATGCCTAGTTCTCTTAGGCTCTTCAATGATATCCACGTAGCGAGCTTTCGACCAACGACTCCCAGACCAGACGGCCTTAGGGCGCTGGGTGTAGAGACACCCCTAGGGCTTACTTGCTCGAATATCAAAGGCCACAGAACTCGACGTAGCCAAAGTGTTTATTCACAATCATTTTTCTTTTTCTTTTCTTTTTCTTTTATTTTTTATAAGGGAGTGCGTATTACGCTCCATCTCCCCAAATTGCATGCATACCCCCTGTTTCTTCCAAACTTAAGCTTTTTACAGTCTAGTTATTGTCATATGAGAACTGACACTCTTTCATTAAAACATGGATTTCCCACCAGAAGACAAGTATGTAAACATTTAAACTTAGCATATCATGGTGTTTATTCTATCGTGCTTACTGGTTACACAGTATCTGACAGGTAAGGATTTACATATATAACCATGAAATCAGGCTTAAGTCTCAAATCAGTTCAACAATCAAGTGATTTCAGTTTCTTCACAGGCAACATACATAACTAACAAACTGAAAACTGGATTCATGCAGTATGCTCTAACACATAATGCAAAAAAAAAAAGAAATTTTTTAAAATTTTCATAAATTTTAACTATTTACAACCTACATGCACTATATGAACTAACTTATATGCAATGAACTATTTACATGCAAAACATGAAATGAATTACCTATATGTAAAATAAACACCAATACCCCCAAACTTAAACTGTTCAATGTCCTCATTGAAGGTAAAGGTAAAAAGAAAGAAACTCCCCTATTTGGCTTCTTATGCTGCATGAAATGAAGTGGCGCCCTCTTAAAATTTTCCCCGTCTCTCTCTGCTCTTGGCAAAATAAACCCCGCTCAGCACTGTACTCAACGAACCAATCCAACTCCAAATCAATCTTGCTCTGCTAGAGATCCCACACTCACTGTCTCAATTGATCAGGTTGAGAGGATGAGGTGGATGGGAATTGGTACTTTGGATTAAGGAGGTAGGAGGTTTTCAATACTAAGGCTTGTAGTGGGGGGGAATTGCATAAAATGGAAGAGATGGGGGGTTGCATTAAGGAACTGAGGGTTTGGGATTATAGGGACTGAGGCTTAGGGGCTGGTGATAATTGATATGAATTGGTGCCCCCCAAAATCTGTAAGATTTTTCCCAAGTCAGGCCCAGTCTGCATGTGGTGCGGCCGCGCGTGTATGCAGGCTTAAATGGGCCAGGCCGCGCGGGCCATCAGATTTTATTGCTGTAGATTTTTGGTATGAACTGAGGTTGGCTTTTGCTTTTCATTCATTCTGAGCAGCCTTTGACCTGAAATACGCAGACAATACTTATTAAGCCCTCCTAGACTAACAAAAGTATATAAAATCTATTTACATCAAGAGAATCCAACATGGAAAGATATATGCATTTGCTTCCCAAAAATTCTCTAAGTGCACATATGCAATGTGCTCGTGCATCAAAAAATGTGTTATGAGCTTCATAGTCCCAAAAAGATATACACTAACGCCTAAGTTCAAAAATATAGGCATGGAACTCCTAATCTATGAGCATTCAAAAATTTTAAACTAAATACTAAACTAATAATAATTAAACAAGGGGGAGGGAAGTATGATAGAAAGCATAAAATGAAGAATTAAACAAGGAGGGAGAAAGAGAAATGATGGGGTGCCTCCCTTCGAGCGCTTGATTTATAGTCCTCTAGCTGGACTGTGTCTGCCCACTATTACCCGACTCCCCTACGATACTGAAGAACCCCTCCATCCATCAGAATAGCTATGTGACTTTGGCGGCTTCCCAGCAGGAGAGGGTGTAGATTTAAACTACCTAGCACATGATATGAACAAGGATTCCCCATCCTGAAGGTTGGGAAGCTAGGCAATGGTCCCGTTGTGTAAGTGAAATGGGTTGGGCTTTGAGGTTCACACAACACAACGGTTTCTTCTTCTATTCTCTTCTCTTCTGACGACCATGGTGTCAAGACTGCGGAATCTCTCGTGTCATCAAGACCCGTCTCTGTGATGTGGCTACCAAGGGGGCAAGGGTGTGAAAACTTGACTGGAGTCTCAAACTTCGGCGGAGGAGGCTCTTGGGGGATTGTCACTGTTGGTTCACATTCATACTCCACAGCCCCAATTGGCTCCTCGATATCCATTGCCTTCGGCTCGTCCAGTTGCAATTGCACTTCGGATTCTCTATCAGTTTCTGCACCAATGTCATAGCACCAAGTAGTCTGGGGATCATAACTTACGGCTTCAGTCATTGGAGGTATAGGATCTTGCATTGTTGTCTCTTGTTCACATACCTCCTCATTCCTTAATGCCGTGCTAATCTGCTCCACCCAAATCTGAAGATCCTCAATCGATTGCTCTTGCTCAATCAAGGTCTCCTGTGTTGATGCTAATGAGTTCCCCCACAAACTATCCAATCCTTCCTTTTCTGTTTCAGCCTCGGGCTTCATGTACTGATGCTCATTGGTAAGAGTGTTGTGGATTAGGGCCATCTGATTCTGAAAGTTTTGGTTCGATTCTTTTTGGCTCCTAATCACCTCCTCTTGGTTAGCTAAGCTCATATACATGAAGTCCATTGTTGACTGTTCTCCTTGCAAACATGGGGATTGATAAGTGGGTTCAGGTGCAAAATTTGGACTTGGCTCGTATTGATCTTGATAGCTCGCAGTATGGGTCTGCCCTTGCTCATCCTCTATCATCAAGGCCCTACTAATTTGCTCTGCCCAGTTCTGGATATTCTTGACTGACTTCTGTTACTCAATCAAGATGTCCTTCAGTGATATGCCACCTCCATCCTCCAAGCTTGCATTTTTTGTGTCACCCTCAAAATTGTGTTGAGGCTCATAAACTGGGGTCTAGAATGTGCATTCTTGGGCGTACGCGGGATTTGGATCCCAGTAATGGTCTTGATAATAGTCTGATGAAGGGTTTGCTGAAGGGTCTGGGTGATACCCCCACTCTGGCTGATAATTGGTGTATGGCTCACTGTAAGAGTACTCACCCCAATACTGCTCCTGTCCATAACTGATAGGATCCTGATGGCTCATGTAGCTCCCAGCACCATACTCATGAGAAATAACTGGTTCTCGACTTTGTTGGGCTGAAACAGTATCCAACTTCCTCGAGAGCTCCTCTAACTGTGCTGAGAGTGTTGCGATTGGGTTGACGCGATCAGTGTATGCTTCCCTTGGTTGGTCTTGTCTTGTACAGTTCCATGGATAGAAATTTAAGTCCATTGTACCTGAAAAGAGAATATGAGAAGAGATTAAACAAAATAAAAAGAAATGTTTAAATTAAGACTAATTTCATTAAACTAATGTTGGCAAACAGTTATCCAAATAATTCCCCGGCAACGGCGCCAAAAACTTGTTGGTCCGATTAGATGACACAATTAACGCGCAAGTATACGCGGCCAACGAGTAATAAAGTGAAAGTACAGATATCGTTCCCACGAGGAATTAACAGATAAAAGGTCGCCAAAGCACTAGCACATAATCATTTCAATCTTATTTAAACGGGTGGTAAAGAGAAGGAATTAAAACTACTTTAAACTAGGCAAGGAAGTAAACTTAAACTAATTAATCCTAGAGTAAAATCAGATAATGAAGGCATGAGATCCCAATTTCCCCTAATGATTCATCTAAATCAATAAACTCCCAATTAGGTCAAGCTAACCGTCATGGTTGTTAGCCGAGAACACTAAAGTGAGATAAGGCCATCTTTCGATGCACCTACTCCATACCACGTGCAATCCATAGATGATAGAACGCACGTGGACACCCACATTATCTAAACCCCTATATGTCTATAGTGTTTAAAAATAATTAGGGATTAAGGTCAAGTTCTCTATTGACTACGAGCGGTGCTTCGGTATATGTCTATCCTAAGCACAAATCATATGTCTAACCCCATGTAAACACACAATCGCCCGCTATTACGATTTGATCTAAACCTACATTTCATCTTTCAAGTCCATATAGGTTATCACAGTAATTGTTAGCTAAGCAATTAAGCAATGAAGGGATGAATCGCAATAGACAATCACATAACAATTAACAATAACCAACACGGAAGCAAATCGATATCGATTACTCAAAAGGTTCCATTGGAATCTCAAAATAAGGTTTAAGTCATAAATGACTCAAATATATCATCCACAAAAGGAATACACATCATCCGGATACTAATGAATAACAAGGAGAGTTAAAGTAAGAGAGTGCAAATATGTGTTCCTTCTCCAAGCTTGGATCTTTGATGCCCTCCAATTGCTTCAACCATTAAGTCTAATCTAACCCTAGATAACTAACTACTAACAACTAATTTTACACTAATCTACTCCTAATCTAAATAAGAAAAATGGAAAGGAAAGAAACAGAGAAAAATAGGGCTTAAGGCCATAATTCAGACCCTCTTGAATGCTGCTCACGAACCCCCTTTAAAGCTTCTCCCGATCAGTCAAACAATTTCCTGCTGGGGACAGGCACGGCCGCGCGAGCCCCAAGCCTATTCTAGGCGCGGCCGTGCGGCACCAAAAAACTGGAATCTGCAACTGCTTGCTGGTGCAGGTTTGCCTCATGTGTTCTTCAGTTGCTTTCTCCTGCCCCTATTACATTTGCCTCGCCTTGCTTGCTACCTCTAGCCTCATGCCATTCCATTGCTTTACGCTTATTTCAGCTCCTTACCCCATTTAGGTGATCTTTTGCTCTTTTAATGCGCAAGTACTGCTAAGAGAGTTCCTTAACCTGAAAAACATAAAACAAGGGAAAAACACCTTAAACTCACAAGATTAGTTAACTTTAAGCAACCGAATGAGTTGTAAAGTATCTGAATAAGTGGTCCTAAAACCACTTATCAGTATGTAGAGTGTTAAGGTTATCTAATATTTGACTATGTGTTTAAATGTTAGATAGTTTACTTATAAAGTATGTTATGCTAATTTAAAGATCAATCTTATAACTGATAGGTCTTTTCAATAAAGTGATTAAACTAGATTGCGTAGCAGTAATCGACAGTTCAGGCAAGTTTCCTAACTCGAACTCGAGTTGTTATTGTAAAGCATGTTCGTGATTAATCATTGTTGATTACTCACATCTATACTGATTATTGATTCGCAGTTAGTGCATATTGCATATGTTCATCAGGTATGGAAGACTGATCACCTTCATGATCATAAGGTTCAGTTAAAATTGTTCATAGTCCTTGTTGACATTAAACATTATTGATTCAGTCGTTCATTTATTGAAACTCTGATTTATGCTCTTTTACAATTATTATATTGTTAAAAATTCAAAAGCTTATTCATTTCAATTATGATATATCTTCATTTGAACTTAAACTTGCTGGGCAAACTTGTTTCTCACCCTTGCTATATCATAATAAACATTCCAAGCTTAAAGACGAAACTTCGGACACAGTCAAAGGCAAAGACAAGTTCCAGGATTGAATTATTGTACGGTTAAATGGTATTTGTATTAGAGCAATATGGCATTGTATGTCGTGTAGAATATGAATATGTGTAGTAAGTTAAGGTTTTAGACCTTGGAGATTATGTGTAAAAGTTATTGTATAAACAATTTATGTTTATATCTTCCGCAATAGTTATAAAAATTATGTATCGTAACGTACCAGGTTTGAGGTTCTAGGGACCCGAATTTGGTGGCATCACAAATACTCTACCTTACGGCACGAGCATGCTCACCAAACATACCATGCAAAGATTCTATCATGGCCTTATCAGTTAGAACAGTCATATGTTGATGCTGTAAAATATTGGATAAAGATCCCAAGATGCAACATTTAGACATCTCATCAGCCTTTACCCATTTTGCATGTGCTTCTTTAGAAGCATGAGGAACATTAGCTGCAGGTTCTTTAGGGGAAGGATCAGTAAGCACAAATTTATATTCATGAGCAGTAAGAACAATGTCCAAATTCTTTTCCAATCAACATAATTAGGGCCAGTCAATTGGTTTTCTTTTAGAATGATTGAGATTGGGTTGAATGCAGACATGATATCTAAAATAAATAAAATACATCCATCATTCATATGACTATTAACAAGTAAAATAGTGCATATATTAAGCAATCCATTATTTTTAACACATGTATCTTAATTTTTATAAATAAAGTTTATCCGTATGGAAAAATAATTATTTTAAATTACAATTATTTTCTTTTCTAGATAACTCTTTATTAAAGAAAATAACATACCTATATTTTTCTTTTAGCCTTCAAGAGTATTAATAAACTACTTTTCCGTAGGGAAATATTATTAATCTCTTTATCAAGTGTATACCATTATATTAGAGTTCATAAAATATTTATAGCTCAAAATATATTTCCGTAGGGAAAGTATATTTATACTATTATTTTAATAAACTATATCTTATGAGATAATCTATACCTGTTATTGTGACGCCCCCAAATCCAGGTCCCCAGAACCTCGGATCTGGTACGTTACGGTACTTCATTATCATACATATTCTATTATCTAATGCGGAATATATAAACATATATTGTTTATTTCACATGATTTTATAACATTTTTCAAGGTCTGTTAACCTTAACTGAATACATACCTTAAGTAATTAAAAAGGTTTACAACATTATTTGCATATGATTACTAAATAGTTATAAATGCGTAATAATCTAATCTTTTAAATTTGCCTTTGTCACTGTCTTTCTTCGAATCTTCGTCTTAATCTAGAATTTGTTATCATGATATAGCAAGGGTGAGCAACTACTTCGCTCAGCAAGTTTAAATACAACAAGGATATATCATGATTGAAAAAAAGAATAAACTTTCGAATTTTCAACAATATAATAATTGTGAAAGAGCATGAATCAAAATGTCAATAATTGAATGACTGAATCAATAATGTTTAATGTCAACAAGGACCATGAAAAACTTTAACTTTACCTTATGGTAATGAAGGTGATCAGCCTTTCTTACCTGATGAACATATACAACATGCACTAAGTGCGAATCAATAATCATAGATGTGGAATAATTAACAATAATTATCCACTAACATGCTTGAAAGATAATAACTCGAGTTTGAGTTGGGCAAACTTTCCTGTACCGTCGATTACTGCTACGCAATCTAATTTAAAATCTTTATTAAAAAGACCTATCGGTTATAAGATTGATCTTTCAATTAGTATAACATACTTTATCTCACCATACTATTACTTTATAAGTAAATTATATAACACTTAACCACAGAGTCAAATATTAAATAACCTTAACATCATACGTATTCACAAGTCTAAACCTAGCACACATCGAGTCTTTAATAGTATTCAATATAGTATACTGAGTGGTTTCCCACAAACAACTAACAAATTAGTTTCCGTCTCGTCTACACTATTTTCACAGCGAGTTAGATCGGTTGCTAATTCGTATATACCTCCGCTCCCTGAATGAATCGTTTAGCCCAGTTACTATACATCAATCATTAAAGAGTACGATTGCAATACCTTATACTTAACACTTACTCGATCACTTAAAGTTCTTATTATAACTCGGTAAAATATTTACTATTTCAGCAAACCGAATACATTATTTCAATAAGCTGAAATCAAACTGTCTTCCCTTCTTAACATTTTCAGTTTCTATTTCAACAACCTGAATTGTTCAATTCAGCAAGCTGAAATACCCTTATCATGAAAATACCAAATTATATTGTTATTTTTCTATCCTTTGGACACACATATATATACATATATTTCATACACAAAAATAATTTTTCTGTAATTTTTCAACTCCATTTAGTATTTTTAAAAAATCCGTTTTTAGTTCGTAGCTTAAGAAATTAACTACATCATGCTTAACTCCAAAAATTCTCAGCTCTTGGCCGGAACTTACACGTATTAACATGAACTTCCATTCTAAATTTCGTAGCCATCGGAGTTATAGAATTCCGATTATATCGGTTTTTGTCGGAAAAATTAAAATATTGAAATGACCATAAGTTTGACAATTTAAGTCGGAATGAGCTCATTTTTGGACAGGAGCTACTTTATATCATTTATTTTCATGTCCCAAAATATTGGAATTTATTTAAATAATTAAGTTACCAAAACCGCCCCTAACAATTTTATGCAGATTATTTTTTGCCCTTTTTTAGATTTTGTCTACTTTGCTAAAAATTGTTCATATAGAAATCTACAAGGATTGTTTTTGTGATTCTACTTGGATCTGTTAGAAGATTTATATATCTAACTCTAAAAATTGACCACACTCAAAAATTCAAAACAGAATGAGAGATATGATCGTTTGAATTTCATGTTTTGTTTTTACAAAAATCTGATTTTCAATCCGTGGTGATTTCTAAGAAAACTTCTATATTATCATCCATTCACCAACAAAACTCATCATAATAACTACTAATACTTCATATGCTCATGGATCTACCATAATCCATGATCTATTTCATCAAACTATCACCAAACACAAGATTAACACAATCAAGGCTAAGAAAAATTAGGTTTTCTAACTTTTGAAAAACCTAGTTTCTATTTCATATTTTAGATCCAACTTTTGGTCCTTAAAAGGGTTAGATATAAACATATACTACTTATTAATATATAGATCTAAGGTTTATGTGTTTTAAAATCTTAGATCTTTATTTTATCAAAAACAAATTAAATAGAAGAATAAACTAGATTATAGTTAGGGTTTATATCTTTTATGTGTGCACTTCCTTCTTTTTCTTCTATGGTAGCTTAATCTCTTGGTGGAATGAAGGATGAACTCCCCTCTACTCCCTCAAAGGGCTGCCGAATGCTCCCTCCTTTTCTCTCTCTCTATTTTGGTTTATTGAGCTAGCTTGGAAAGAATGAGAGGAAAGAGAGATGGAAGACTTATGTGGCTTGGTAAAAAAAATGTGTAGATATACTTTGTATATATCTAATCCACCTCCCACTCTCTCTCTCTCTCTCTCTCTCTCTCTCTCTCTCTTATCATTTGATGTTGCTTGCAAACCTTAGCTAACTTGTAAGTTTGGAGAAAGAATAATAGCTTGACACCTAAGTGGGTTGTTCATCAACTAAAGTAACACAATGATTACTAACATCCCCCTTCTCCTCTTCCTTGCTTGGGCCAAATTTTATGGGCTCCTTCCTTCTATTGGGCTTATTTTTTAATGTCTTATCTAGATTAATAGATGTCCAATAAGTTCCCTCTCCCATTGGGGTTAGAGTTTGGGCTACTCAATTAATTTCTTTTGAGCTTACAATTTCTTAGTTTCCTTACTAATTAAAATGGACTTGGACTTCCACCACCAATTAATTGTCCCACTAATATGCTTGCCATTTACATCTAATATTGGGCTAGTTCAACAATTTAGTTGTTCTTAAATCAAATTAGCTACAAGTCCAATACTAAAATAAACAATTGGGCTACAAATTGGTCTACTTATTTAATTCTTTGGGCCATAAAATCAACTTAGTTCCATACCCTTTAATTTTATCTTACCCTAATAATTTCATTAGGGTTCCATTACACACACTTGTAAGTTAATTCCTTACTCATATATCTTTAATTTCATAACCCAATTAGACTTGCTATTCTTAGGTTATAAAATTAATTAATTGAGACGTATAAAATAAATGTCTCAGGGTTAGTATATATTTTTAAATATTATCATTCTCTCATATTATAATCCCTTAGGTTATTTAATTACCATACCTAATATATATATTAGGTTACATAATTTTATTTTTAATTCTCTTTCTATACAAAATAAATATATACACATCATATAATGTATATTTATTTAATCAATTACATAATCCACATAAGTCATAACATATTCCACTAGTGTATTAACTTAATAGCCTTAATTAACTTAATAAGTTATAAACACTCACATAATTATACAAGATAATCTAATAGATGTTGGTCATTTTCCCGATCAATATATGCGTGCAAGTATACACGGTCAACAAGTAATAAAGAGTAAGTAGAGTATCGTTCCACAGAGAATTAACTAATAAAGTTCACCAACACTAGCCCATAATCATTTCAATCTTATTTAAACGAATGATTTAGTATATTGATTAAAACTATGAAATTAAAATAACACTAAATAACCTTAGAATAAAACTAGATAATGAAGACTCGAGATTACAATTTCCCCTATTGATTCATCTAAATCGACACACTTCCTGTTAAGCCAAATAAATTATCACAAATTGTTAGCCGAGAACACGAAAGTAAGACAAGACCATCTTTCGATGTACCAAGTTCATATCACATATAATCCACAGATGATAGAATACACATGAACACCCTAATTATATAAAACACTACATTTCTATGTGATTTATCAATAACAAGGGTTTAAGTGTAAGTCCTCAATTGACTATAAGCGGTGCTTTGATATATGTCTATTCTAAGCACGAATTATACATTCGATCAACATGTAAAACATACAAACACAAGCTATTACGATCAGATCTAAATTCATTCTTCATCTTTCAAGTTCATATGAATTATCACAGTATTTGATGGCCAATAGAGTAAGCAATTTAAGCATGAATCATAATAGACAATCCCATAACAATCAATAAGACCAACAAGGAAGTATATCACAATAAACTACTCAATAGGTTCCAATGAAATCCCAAAATAGAGTTTAATTCATGATGGAATCAAATCCACAATCCACAACTTGAATAACCATTAGAAAGATACAAAAAAAGAATAAGAGAATTTAGTTTGGATTAAGCAAATATGAATCCTCTTGCTTCCAATATGAATCTCAAATGCTCTTCAAGAGCTTCAATCTCCAACTCTAATCTAATCTAGGGTTCTAATAATCTAACCTAATTTAATGATAAAATTGAAGAGAAGTAGAGAACATATGTCTACTCTTGATCACAAGGAGTGGAATGTCCTATTATATACTAATATGTCTCCCTTTTATAAGCCCTAATGTGCCTCTTCCCTCAAGTTACGCTTCAATCACACTCTTTAATGAAAAAGTCAAGTTTGGTCAGCTTCAGAAGTGGCGCGGCCGCACTGGAAATGGCCTAGAATTGGGTGCAGGTGCGCTAGTTGCAAATATCAGATTTTTGGCCTGGGGAAGGGCGCTCTCCGCGCTGGAAATACACTACAAACTGGCGTGGCCGTGCCGCAAAAATTCTGCTGCAGTGACCTCTGGTAGAACAGCTATAACTTTTGATTCGGGATAAGTTACGGGTCCTGACAGCTGTCAAATCAAAGCTATCGACGAGATCTATAACTTTCATTTTTTGAGTATTGAGAAATAATGGACGGATGAAGGTCGAAATTGAGCTCCAAGTGACAGCTGTGCAATAGAAACCCAAAATCGTGAAGTTCAACGTTCGTTGGTACAAGGGTCATAACTCTCGCCTCCGAACTCCGATTGAGATGATTCAAGATATTCCAAAAAGCTGAGAAGAAGCTCTACAATAAGACCTAAGTTTCAATCCAAGAACATAAAATGAACATGAAAGCCTAAACTATATCTGGAATGCATTTCCTTCCCTTTACATACCACCAAGAAAGTTTCCAATATGAAATCTACAAAAGTAAGCAAATATGTATGAAAAGCAAATGTAACACATGAGTTTAAGCAACAATTGAGTTTAGTTGATATCTAAATAAATGGCTATAAAACCACTTATCAAATACCCCAAACTTAAACCGTTGCTTGTCCTCTAGGAACAAAACAAAATATAACCACAATGCAATGCACTAATACACTATATGCAATCTACACTACATGCTAATGAATCCAAATGTCAGTCGGATATAAAACTCACATTAAATGCCTCAGAGAATCTTCAAAATCTACAAACAGAGAATCCAACCAAGACAAAGCTATAAAGCATATTACTCTACAAATCAAAACTTGTCATCACTAATGTAGTGTGTGTGTGTGTGTGTGTGCTTAGAAACCATTAAACATGCTACTGAACAAATACCTCACATACTATACCTCTTAGAGGGAAAAACACAGTTTTAAATCAAGAAAAGCAATAAACAAGAAAAGCTCCAACTAAGACCAAGCATCAATTAAGTTAAAAGTCAACAAGGGGTTTATTATGCTTTTATTTATGCACGAGGGCGATTTTCGCACTTTCCCGTGTACACACTCGACTGTGCAATACCTAGTCCTCTTAGACTTTTCAATGATACCCGTGTAATGAGCTTTCGACCAACAACTCCTATACCAAAAGGCTTTAGGGCGCTGGGTGTAAAGACACCCCTGGGGCGTACTTGCTCCAATATCAAAGGCCACAGAACTCGACTTAGCCAAAGTGTTTATTCACATTCTATTTTTTTCTTCTTTTCTTTTCTTTTCTCTTTTTATCTTTTTATTTTATTTTTTTCATATATAGAATGCATACCCCTTGTTTTACCCCAAACTTAAGCTTTTGCACAGTTCTAGTTATTACTACTTGATTACTAATTCTCTTTCATTAAAGCACAGATTTCCCACTAGAAGACAAGTATATGACTATTTAAACTGAGCAAATTGTACTGGTTACTCTAGAGTGCTATCCGTTACATCAGCCTCTAACAGATAAAAATTTACATCATGCTATGACATTACAACCAATCCTAAGTAATCAAAACTATTCACAAGTCATGTAATTTCAATCTCTTCATGGACTAAATGAATTTCAAACAAACCGACAACTTGGAATCATGCAAAATGTCCTAATGTACTTAACAAAAGTAATTTTTTTTAAAATTGACCAAATATGACCTAAAATGCAACTATATGCAATATGAACCTAACTACATGCAAAATGAACCTAATACCTCCAAACTTAAAAATGATAATGTCCTCATTGGAGATAAAAGGTTAGAAAACTCCCGTAGTTGGCCTTGTCATCATCTTCCTCCTCCTCGGCCTGCTCTGGTGGTGTGAGAGTATGTTTTAATTCAACCATTTGCTTAAGTTACTGAAGCAGTCTGCTCACGGCGCGGTCGCGCTTCAACATAAACCTTTTCAGGCGCGACTGCGCTAATTCCCAGAATTCTAATTCTGCAGCTTTTCACATGAACTAATTATGGGTCTTTAAAGTTTGATTCCAGACTTTCATGTCAAGTGGATTTAACCTGAGAATGGCACACAACATTTATTAAATCACTAAAACTACCAAAAAATGCTATTGATTATTAAAAGTATGAAGAATTAAACATAGAGGGGGGAAATGATAGAAAATATGTAATGGAGAATTGAACAAAGAAGGAGAGAGAGATTGGATGGGGTGCCTCCCATCGAGCGCTCAGTTTATAGTCCGTTAGCTGGACTTTCTCTTAACACCGTTATCCGATTCCTCTACGATAGGCGAGGAACTATCCATCCATTAGGACCGATATGTGCTTTGATAGGTTCCCCTTAGTGAGAGTTTTCAAATTGAAGTCACCTAGCTCGCTTCTTGTAGATAAGTTCTCAATTTCCAGTGTCAAATAGCTAGGTGCTTCCTCCGTTGTGTTTATAAATCGATTGGGGCATTGAGGCATGAACAACACAACTGACTCTTCTTCTATTTTCTCTTCCTCGGACCACCATGGCTTCAAGAAAGTAAAATCTCTCATATCATAAAGATCTTTGCCTTCGATGTGGCTACCAAGGGGGCATGGGTGTGCAAAACTGACTGGACTTTTCAACTTTATCGGAGAAGGCACTTGGGGTATTATCAAAGTCGGCTCATATTCATCATTTTCCATATCCCCATTTGTCTCCTCGATTTCCACTTCTTTCAGTTCATCCAGTTGCATATACACTTCGGGCTCTCCATCAGTTTCAGCATCCATGTCATAACACCAATTATTTTGATGACAATTGTTCACAGCTTCAAACGTTTGATATAATTGATTCTAAAGATTTTGAATTTTTATCCCTTGCTCAATCAATTTCTCCTTAATTAATACCATGAACATTTGATTCATCCCAGTCTGAAGATTTTTAATTGACTTTGCTTGCTCAATCAAGATCTTCTTTGTTGATGCTATATATTTGGACCACAAATCCTCCAATCTTGAATTTTATGTTTCAGCCTCAGAATTCATATATTGCTGATCATTGATTGGAGTGTTGATGAGTGGTGCCATATGGTTTTGAAAATTTTAGCTCGACATTTCTTGACTCATCATCATCTCCTCTTGGTTTGCTAAGAGCGTATAAATAAATTCTTTCCATGACTGTTCTTCTAGTAGAAATGGAGATTGATCTGTGAATTCTAGTGTATAGGTTGGACTTGGATCACAGTATTGGTCTTGATAATGATAGCTCCATGAAGAATCTAGGTGATACCCACACTTTTGATGATAATCAGATAAGCATAGTTGTTGAGGTAATCACCCCCATACTGAACTTGTCCAACACTGATGGTGCACTGATGACTCGGATGATTGCCAACACAATATTCACATGTAACTACTATCTCTCGAGTACGTTGGCTTGGAACAAGGTCCAACTTCCTCGAAAGTATCTCAAATTGTGCTAACAATGCCGAAATTGCGTTGAGTCGTTCAACCCCTGTTTCCCTTGGTTGAGTCATCCTCGAGTATGGCCATTGATAAGCAAACACATCCATGGTACCTAAAAAGAGAGAAATATAGGAAGAGAATTAAAAACTAAAATAAAATATTTAAATTAAGACTAATTTGATTGAAGCTAATGTTGGCAAAAATTTATTAAACTAATTCCCCAGCAACGACGCCAAAAACTTGTTGGTCGTTTTCCCGATCAATATATGTGTGCAAGTATACACGGTCAACAAGTAATAAAGAGTAAGTCGAGTATCGTCCCACAGAGAATTAACTAATAAAGTTCACCAAGCACTAGCCCATAATCATTTTAATCTTATTTAAACGAACGATTTAGTATATTGATTAAAACTATGCTATTAAACTAACACTAAATAAACCTAGAATAAAACTAGATAATGAAGACTTGAGATTATAACTTCCCTTATTGATTAATCTAAATCGACACACTTCCTATTAAGCCAAATCAATTATCACATATTGTTAGCCGAGAGCACGAAAGTAAGACAAGACCATCTTTCGATGTACCAAGTCCATATCACATATAATCCACAGATGATAGAATACATATGAACACCCTAATTATATAAAACACTATATTTTTATGTGATTTATCAATAACAAGGGTTTAAGTGCAAGTCCTCAATTGACTACAAGCGGTACTTTGGTATATGTCTATCCGAAACACGAATCATACATTCGATCACCATGTAAAACATACAAACACAAGCTATTATGATCAGATCTAAATTCATACTTCGTCTTTCAAGTTCATATGAATTATCACAGTATTTGATGGCCAATCAAGTAAGCAATTTAAGCATGAATCATAATAGTCAATCATATAACAATCAATAAGAACAACAAGGAAGTGTATCACAATAAACTACTCAATAGGTTCCATTGAAATCCAAAAATAGAGTGTAATTCATGATTGAATCAAATCCGCAATCCACAACTTGAATAAACATTAGAAAGATACAAAGAAAGAATAAGAGAATTTAGGGTTTGGATTAAGCAAATCTGAATCCTCTTGCTTCCAATATGACTCTCCAATGATCTTCAAGAGCTTCAATCTCCAACTCTAAGCCAATCTAGGGTTCTAATAATCTAACCTAATCTAATGATAAAATTGAAGAGAAGTAGAGAACATATGTCTACTCTTGATCCCAAGGAGTGGAATGTCCTATTACATATTAATATGTCTCCCTTTTATAAGCCCTAATGTGCCTCTTCCCTCAAGTTCCGCTTCAATCACACTCTTTAATGAAAAAGTCAAGTCTGGTCAGCTTCAGAAGTGGCGAGGCTGCACTGGAAATAGCCTGGAATTGGGCGCGGGCGCGCTAGTAGCAAATATCAGATTTTTGGCCTGGGGAAGGGCGCTCCCAAGCTAGAAATACACTTCTGCTGCAGTGACCTCTGGTAGAACAGCTATAACTTTTGATCCGGGATGAGTTACGGCTCCAACCACCTGTTAAATCAAAGCTATCAACGAGATCTATAACTTTTATTCTTTGAGCATTGAGAAATAATGGATGGATGAAGGTCAAAATTGAGCTCCAAGTGACGGCTGTGCAATAGCAACCCAAAACCGTAAAGTTTAACGTTTGTTGGTACAAGGGTCATAACTCTCGCCTCCGAACACCGATTGGGATGATTCAAGATGTTCCGGAAAGCTTAGAAGAAGCTCTACAATAAGACCCAAGTTCTAATCCAAGAACTTGAAATGAACATGAAATCCCAAACGATGTCCGGAATGCATTTCCTTTCCTTTATATACCACCAAGAAAGTTTCCAATATGAAATCTACAGAAGTAAGCAAATATGTATGAAAAGAAAATGTAAC
Source organism: Panax stipuleanatus (assembly GCA_020205555.1). Classification (NCBI taxonomy): domain Eukaryota; kingdom Viridiplantae; phylum Streptophyta; class Magnoliopsida; order Apiales; family Araliaceae; genus Panax; species Panax stipuleanatus. Next base: position 86,622,566 of record CM035118.1, read on the forward strand.
ACATGAGTTTAAGCAACAATTGAGGTTAGTTGATATCTAAATAAGTGGCTATTAAACCACTTATCAATAGGTTAAGACATATTTCATAACTCTTCTTAGATTAGGTCACTAGTATATAATTAAAATACTAGGACAATTAAATAAAGATAACCCTTGAGGTTATTTAATTCAAATACCTAATTTTTATATTAGGTCACCTAACTTTCTAAGTATCGTAATACCTTATCCTTAATATTCCTTCAAGTACATATAAATTCATTTATAGGATTTTGGAAATTTTGTAACCCATATTTTCTTATTCTCATTTAATTAGTAACCCATATAGGTTCTTCTTAATTTTTTTAATTAATCCTCAAATTCTTATATAGTTTTTTATTCTTTTAACTTTTATTTTAATCATTTAAGATCTTATAAATATTTGGGTTGTCATAGTTATCTTGATCACTAATATTTTTTCGTAGGAAACATATTAGTTATCATAACTATAGATATATAATGGAGGTTGTGGGATTTTATCCCCCATCCCTCACCCACTTGAATTTTTTATTATTTTATTTATTCAAATATAACTTATAAAATAAATAAATTATATACATCAAATATAACTCTGCTTCCCTCACTCCGCTCCGCTCCGTTTGGTCGCTCTACTTCCCACACTTCGCTCCGCTTCGCACTTGGTCTTTTTTGAGATCTTCTTAATTATGAGCCACAAGTTCCAACAAACCAGCAAGAAAATGGTAACTATGTACTCTGATCAGGAAAAGCTTTTCGAGATCCTACATATATTGAGTGAGGGAAAACATCCCATCTTAAAAAATTTTAAGGTATAGGTAAACTTGTGAAGATTAGATTCTCGCATGAGCTCTCCCTTCCACAAAACCTATGCTACTTTAATAGCGTTGGGCAGATTTTTCCAACTAAAAAAAAGTAAAAAAAAATTCTCAATCACATTGTCGGCGGGAGGACTGTCTTTTACAGTTATACAAAGTGTTCATTAACAACGACTGTGAGATTGAGCCAAATCAACGGCAACAACTTAGAATAATAAGGGCAATTTTTTCTATAAATTAGAACTACCTTGTGCTGACTAAATTGCAAATCTAACCCTTTTATTTGTCATGTTTTTGCGAGTGTTCTCTAAACTTAATTTTTTAGCACAAATCTCCCTCATAGATATATTAGTTATGCAAAACTGTTCCTCCATTATTTTTCGTTGATAATAAAGAAACTTCTGATAATTGAATTAGATAAAAAAAATAGTAACATATTATTCCGTTGCATAAATTAAGGTTATTATGTGTAGACACTCAAAATTTTGCTTTCTGTATACTAACTTACAGGAGGGCAAAAGAGTAATTTCACCCCGGTGATAACCCCGCGGGAGGGAAAAAGCGTAGTTTCACCCCCAACAACAACATATTCAAGCAGGAATCACAAAGTTGAGGATAAGGTCATAAGAAGCCACCACAACAATCCCTGAGCCGCAAACTACCCAAGGCAAACCAGCTGACTACTAACAAACACCGGAAGATACCTTTACGCTTTTTGCTTAATCTTCCCAGATTTGGAAATGGTCTGGATCAATATCATTGCGTAGCCCTCGAAAAAAGCTTTTCAGAATATTATGACACGTCTTCCAACTATTCCCGGATAGAAAGACATGGACGATAGAAGGAACAAACTTTGAGACTACGGGACCCATGGGGCCGAGCGGCGGTGCAATCGCGCCTGGCCGCTGGTACACCTGCGACTGGCTTTGGGGTCTATATAAGGCATCATCAGCTCATTTTGCAAAAGAGTGAGCTCATTCTAGAGAGAGAAATAATATTTTTAGAGAGAGGAGCTCGGGAATCACTCTACAAAATCACTAGAATCAAGTTAGAGCTATTATTAGATAGCTAGATCTTATATATATAGAAGGAGATAGTATATATTCAAGTCAAAGGAAGCTTGTATCTTCATTCCCCAAGGTGAAAACCAAATATTTGTTTATTACAATGTAAATCTAGTTAGATCCATTAGATCTAGTTCAATATTGTGATTATACATAGATAAAGTTTCAATCTTTATACATATATTAGTTGTTTATCTATAGATCTATCTATTTTATTGAATATTTTGCATATATATAGTTAAAGATTGAATCTTTTTACTAGATCTATGCTAGATCTAGCCATATCTAGCCCTTAACCGGTTCTAAAGCTTCGAAGCTTGAACCTTTATGCTAGATTGGCTTGGATCTAGGTTAGATCTAGTCATTTTTAATGTTTTCAATCGATTTTAGACACTTTGCAAAACCTTAGATCCATATCTAGTGAGGTGGAGGTCTTAACTAATCGCACTAGAGATTCTAAACAGTGAATCACCTGACAGCGGTTTTAGGATATATTATTTATATACTTTAATTTAGATCCCGTTTGTGTCATTTGGCGGTCTTTGGATACCTCAGATTTATTAATTCATGTCCTAGATTTTGAAATCCTTCAATAAATCTTGTCATACACATAGTCCCTCGAACATCGGCCTTGATATTATGATCTAAAAGTTACGGTACGGGAGCCCCTTTTAGATTTCTTTAGTTTATAGTCGAGTTTATTGATGTGAGCCTAGGAATCCTGAGGTCGAGATCCAGGAATCGGGTGTCGACTAAATTCCCACGATGGACATGTCGTTGATTGCAATATTAAAGTGTTTAAATCGTTGTACATGTAATTAGGGCCTTAAAACGACGTCGAGGGCTTTGTCTCGAGAGACTGGATTTAAGGCCTCGTTATAGTGGAATTGTGATTGTGTTGCTCGGGTCTATCAAGACGGCTCTCATGCCCACTGATGAGTGTGTTTTATACCTACAAATCGGACACCTTTTAGGCTTAATTCTTTGTTAACTTTAAGTATTTTTAGTGTTATTTTACTTATTAGTGTGTCTGTGTTTTTGTTGTAGGAAACGGCATTGGAAAGTCAAAACATAAAAAATGAAGCTTAGTTGCATTTTTGTAATTTCAGTTATTGTTCACCCGCCGGGCAGGGTTTTCTAGTACAAAAAAGCCCGCCGGAGCGGGCTTGTCGGGAAAAAATGCTGATTTTCAGAAGTTAATTCGGAAAAGGATTCTTAAGAATTGATTTGGAGAAGGATCATCAGAGAGCTATAAAAGGAGTATTCACAAGGATTAGGGAAGATTCCATTATATTAAATTAGATTAGATTTGATTAGAAAAACCTTATTTTCATTAGATTTGGAGATTGAAGCAATTGAGGGAGTGCGAAGGATTCATTGCAGGAGCTGAAAAAGAGACTCAAGGATTTCGTCTACAGATTCTATTCTCTTCTTTATCTTCTACTTTTGTTTCTTCAATGTTTATTCAGTTGTGGATTCTTGGTTTTAATTTAATAATTATGAACTAAATCTCATGTTTAAGATTTCAATGGATATTATTGTGTAGTTTAATTTAATATGCTTCTCTATTGATTATTGAGATTTATTTTAGAGATTGTCTATTGTGATTTGGGTTTAATTGTCTAGCTAGCAATTACTGTGATAATTTATATAAACTCGAGAGAGGGATTTTAGATTTATATCTGATCATAATAGCATGCGATTGTGTTTTCTGCATGGCGTTGAAATTCATGATTTTTGTCTAGGATAGAGATATACCAATACATCGCATGTAATCTGATAAAGAACTTGGGTTTAAATCCTCTTTAATTGTAATTCACATAGAGATATAATGAATTAATTAATTAGGGTGTTCTTCTTAATTCTATCATCTGTGGATTTAAGTTGATTTGAGTATGATGCATTGAGAGATGGTCATATTTATTTATGTGTTCTTGATTAACAATTCAGAATAGTGAGCATAATTGATAAAAAGTGTATTAATTTAAATAAAGCAATAAGTGAAGTTGTGATATTAAATCTCCATAATCTTATTTTAAACTAATGGTATTTAGTAGTAGTTTAATTATATATTGTTAATTCACAAACTTAAAATTATCTGTTTAAATAAGATAAAGTTGGTTACGGGTTAGTACTTGGTGATTTTTATTAAATAATTCCTCGTGAGAACGATACTCTACTTTTACTTTATTACTTGGTGATTTTTATTAAATAATCTCTATATACTTGCTTGTTGTGTGTAGTTCGATTTTACCCAACACCCACGGGTGATCCGAACCCTTTATGATTTATTGCATGCATTATCACCAAAATGATTTTCAAATAAAAAAAACAAAGATTTTATAAAATATAAAAGCGTTCGAGGATAGAATAACTTAAGGCTAAAAATCAAGCGACAAAAATAGGGCAAGAACACCAAGTTCTCCAAATCCTCTCAAAAAAGCATTTTAATCAAAGTCAAATAACGCCGCTTATAGGCTAAAACTAGGCTTAGAACAACCCTTAAAACCAACACACTTAAACATAATTTTGATTCAAAAATATCAAACACTTTCTTAAACACACACACACACACTTTATGCTTAGAAAATCAGCAAGATGAGGTAACCGTGTTTTCACGAAAGTCGGTGGGTGCCTAACACCTTCCACTCGCTTCAGAAAGCCACCAAACTCTATCAATCTCGGGTCTAGACCAATTTTATGGAGTCACATATTGGGCCATATTGTGAATACATATGACACCCCCAAATTTGGGTACTTTATTTCCACAGAATTTGGTGTTCACTGTCCAAATATCACATTCTAAACCCACAATAAAGGATAACATTAAAACAAAAAGCTTAAATAATTTAAATAATAATCTTCCCTATTAAAAGGTTACAACCTTTAAAATAATCCCATGTCATCTCTAACCTTAACATCATTCAAATGTGGAAAAATGAAATAAACAGTTCCATTTCATAAATAAATCAATTAACATAAACAAGTCTTCAACACTTGTTCATCTTACCCATTCCCTTACTCGTGGACGACTCCTTGACTTTCTTGACATTAGTTAAAATGTTATTATATGCAAGAGTGAGCAAAGCAAAGCTCACTGGAATAATCATGAACAATAACAATATATGAAATAACAACGAATAACATCAGTTAAACAATTAATATTTCTTGTCCATGATAAGTATGAACAGAAAGCTCAATAGAAACTCAACTTCTGAATCAAGAATAGAATACAATTTCAAAAGTATGTCTGAGGGTCATAAGACCATGAACGATGTCCTAGGTTGTCAAGTATTTCTACTTTGAACCTTTAATAATCATGAGACTATATGGACCTTACTCCTCGTACTCAGGGGGATCAGCCCTTCGTACTATGTATTGTGCATAAACATCTTAACGCTAGGCATAAATAATCCCCTACAATAGGGTTGTTCATCTCAGTTTTGATATTCGAGTCTGAACCAAAAAAAGTTTAGTTTGGATTAACTTCTAAACAGTTCTAGAATTTTAGAATGCTTCGTCAACCATGGACTAGTTGAGTCAATAAGGTTCACTAGCCATATAAAGGTTTTGTACAACATAAGAGAATTAAATAATGATATCATGCTCAAAGATCATCAATAGTCAATTATAACTGAATAAGCGTTTGAAACTACGTAACGCTCTTCAAAGAGTTGTATCCTTGGAATAATCGAAGATACTCTGTTTAAAATAGAGAATTGAGGCTTACAACAATAATCAATGTAGAAACAATGAATTGCTCTAGGAAAGTTTAAGTTAGAAAGCTTGTGTAAAATCAAACAAGATTAAAGATATGAACTTGCGTAATCGTAATTAAGTTAGGGTAAGGAACTTGCCTCGTGCGTTAGCTACACAATTAATACTCACGCTTCTCGACTACCCTACATATACCATTAGAATTGTAATGCCGATTAGCTACACTAACATTAACTTAACAAGTTCAATTAAGATAAGTTAAATTCCATCTTAATTGAACTCGTTATCTTAGTTCAAGTTCTGACCATCATCATACACAACTCAAAAATAACAAGTCTTAGTAAAGCAATACAACACTTAATCAACATCTCTAGACTTTACAATAATATATTAAAGTTTTCACATCTTACTAACTTTTCAATTTGAAATCATCAAATACATGTTAAGAATATGCTATAGCAACTTGTTACGTGTCTAACACATAACGATCATCATTAGACCAAATTAGATTGGGTTTTAAAGCCTAAACAAACAAATAAAGCAAACTGCCTCTGCTCATAGTCTGGCGCTGTAACGATTGAGATTTTATATATTAAATGATAATATTTATTGAGTGAATAAATATTTTATGTGATTTATTTATTGAGTTAAATAAATAAATTATGTAATTTTGTGGACTGATTTAATTAAGAGTAATATTTAATTTAATCGATGTGTATTGATTTTATAGTATAGTTCTAATTTAATTGAGATAACTAAATTAGATGAATTATATGATGAGTGTTGCATGAATTATAATTAGTGAGTAATTATAATTATGTGGCAATTTTATGTGATTAATTGATGCTAGATTTTAATTAATTAAATAAGAATGTTAAAGATTTAATTAATTAAAAGTGTGACATTAAGGTATGTGCTAAAATAATTTATAAAAATAAAGAAAAGAGTTTTTAAATAATTTTTAACCAAACAAGGCCTTACTTTTATTTTAAAAGGCTTTTGCCAAACAGGGCCCTTGCACTAGCTTTAAACCTAATTTAACCAAACAAGCCTTAGCACTAAAATCTATTTTTTTATTTAAGGTTTGCCAAACATAGCCTTGTGGCTTTTGAAATCCTATAACTGACAATTTATTTTGGGGAGTAATTGCCCTTAATACATATTATTATATCAATTAAAGTATACGTATTATATTTAATATGTTTACGTTAGTTGAGTCTAAGCCTAAGTCTAAAAGAAAGAAAGAAACAAAGAGAAAGGGTTAGAGAGAATTATCAGAGAAGAGGAAGAAGAAGAAACTTTGAGAAAGTAAGAGGAGAGCTATACTCCATCATCATCTCCATCTCTTCTCTTAATTCAAACTAAAAAAGGTATAATCTTAGAACTCCATAAGTTGTAATCATGTTCTTCTATAATTTCATAGTTTTAGAATTCTCTATAAAAAAATCTCTTTGTGAAAATTATTTATTTTGATATGTGTATGGAATGTGTACATATATATATTTACATATATATGCTTACATGTGATTTTTGTAGTTGTTTAAGTGTTTCAATTCACAAGGATATGATGAACACTATGAAATCATGTTCATAATACTCTATTATGAAGTTATTTTGAAAATAGTTCTTAAATTATCAAAGAAATTGATTTAAGCATGAAGCTATGCGTAATATGTGTTATAGCATGATGTGATAGGAGTTATATAGTTATTTTAACAATTCAATCCATGTAATTTTGATAAACAAGAAGAATTGTGTTCATATGATTTACTGTAACCAATTCTTTTAAAAATGGCTTTTGAAACTATCAAATTGATGTTTGATTGTGGGTTATTGTTTAAATTGATAATGGATTATGTTAGTATGTTAAGAATAGGAGTTATTAAAATTGGAATTACTTGAATTGATTGAAAAATGAATTCGTAATAGCAATTTTCGTCAAGAATGCTTAATATCGTAGTTTTCTTCAAAAATCATGAAAAATATTGGTTTGATCATGTGTTGTATGGATTTTTCATGTTATAATCTTGTTAAAGAGTTTAAAATATTGTTGTTAGCAAGTTTCATGTTAATCATGTTGGGAAAAGTCAAATTCGGTGCGAAGAAATAAGCCAAATTGGCTTATTTCTCTGCCAATTCGCCAACCAGCACTTCCACCAAGGGAAGGACCCGCCCCAGCGGGACTTTTGTGCCTGGAGGACCCTCCCCAGCTGGTTAACAAGCTTCCTGGGAAGTTTGGTTTTTGCTTTTTAAGTTTTCATGCCCCGTTTGTTTAGCTAACTTATTTCTATGACTTGATAAATGTAATAGATAATAAGATAACATGCTTTTGATGTGTTTAAGATTGATTGAAGTTTTATATGAATGTGTTATATTTGTATGAGTGTGTTACTTTTATAAGGTACACCACACGATTTAAAGCGTTATAAGCTTATGAATGTATGTCGTGAGTTTATACTCACGTATGTGGCTAGTTAGCTACCTATGTTGTAAACAACGTTGTGAGTTGGACTTGGGTATGAAGTTCAATGGTTTAAATATTGTAGTTGGGTACTATTAGATGTTTTGAACATAATGTGAATGTGTATGGTAACTGTGAAGTGGTTGTACTTATTAAAGTGTAGTTTGCGCTTGAGGCAAGTTCCTTAATCTTTATTCTTATACGTTAAGCAAGTTTCTATTTCTAAACTCGACATTTACTTTGTACAAGCTTTTTAAACTATTCTTGTACGCTATGAAAGATTTATCAATGTATCTTTTTATTGTGCAAGTTCTCTAACCCTTGCTCAAGATGTCATGTAAGTTTATTTTTGATTCCTAACTTGTTATGTATTGTACAAGTTATATCGTATTCCAATGTTCATAATGCAATTCTTGTCATAGTGTTGTGATCTTGACTTAATTGTTCAAGCAAGATCTACTTATTCTTTCAATTGCTTTATGTTATTTCTAAAGCTTGTAGATTATTTCTATATCTTATAATTGGTTCATGATTTTTATATTATTGAACTGTCAAAGCACTTGAGTCGATTCAACTACTTCTAGTTGATGGTAGTTGAAACTCCAAAGTTCTTTTATCTATCCAAACCAAACTTTCTTTGGTGCGGACTTGTATTCAAATACTGAGAATGAACAACCCTATCTATTAGGGGACATTTACGCAAAAGCATTAAGATGGTTGTGCACAATACATGGTACGAAAAGCTGATCCCCCTGAGTACGAGTTGAAGGTCCATAGTCTTAATGACTGTTAAAAGTTTAAATAAAAATATTTATAACCTAGGACATAGTTCAAGGTCGTATGACCCCTCAAATAAAGTCTATACTCAAACTTTAAATATGATGGAAGAATTATTATTCAATTCTTTACTTTGTTGAAAGTAAGGTGATTCAAACTCTTTTGAAAATATTCACTATGTCATATCACTGTTGTATTTCAAGTGAGCTTTTGTTTGCTGACTTTTGCATATTTTTACAAACCCTTGCAGTTAAGGTCGAGAATGTTGACACTCCGTCAACAAGTAAAGGAAAAGGAAAGATGAGCAAGTGAAGGCTTGTTGTTTCAAGTTTATATTATAATACGATTTAGTTGACGATGTTTTATTTCTGCATTTACTTTGTTTGATGTTAAGGTTTAGTTCACCCTAGAATTTTATTTGGACAAGTTGTAATCCTTTGTCAAGAAAGATTTTATTTAAGTTTTATGAAGGTTGTAATTGGTTTTGCAATTCTTTATTATTGGGTAGATATATATTTTTAATAGAAAGTGAACACCAAATCTTGTGAAAATGAAGTACCTGTATTTGGGGGTGTCACAGGTTGGTATCAAAGTAGTAGGTTATGAACCTTAGGTGGGGGAAAACCTTAGGTAGTAGCCTTATAGTAAGATCGAAAAGATAGTGGTGATAGGTAAAGATAATAAACTATCTTATGTGCTATGTGTTTACGTTTAGGTATTCAAAGAGTGACGACTCGATATCATGTAATAATAAACTTTAAAATTCTTTTGTCGGGATGACGAACATTGGAGAGTCCAGTCAGGCTAGAGAGGATATACCTCAGGTGCCTAGAGAGGAGGATCCCCGAGACATCCATGTTGTCTGGGAGCTGCTGGTTAGGAGAGAGCCATCTCCTGTGATCACCGTAGCTGGTCAGGAGCGTGAGCTGACACCTATTCCAGAGGAAGAGGACGAGGACGAGTTTGAAGATTAGGAAGAGGAACCCGAAGAGGAATTTCCACCTCACTCTTTTAGTGCTGAGATGTACGAGGTGGTCTACGACAGTAACGTGGAGCTTCATGGTCGAGTCGGAGAGCTCGAAGAAACCATCCAGCAGTGGGATAAGACTATCGAAAAGATAGCTTGTGATCTAGGAGAAGTGCAGTGGAAGCTAATCCACGTAGAGAATTACCGAGACTAGGCCCGAGCCGAGCTAGCAAAGCTAAAGCAAGACATCCAGGAGGAGTCAACAAAGAGTGCCAGAGCTGAGGAAACAAGCTTGAGGGCTATTCAACGAGCCGATCGAGCTGAAGATGAGACGGAAACCAAAAGAGCCAAGCTAAGGGAAACAGAATACGCTTTCCATACGGCCATAGATAGGGCCCAGGATCGTATCTTCTCCCAGCTCAGTTTCAAGGTTTAACGTGTTATATGGTGGACCAAAGGACAGCGTTTCGGGTGATAGAGGAAGAACGAAGAGAGGTTGTGCGACGTTTTAAAATGCCTAGACATTAGAGATTTTAAATTATGTGTTTCTTTTTATAATAAATAAATGTAAATCCCATAGTTTGAGATAATAATGGAATAAAGTGATGATGTAGTCCTGTAAGTTGTTCCAGTTCAGGAGAGATGATGTAAATAGCAGAAATGCTATCTATCCTATGTTTTAAAACTACGAGTAATGAATAAAAGAAGTTTATGGATGTGCTATGTGTTCATATATGAACTGAGTTATTTAAATGTTTAAGCTGAACTTGAATACTTAAGAATTGAATAAAGGAGCTAATAATAATTTTATAAACAGAAAATGCCTCCTAAAAGAAGACCAACACGTCAAAACCCCGAGGGTTCGATGAACAACAATGATGGAACAAACCCTAACTCGGTTCAGCAGTTAGTGAACCTGCTGACAGGAGCGTTGGCGAATCAACCGCAAGTGCAAGGTACTACATTTAAGGAATTCAAGGCAGTAGGGCCGCCTGAATTCAAGGGATCAACAAACCTTATACATGCTCAGACGTGGGTGATGGAAATGGACAAGGTATTGAACGTAGCTAGAGTCGGTGAAGACCAGAAAACGTCATTCGTGACTTTCATGTTGAAGTCAGATGCTAGCTTCTGGTGGCATGCTAATAAGACCAGAGAAGGTGAAGGAGTCATACCGTGGGTACGTTTCAAAGAGATGTTCTTTGAAATATACTTCCTTGTGAGTTCGCAGGACCAGATGGAGGTCCAATTCTTAGAGCTTAAGAAGGGGGGATGACGGTGTTTGAATATGCCACTAAGTTTAATGAACTGGCTAGGTTCTCTACATACCAAGTCAGCACGAACGCTAGGAAGGCAAGGAGGTTTGAGCGGGGACTGAAACCCTAGCTCTACCGCAAGGTCTCTATGTTGCAGCTGAATACGTTTGCTGCTGTGCTGGAAAAGGCCATACTTGCTGAGGGAGGAAGCGACGCGGTGACTAAGTTTAACCAAGAGAAGAAGAAGAAAAATGAGACGAAAAACAATGCTGGTGGTAGCGGGGTTATCCATCAGAAAAGTAAGTAGAACGACAGTATCTCTGCTGGGAGTCAGCAGGGAGGCCAACAGAAGTGGAAGCTCGAAGCATGTGCTACATGCGGGAAGACTCACACTGTAGTGTGCATAAAAGGGAAACGGGTGTGCTACAACTGTGGTTAGAAACGCCACATCGCGCCAAATTGTCCCAAACCCAAAGAAGGGAGCTTGCTATATATGTGGATCCAAGGATCACATGGCTCGCAACTACCCTAAGAAGCTATCGACATGGTCAACATGGAATGGAGGAAATGGCAGCGACAACACTCTGACTATTACCGGACCGTCGCCACTGCAAGCCGTTCGACCCACTGCCCGTACGTTCAACATGACGGTGCAGGACGTCGTGCAATCAAAGGATGTGGTGGCAGGTATTATTTCGATCAATAGTATAAATGCATATCTATTATTTGATTCGGGTGCTACTTGTTTATTCATATCTGATGATTTTGCTAAAACCCTAGACTTACCTGTAGAGGAGTTAGCTTACCTCTTGAACATAAAAATTGCGAATAGGGAAGTCATTCCTGTTAGGTTTGTATACAAGAACTGTAGGTTGGACTTTAAGGAGCTGAGGGTAGATTTGATTTTGATAAAACTTGGCGAATTCGATGACATATTGGAAATGGACTAGTTGTTCAACTATGGGGCGATAATCGACTGTCAGAAGAAGTCGGTAAACCTTACGACTCCGTCAAAGGTAGTGTTCTATGGTAGCAAATCGCCTAGACAGGCGAGCTGTCTGACGATGATGCAAGCTAAGAAACTTTTAATGCAATGCTGTGTAGGATATCTTGCCTACATAGTAGATACGCATAAGGAGAGCCCAAAGATAGAAGAGATACCAGTGGTTAAGGAGTTTGTGGACGTTTTTTCGAGCGATTTACCAGGACTTTCGCCAGATAGGGAGATAGAGTTCGTGATTGACTTAGCGCCGGGAACTTCTCCAATTTCGAAAGCCCCGTACCGAATGGCTCCAGTTGAGATGAAGGAACTGATGGTTCAACTACAAGAATTATTGGACAAGAAGTATATTCACCCGAGCGTTTCGCCGTGGGGAGCGCCAGTGTTGTTTGTGAAGAAAATGGATGGATCGATAAGTCTTCGCATTGACTATAGAGAATTGAACAAAGTTACGATCAAGAATAGGTATCCCTTACCTAGGATCGATGACTTGTTTGACTAACTGAAGTGTGCTAAATACTTCTCAAAAATCAATTTAAGAAGCGGGTATCATTAATTGAAGTAGAAAAAGGAAGATATACCGAAAACGGCTTTTAGTACTCGATATGGTCATTACGAGTTCTTGGTGATGTCATTTGGTCTAACTGAATGCCCCAGATGCATTTATGGACTTAATAAATAGGGTGTTTAAGCCATTCCTGGACAAGTTTGTAGTGGTGTTCATAGATGATAATCTGGTTTATTCCAAGACCGAGGAGGAACACGCTGAATACTTAAGGCTAACCTTAGAATCGCTGAGACGAGAAAAACTTTATGCGAAATTCTCAAAGTGCGAATTCTGGTTGGATCGTGTGCAATTTCTTGGCCACATGATCAACAAGGATGGTATTTCTGTGGATCCATGAAGGTTGAAGCGGTAATGAATTGGGATCAGCCGAAAACGCCTTCTGAAGTGAGGAGTTTCTTGGGATTGGAAGGTTATTAACAAAGATTTATCTAAGATTGCCACTCCGTTGACGAGTTTGACTCGTAAAACAATTAAGTTTGTTTGGACAGAAAAGTGTAAGGAAAGTTTTTAGGAATTGAGGAAGAGGTTGAGTACTGCGCCGGTGTTGTCTTTACCGGATAGTTTGGGGAATTTTATAGTATATAGTGATGCCTCACATAAGGGGTTAGGCTGTGTGCTGATGCAGAGCGGCAAAGTCATTGCCTATGCGTCATGTCAGCTGAAGGATTATGAGAAGGGGTATCCGACTCATGACTTAGAATTGGCGGCAGTAGTGTTTACTCTAAAGATTTGGAGACACTACCTATATGGAGAGAAGTGTGAAATATACATAGATCACAAGAGTCTGAAGTATATCTTTACCCAGAAGGATTTGATCATGAGTCAAAGGAGATGGTTAGAACTAATCAAAGAATACGACTACGAAATACTTTACCATCCGGGTAAAGCTAACGCTGTCGCCGATGCTTTGAGCAGGAAAGGTCGGGAGAAGCTGAATATGTTAACTGATCAGGATCAATTGATAGAACAGATGGCTAGATTAGAGCTGGAAGTTAAGTTCCTAAAGGAATCAGATGAGAAGTTATTTCAAGTAACTACTGGTTCTACTCTGGTAGACAAGGTGAAAGAAGTTCAACTTCACGACGAAGAATGCGAGAAGATTCGAAAGAGATTAACCGATGGAGAAGAGTTTAAATTCAGAATTAATAATGATGGACTGTTACGATTTGAAGGGATAATCTGGGTACTTCCAGTACTAGAGGTCAAAGAGGAGATTCTAAGTGAAGCACCCAATTCGAGATATTCGATTCACCCTGGGAGTACGAAGATGTACCAGGATCTTAGGCACCAATTTTAGTGGCCAAATATGAAGAGGGATGTTGCTGAAAGTGTTGCGAAGTGCTTAACGTGCCAGAAAGTTAAGGCAGAACATCAGAGACCTAGCGGATTGCTACAATCGTTGGAAATTCTAGAGTGGAAGTGGGAGCATATCACGATGGATTTTGTAGTAGGTCTTCCAGCGACTCAGAAGGGTTTTGATGCAATATGGGTCATTGTGGATCGACTGACGAAGTCAACCCACTTTCTGCCGATTAGGATTAAGTACAACTTAGAACAATTGGCGAAGCTGTACGTTAAGAAATTATTTCTCGACACGGTGTTCCGGTGTCGATTGTGTCCGACAGAGATCCGCGGTTTACGTCGAATTTCTGGAAGCGTTTGTAAGAGTGTCTGGGAACGCAATTGCGAATGAGTACAGCATACCATCCTCAGACCGATGGCCAGAGCGAGAGAACAATACAAACGCTTGAGGATATGCTGAGAGCTTGCGTGATGGATTTCAAGGGAAGTTGGGATGATCATCAACCGTTGGTGGAGTTCGCCTACAATAATAGTTACCACATGAGTATCGGCATGCTGCCTTACGAAGCGTTATACGACAGGAAATGCAAAACTCCCTTGTGTTGGGATGAAGTCGGTGAACGTCAGCTGTTGGGACCGAAATTGGTGTAACAAACTGCCGAACTCGTGAAGCTGATCAGAACAAGATTGGTTGCTGCTCAAGACAGACAAAAGAAATATGCTGATCAACATTGACAAAATCGAGAATTTTTACCAGGGAGCTTCGTTTTCCTAAAAGTATCTCCCTGAAAGGGGAAGATTCGTTTCGGCAAGAAGGAGAAACTGAGTCCCTGATTTATTGGACCTTTCGAGGTACTACGAAAGGTGGGCGAGGTTGCTTACGAGGTAGCATTACCTCCCGAGCTTGAGAATATACATAACGTCTTTCATATTTCCGTGTTACGACCTTACAAACACGACTATAAACATGTAATAGAAAGAAACAAGTGCTTAGGAATAAAGTGATACCTTCTGTTAAGGTAATCTGGAGGAACCACAGTGCTGAAGAAGCCACGTGAGAACTTGAAGACGTAATGATGAAATCTTTTTCGCAATTAGTTGCTTAATTGATTTTTGTAACCCATTATATATCAATTCTGGGGACAGAATCTTTTTAAGGGGGGAAGAATGTAACTGATGATAATTTTTTTATGAGAATTTTTTTATGAGAATTTCTTTTATGTTGTGATTCTAGGGACAAAATCCTTTTAAGGAGGGAAGATTGTAACGATTGAGATTTTATATATTAAATGATAATATTTATTGAGTGAATAAATGTTTTATGAGATTTATTTATTGAGTTAAATAAATAAATTATGTAATTTTGTGGATTGATTTAATTAAGAGTAATATTTAATTTAATCGATGTGTATTGATTTTATTGTATAGTTCTAATTTAATTGAGATAAATAAATTAGATGAATTATGTGATGAGTGTTGCATGAATTATAATTAGTGAGTAGTTATAATTATGTGGCAATTTTATGTGATTAATTGATGTTAAATTTTAATTAATTAAATAAGAATGTTTAATTAATTAAAAGTATGACATTAAGGTATGTGTTAAAATGATTTATAAAAATAAAAAAAAAAGTTTTTAAATGATTTTTAACCAAACAAAGCCCTTACTTTAGTTTTAAAAGACTTTTTCCAAACATGGCCCTTGCAATAGCTTTAAATCTAATTTAACCAAACAAGCCTTAGCACTAAAATCTATTTTTTTATTTAAGGTTTGCCAAACATATCCTTGTGGCTTTTGAAATCCTATAACTGACAATTTATTTTGGGGTGTAATTGCCCTTAATACATATTATTATATCAGTTAAAGTATACGTATTATATTTAATATGTTTACGTTAGTTGAGTCTAAGCCTAAGTCTAAAAGAAAGAAAGAAATAGAGAGAAATGGTTAGAGAGAATTATCAGAGAAGAGGAAGAAGAAGAAACTTTGAGAAAGCAAGAGGAGAGCTATACATCATCATCATCTCCATCTCTTCTCTTAATTCAAACTAGAAAAGGTATAATCTTAGAACTCCATAAGTTGTAATCATGTTCTTCTATAATTTTATAGTTTTAGAATTCTCTGTAAAAAAATCTCTTTGTGAAAATTATTGATTTTGATATGTGTATGGGATGTGTACATATATATATTTACATATATATGCTTACATGTGATTTTTATAGTTGTTTAAGTGTTTCAATTCACAAGAATATGATGAACACTATGAAATCATATTCATAGTACTCCATTATGAAGTTATTTTGAAAATAGTTCTTAAATTATCAAAGAAATTAATGTAAGCATGAAGCTATGCGTAATAGGTGTTATAGCATGATGTGATAGGAGTTATATAGTTGTTTTAACAATTTAATTCATGTAATTTTGATAAACAAGAAGAATTGTGTTCATATGATTTACTTTTAACCAATTCTTTTAAAGATGGCTTTTGAAACTATCAAATTGATGTTTGATTATGGGTTATTGTTTAAATTGATAATGGATTATGTTAGTATGTTAAGAATAGGAGTTATTACAATTGGAATTACTTGAATTGATTGAAAAACGAATTCGTAATAGCAATTTTCGTCAAAAATGCTTAATATCGTAGTTTTCTTCAAAAAACATGAAAAACATTGGTTTGATTATGTGTTGTATATATTTTTCATGTTATAATCATGTTAAAGAGTTTAAAATATTGTTGTTAGCAAGTTTCATGTTAATCATGTTGGGAAAAGTCGAATTCGGTGCGAAGAAAATAAACCAAATTGGCTTATTTCTCTGCCAATTCTCGAATCAGCACTTCCACCAGGGATGGGACCCTCCCCAATGGGGCTTTTGTGCCTAGGGGACCCGTCCCAGCGGGTTAACAAGCTGCACGGGAAGTTTGGTTTTTGCTTGTTGAGTTTTCATGCCCCGTTTGTTTAGTTAACTTATTTCTATGACTTGATAAATGTAATAGGTAATAAGATAACATGCTTTTGATGTGTTTAAGATAGATTGAAGTTTTATGTGAATGTGTTACATTTGTATGAGTGTGTTACTTTCATAAGGTAAACCACACGATTTAAAGCGTTATAAGTTTATGAATGTATGTCGTGAGTTTATACTCACGTATGTGGCTAGTTAGCAACCTATGTTGTAAACAACGTTGTGAGTTGGACTTGGGTATGAAGTTCAACAGTTTAAACGTTGTAGTTGGGTACTAATAGATGTTTTGAACATAAAGTGAATGTGTAGGGTAACTGTGAAGTGGTTTTAGTTATTAAAGTGAAGCTTGCGCTTGAGGCAAGTTCCCTAATCTTTATTCTTATACGTTAAGCAAGTTTCTATTTCTAAACTCGACATTTACTTTGCACAAGCTTTCTAAACTATTCTTGTACGCTATAAAAGCTTTATCAATGTATCTTTTTATTGTGTAAGTTCTCTAACCCATGCTTAAGATGTCATGTAAGTTTATTTTTGATTCTTAACTTGTTTTGTATTGTACAAGTTATACCGTATTCCAATGTTCATAATGCAATTATTATCATAGTGTTATGATCTTGACTTAATTGTTCAAGCAAGATCTACTTATTCTTTCAATTGCTTTAAGTTTTTTCTAAAGCATGTAGATTATTTCTATATATTACAATTAGTTCATGATTTTTATATTATTGAACTGTTAAAGCACTGTGAGTCGATTCAACTACTTCTAGTTGATGATAGTTAAAACTCCAAAGTTCCTTTATCTATCCAAACCAAACTTTCTTTGGTGCGGACTTGTATTCAAATATTGAGAATGAACAACCCTATCTATTAGGGGACATTTATGCGAAAGCGTTAAGATGGTTGTGCACAATACATGGTACGAAAGGCTGATCCCCCTGAGTACGAGTTAAAGGTCCATAGTCTTAATGACTGTTAAAGATTTAAATAGAAATATTTATAACCTAGGACATAGTTCAAGGTCGTATGACTCTCAGATAAAGTCTATACTCAAACTTTAAATATGATGGAAGAATTATTATTCAATTCTTTATTTTTATGAAAGTAAGGTGATTCAAACTCTTTTGAAAATAGTCACTATATCATATCACTGTTGTATTTTAAGTGAGCTTTTGTTTGCTCACTCTTGCATATTTTTACAAACCCTTGTAGTTAAGGCCGAGAATGTTGACATTCCGTCAACAAGTAAAGAAAAAGGAAAGAAGAGCAAGTGAAAGCTTGTGATTTCAAGTTTATATTGTAATAAGATTTAGTTGACGATGTTTTATTTCTGCATTTACTTTGTTTGATGTTAAGGTTTAGTTAACCCTGGGATTTTATTTGGACAAGTTGTAATCCTTTGTCAAGAAAGATTTTATTTAAGTTTTATGAAGGTTGTAATTGGTTTTGCAATTCTTTATTATTGGGTAGATATATGTTCTAAATAGAAAGTGAACACCAAATTATGTGGAAACGAAGTACCCGAATTTGGGGGTGTCATAGGTAGGTATCAAAGTAGTAGGTTATGAACCTTAGGTGGGGGAAAAACCTTAGGTAGTAGCCTTATAGTAAGATCAAAAAGATAGAGGTGATAGGTAAAGTTAATAAACTACCTTATGTGCTATGTGTTTACGTTTAGGTATTCAAAGAGTGACGACTCGATATCACGTAATAATAAACTTTAAAATTCTTTTGTCAGGATGACGAACAGTGGAGAGTCCAGTCAGGCTAGAGAGGATATACCTCAGGTGCCTAGAGAGGAGGAGTCCCGAGACATCCATGTTATCTGGGAGCAACTGTTTGGAGAGAGCCATCTCCAGTGATCACCGTAGCTGGTCAGGAGCAGTGAGCTGGCACCTATTCCAGAGGAAGAGGATGAGGACGAGTCTGAAGAGCAGGAAGAGGAAGAAGAGGATCCTGAAGAGGAATTTCCACCTCACTCTATTGGTGCCGAGATGTACTAGGTGGTCTACGACAGTAACGTGGAGCTTCATGGTCGAGTCAGAGAGCTCGAAGAAACCATTCAGTAGCGGGACAAGACTATCGAAGAGATAGCTAGTGATCTAGGAGAAGTGTAGTGGAAGCTAATCCACGTAGATAATGATTGAGACGAGTTATTAGTAGTTTTTATACCCACTTATTCAGATATAAACTAACTCATTTTGTTGCTTAAACTCAAGTATCGTTATACGTTTAATGTGTTTTTCATTTGTTTTGTAGATTTTATGTTTAGGAACTCTCTTGGTACTTTTGAGGCTAAAACAATGCAAAGAATGCTAAAAAGATTGATGGCATGACAATGGAAAGAAGGCAAGCGACCAAATGGGAAGGAAATGCAGTCCGAACATCATTTGGGGGGTTCATGTTCATTTCATGTTCTTGGATTGAAACTTGGTTCATATTTTAGAGCATCTTCTAAGCTTTCCGGAACATCTTGAATCATCCCAATCGGAGTTCGGAGGCGAGAGTTATGCCCCGTATACCAACGAACGTTAAACTTCACGGTTTTGTTTTATTGCATAGCTGTCACTTGGAGCTCAATTTCAGCCTTCAACCATCCATTATTTCTAAATGCTCAAAGAATGAAAGTTTTAGAGCTCTTCGATAGCTTCGATTTGATAGGTGGCAGGCCTAGTAACACCACCCGAATAAAAAGTTATGGCCATTTTACCAGAGCACACTGCAGTAGAAAATCCTTGACGCGGGCACGAGGATTTCTAGTGCATTTTGGGCGTGGCCGCGCTAGTCCAACATGCTGCCATACTTGACTTTTCAAGTGAACGAGCTTGGCTTGAGCAAAGGATATATAGAGGGCTCATTTTTGGCAAGAATAGAGATCTGATATTGGCCTTAAGCCCTAGCCCTAGCTTGTTCTTCCATTTCTTTTACATTTCTTGTATAGATTAGGAGTAGATTAAGTCTAGATTAGGGTTTAGTTTAGTTAGTTACTTTCTAGGGTTAGATTAGGTTTGAAGATTGAAGCAAGTGGATTCTATTGGAGATTCAACAAGGAGCTTGAGCACTCAGATTTGCTATTTTCTATCTTTTGAATCTTTTTGCTTCCTATTTGTAATCTTATGATGTATATTCAACTTGTGGATGATATGTTTGAGTTATTTATGGCTTAGACTTTATTTTGAGGTTCCAATGGAACTTAATGAGTAGTTTAATTTGATTTTCTTCCATGCTGGTTCTTATTTGATTGCTATGTGATTGTCTACTGCGATTTATGCTTTCATTGCTTAATTGAGTCATGACCAATTACTGTGATAACCTATGTGGACTTGAAAGACAAAGTGTAGGCTTAGATCTAACTGTAGTGGCGGGCGATTGTACGTTCACATGGCGTTGGACGTATAATTTGTGCTTAGGATAGACATATACCGAAGCGCCGCTCGTAGTCAATAGAGAACTTGACCTTAAGACCTATTTATTTGTAAATACCATAGACATATATGGGTTTAGATAATGTGGGTGCTCACGTGCGTTCTATCATCTGTGGATTGCATGTGATATGGATTAGGTGCATCGAAAGATGGCCTTCTCTCACTTTTGTGTTCTCGACTAGCAACTGTAATGATTAATTTGACTTAATTGGAAGTTTATTGACTTAGACGAATCATTAGGGGAAATTGGAATCTCTTATCTTCATTATCTGATTCTACCTTAGGATTACTTAGTTTAAGTTCAATTCCTCGTCTAGTTTAATATTTAAAACTCTTTACCGCCCGTTTAAATAAGACCGAGATGATTATGGATTAGTGCTTTGGCGACCTTTTATCTGTTAATTCTCCGTGGAAATGATATCTTTCTTACTCTTTATTACTTGTTGACCGTGTATACTTGCGCGATATATTGACCGATAAAACGGCCAACAAGTTTTTGGCGCTGTTGCCGGAGAATTAATTGGATAACTGTTTGCCAACATTAGTTTAAATCAAATTAGTCTTACTTTAAACATTTTATTTTTTATTTTAATTATCTTCATATATTCTCTTTTCAGGTACAATGGACTCAAATTTCTATCCATGGAACTACACAAGTCAAGAGCAACCAAGGGAAGTAGGGAATGTTGGCGTCGACCCAATTGCTTCACTTTCAGCACAGTTGGAGGTTCTCTCGAGGAAGTTGGATACTATTTTAGCTCAACAGAGTCGAGAGATAACAATGACTTATGACTACGGTGCTGGGAGCTACACGAGCCATCAGGAGCTATCAGTTATGGACAAGAGCAATATGGGGGTGAGTACTCCTACAATTAGCCATATCCCAATTATTAACAGGATTGGGGGTATCACCCAGAGCCTTCAGGAAGCTACTATCAAGATCACTACTGCGAGCCAAGTCCAATGTACGCACCAGAATGCATCTTCCAGACTCTAACTTATGAGCCTCAAAACATGGATGTTGAGGGTGACACAGAAAAGGCATGTCTGGATAAAGGAGGTGACATAGCATCATTAAGAGATACCTTAATTGATCAATCACAGTCAATCGAGAATCTTCAGTATTGGGCAAATCAGATTAGTATGGCGTTGATGAAAGAGGAGTTGATTGAGCAAGGGATACAGACTCAGAATCTTCAGAATCAACTCTCTCAAGTAGTGGATGCCGTGAGCAAAGGGCCTCAGAATTCCAGGGAGATTCAGTACATGGATTCCGAGGATGAAACAGAAAAGGAGATCTTGACTGAGCGAGAGGAGTCGATTGAGGGTCTTCAGATTTGGGTGGAGCAGATTAGCACAGCTTTAAGGAATGAGGAGGTGATTGAGCAAGAAGTCGAAGCTTAAGATCTTCAAAGTCCAATGCCTCAGATGTTTGAAGCTGTAAGTTATGACCCTCAGAAAGATTGGTGCTGTGAGATGGATGCAGAAACTGATGAAGAGCCTGAAGTGCACTTGTAACTGGATGAGCTTAAGGCAATGGGTGATGTGGAAAATGAAAGTGAACCAATAGTGACAATTCCCCAAGAGCCTTCTCCGCCGAAGTTTGAAACACAAGTCAAGTTTGCACACCCTTGCCCCCTTGGTAGCCACATTATAGAGCCGGATCGCGATGATATGAGAGAGTCCGCGATTTCAAAACCATGGTGGTCAGTAGAAGAGATAATAAAAGAAGAGTCTATTGTGTTTGATGTACCTCAATACCCCAATCATTTCACGAACACAACAGAACCATTGCCTAGCTCCCCAACCTTCAAGACGGGGAATTCATATACTCATCCAATGCTAGGTAGTTTAAATCCAAAGCCTCTCCTATTGGGAAGCCTCCAAAAGCACATTGCAGTTCTGATGGATGGAGGGGTTCTCAAATATCGTCAGGGGGTCGGATAGCAGTATTTAGACACAGTCCAGCTAGAGGATTATAAATCAAGCGCTCGATGGGAGGCACCCCATCATTTCTCTCTCTCCCTACTTGTTTAATTCTCCATTACCTCCTTTCTATCACATTTCCCTCCCCTTGTTTAATTCTTAGTAATTTAAATATAGTTGAAAATTTTTGAATATAGTTCAACAGTTTAGTTTTAGGATTTCATTGCCTATATTTTTGGACTTAGGCATGAATGCGTATATTTTTGGGACTATAAAGCTTATTGCACATATTTTGATGCACTTGCACATTGCGTATACATACATAGAGAATTTTTTGAGAATTTAAATACATATATCTTTCCATATTTAATTCTTTTAATGTAAATAGTTGCTATTTACTTTTGATAGTTAAGAGGGCTTAATAATGTTATATGTTTTTCTCAGGGTCACTCCATACAGCATGAAGTAAAGTTCGAATGCCACAGCAGCTTCATGAAACAAACTCTGCAGAAAACCAAATCTGGCATCACGCGCGGCCGCGCCTGATTAAGCTTGTTAGGGCGCGCGGCCGAGCCGCAAACAGTCTATACTTGGCTTAAGTAATTTTCAGCCCATACTTCCATTGAACTATTAGACGAGCTTGCCACAAATTTCCACCATTACAAGCCCTAATTTCAATTGAAAACAAAACCTCCTATCTCCTAATCACAATCGACCAACCCACCCATCACTCCCATCTTCTCAACCTGATCAATTGAGACAGTGTGTGGGGGTTCGATAGCATAGCAAGATTTTTGAATTGGTTGGGTTAGTTGAGTTCAGTATTGGATTGCATCGTCTATTCTCATTTTATATGGCATCCAAGAGGAGTAGGAGGGAGTCTGTATCCATGGGCAGAGATTCTGAGCACTAGGGAGATGGCATCAACTATGATGAAGTTCGAGTCCTCCCATACTGTACATGAGCACATTGATAGGATGGACAGGCGACGACGAAGCCGAATAGGGGAGTTTCTTTCTTTTTACCTTTACCTTCAATGAGGACATTGAGCATTTTAAGTTTGGGGTATTGGTTTTATTTTTGCATGTAGTTAGTTCATTTCATGTTGTGTTAGTTCATTTAGTGCATGTAGGTTGTAAATAGTTAAAATTTGTCAAAATTTTAAAATTTTTGCATTTTGTTTTGCATTCTGTGTTAGGACATTGTGCATGAATCTAGTTTCAATTGGTGAGTTATGTATTTGGCCTATGAAGAAATTGAATTCACTTGATTTTTGAACTGATTTGAGATTTAAGCTTGATTTGAAGATCATATATATAAATCCTTATATGTCAGATATTGTGTAGCCAGTTAGCACGATAGAGTAACCATCATGACATGCTTAGTTTAAATGTTTACATACCTGTCTTCTAGTGGGAAATCTATGTTTTAATAAAAAAATTAAGTTCTCATAAGATAATAACTAGACTGTAAAAAGCTTAAGTTTGGGGAAAAATAGGGGTTATGCATGCTAAGCGGGGAGATGGAGCGTAAGACGCACTCCTCGGCGAAAAAGAAAAAGAATAGAAAAATAAGAGAAAAATGTAATGAAAAAGACAAAAATATAATAAATACATCGGCTACGTCGAGTTCTGTGGCCATTGATATTCAAGCAAGTAAGCCCTCGGGGTGTCTCTACAACCAGCGCCCTAAGGCCGTCTGGTCTAGGAGTCGTTGGTCGAAAGCTCGCTACACGGATATCATTAAAAAGCCTAAGAGGACTAGGCATTGCACAGTCGATTGTGTACACGGGAAAGTGTGAATACACCCTCGTGAGTAATAAAAGCTTAATGAAAACCCCCTGTGACTCTTAGCTTAAGTAATGCATAGTCTTGGTTAAGACTTATCAGATTTACTATTTTTCTTAAGTTAAAACTTGTTTTTCCCCTAAGAAGCATAGTATGTGATAAATTTGTTCAAAAGCATGTTTAATGGTTGCTAGGCACACAACGCACAATACATCAGTGCTGACAGTTTTGAATTTGGAAGGATATGCCTTATGATCTTGTTTTTGGTATCTCTCTGTTTGATTATCTTGTGGTTTTCTGAGGCATTGCTTAGAAAGTTCAATACTGACTGAGACATGGATTCACATTCATAGTAGTATAGGTTGCATACATTGTAGATATTGCATTGCATCTTATGTTTAGTTTTGTTTTAGTCGCTTGAGGGAAAGCAACGTTTAAGTTTGGGGGATATTTGATTAGTGGTTTTTATGACCACTTATTTAGATATAAACTAACTCATTTTGTTGCTTAAACTCAAGTATCGTTGTGCGTTTAATGTGTTTTTCTTTTGTTTTATAGATTTTATGTTTAGGAACTCTCTGGTACTTTTGAGGCTAAAACGATGCAAAGAATGCTAAAAACATTGATGGCATGACAACGGAAAGAAGGCAAGCGACCAAATGGGAAGGAAATGCAATCCGGACATCGTTTGGGGGGTTCATGTTCATTTCATGTTCTTGGATTAGAACATGGTTCATATTGTATAGCGTCTTCTAAGCTTTTCGGAACATCTTGAATCATCCCAATCGGAGTTCGGAGGCGAGAGTTATGCCCCGTATACCAACGGACGTTAGACTTCACGGTTTTAGGTTTTCATTACATAGCTGTCACTTGGAGCTCAATTTCAGCCTGTAACCATCCATTATTTCTCAATGGTCAAAGAATAAAAGTTGTAGAGCTCATCGATAGCTTCGATTTGATAGGTGGCAGGCATCGTAACTCCTTCCGGATAAAAAGTTATGGCCGTTTTACTAGAGGACACTGCAGTAGAAAATCCTTAGCGCTGGCGCGCGGATTTCAAGTGCATTTTGGGCGCGGTCCAACATGCTGCCATACTTGACTTTTCAAGTGAACGGGCTTGTCTTGAGAAAAGGATATATATAGGGCTCGTTTTTGGCAAGAAAGGGGATCAGATATTGGCCTTAAGCCCTAGCCCTAGCTTGTTCTTCCATTTCCTATATATTTCTTGTATAGATTAGGAGTAGATTAAGTCTAGATTAGGGTTTAGTTAGTAAGTTTCTAGGGTTAGATTAGGTTTGAAGATTGAAGCAAGTGGATTCTATTGGAGATTCAACAAGGAGCTTGACCACTCATATTTACTATTTTCTATCTTTTGAATCTTTTGGCTTCCTATTTGTAATCTTATGATGTATATTCAACTTGTGAATGATATGTTTGAGTCATTTATGGCTTAGACCTTATTTTGAGGTTCCAATGGAACCTAATGAGTAGTTTAATTTGATCTTCTTCCATGTTGGTTCTTATTTAATTGCTATGTGATTGTCTACTGCGATTTATGCTTTCATTGCTTATTTGAGTCATGACCAATTACTGTAATAACCTATGTGGACTTGAAAGACAAAGTGTAGGTTTAGATCTAACCGTAGTGGCGGGCGATTGTACGTTCACATGGCGTTGGACGTATAATTTGTGCTTACGATAGATATATATCGAAGCGCCGCTCGTAGTTAATAGAGAACTTGACCTTAAACCATATTTATTTGTAAACACCATAGACATATAGGGGTTTAGATAATGTGGGATGTTCACGTGCGTTCTATCATCTGTGGATTGCACGTGATATGGATTAGGTGCATCGAATGATGGCCTTCTCTCACTTTCGTGTTCTCGGCTAGCAACTGTAATGTATAATTTGACTTAACTGGAAGTTTATTGACTTAGACGAATCATTAGGGGGAATTGGAATCTCTGATCTTCATTATCTGATTCTACTTTAGGATTACTTAGTTTAAGTTCAATTCCTCGCCTAGTTTAATATTTAAAACTCTTTACCTCCCGTTTAAATAAGACCGAGATGATTACGGATTAGTGCTTTGGCGACCTTTTATCTGTTAATTCTCCGTGGGAACGATATCTTTCGTACTCTTTATTACTTGTTGACCGCGTATACTTACGTGATATATTGACCGATAAAACAGCCAACAAAGAGGCCCGAGCCGAGCTAGCAAAGCTGAAGCATGACATCCAAGAGGAGTCAACAAAGCGTGCCAGAGCTGAGGAAATAAGCTTGAGGGCTATTCAACAAGCCGATCAAGCTGAAGATGAGGCTGAAACCTAGAGAGCCAAGCTAAGGGAAACAGAATACGCTTTCCATACGGCCATATATAGGGCCCAAGACCGTATCTTCTATTACCCAACTCAGTTCCAAGGTTTACCGTGGTATGTGGTGGACCGAAGGATAGCATTTTCGGTGATAGAGGAAGAACGAAGAGAGGTTGTGCGACGTCTTAATATGCCTAGATATTAAAGATTTTCAATTATGTGTTTCTTTTTGTAATAAATAAATATAAATCCTATAGTTTGAGATAATAATGGGATAAAGTGATGATGTAGTCCTGTAACTTGTTCCAGTTCAGGAAAGATTATGTAAATAGCAGAAATGATATCTATCCTATGTTTTAAAACTACGAGTAATGAATAAAAGAAGTTTATGGATGTGCTATGTGTTCATATATGAACTAAGTTATTTAAATGTTTAAGATGAACTTGAATACTTAAGAATTGAATAAAGGTGCTAATAAAAATTTTCTTAATAGAAAATGCCTCCTAGAAGAAGACCAAAACGTCAAAAACTCGAGGGTTCGACGAACAACAATGATGGAACAAACCCTAACTCGGTTCAACAGTTAGTGAACCTACTGGCAGGAGCGATGGCGAATCAGCCGCAAGTGCAGGGTACTACATTTAAGGAATTTAAGGCAGTAGGGCAGCCTGAATTCAAGGGATCGACTAACGTTATAGATGCTCAGAATGGGTGATGGAAATGGAGAAGGTATTCGACGTATCTAGAGTCGGTGAACACCAGAAAACGGCATTCGCGACTTTCATGTTGAAGTCAGATGCTAGCTTCTGGTGGCAGGCTAATAAGACAAGAAAAGGTGAACGAGTCATACCGTGGGTACGTTTCAAAGAGATTTTCTTTGAAATGTACTTCCCTATGAGTTCGCAGGACCAGGTGGAGGTCCAATTCTTAGAGCTTAAGTTGGGGGGGATGACGGTGTTTGAATATGCCGCTAAGTTCAATGAACTGGCCAGGTTCGCTACATACTAACTCAGCACGGACGCTAGGAAGGCGAGGAGGTTTGAGCGGGGACTGAAACCCTGGCTCTATAGCAAGGTCTCTATGTTCCAGCTGAATACGTTTGCTGTTGTGCTGGAAAAGGCCATACTTGCTGAGGGAGGAAGCGATGTTGTGACTAAGTTTAACCAAGAGAAGAAGAAGAAGAATGAGACAGAAAACAAGGCTGGTGGTAGCGGGGCTATCCATCAGAAAAGGAAGTGGAACGACTGTACCTCTGCAGGGAGTCAGCAGGAAGGCTAACAGAAGAGGAAGCTCGAAGCATGTGCTACATGCGGGAAGACTCACACTAGAGTGTGCATGAAAGGGAAACGAGTGTGCTACAATTGTGGTCAGGAAGGCCACATCGCGCCAAATTGCCCAAACCTGAAGAAGGGAGCTGGCTATACATGTGGATCCAAGGATCACATGGTTCACAATTTCCCTAAGAAGCCAGCGACAGGGTCAACATGGAATTCAGGAAATGGCAGCGACAGCTCTCTGACTATTGCCAGACCGTCACCACTGCAAACCATTCGACCCACTGCCCGTACGTTCAATATAACGGTGCAAGTCGCCATGCAATCAAAGGATGTGGTGGCAGGTATTATTTCGATCAATAGTATAAATGTTTATGTATTATTTGATTTGAGTGCTACTTGTTCATTCATATCTGATGATTTTGCTAAAATCCTAGACTTACCTATAGAGGAGTTAGCTTACCCCTTGAACATAGAAATTGCGAATAGGGAAGTCATTCCTGTTAGGTTTGTATACAAGAACTGTAGGTTGGACATTAAGGGTCAGGAGCTGAGGGTAGATTTGATTTCGATAAAATATGGGGAATTCAATGTCATATTTGGAATGGACTAGTTGTTCAACCATGGGGTGGTAATCGACTGTCAGAAGAAGTCGATAAACCTTACGACTCCGTCAAAGGTAGTGTTCTATGGTAGTAAATCGCCTAGACAGGTGAGTTGTCTTACGGTGATGCAAGCCAAAAAACTTTTGATGCAAGGCTGTGTAGGATATCTAGCCTACATGGTAGATACGCGTAAGGAGAGCCCAAAGATAGAAGAGATGCCAGTGGTTAAGGAGTTTGTGGACGTTTTTTAGAGCGATTTGCCAGGACTTTCGCCAGATAGGGAGATAGTGTTCGTGATCGACTTAGCGCCAGGAATTGCTCCAATTTCAAAAGCTCTGTACCAAATGACTCTAGTTGAGATGATGGAACTGATGGTTCAATTACAAGAATTGCTGGACAAGAAGTATATTCAATCGAGCATTTCGTCCTGGGGAGCGCAAGTGTTGTTCGTGAAGAAAAAGGATGGATCGATGCGTCTTTGCATTGACTATAGAGAATTGAACAAAGTTACGATCAAGAATAGGTATCCCTTACCTAGGATCGATGACTTATTTGACCAACTGAAGGGTGCTAAATACTTCTCGAAAATCTATTTAAGAAGCGGGTATCATCAGTTGAAGGTGAGAAAAGAAGATATACCGAAAATGGCTTTTAGGACTCGATATGGTCATTACGAGTTCTTGGTAATGTCATTTGGTCTAACGAATGCCCCAGATGCATTTATGGACTTAATGATTAGGGTGTTTAAGCCATTCTTGGACAAGTTTGTAGTGGTGTTCATAGATGATATTTTGGTTTATTCCAAGACCGAGGAGGAACACGCTGAACACTTAAGGTTAAACTTAGAATCGTTGAGACGAGAAAAACTTTATGCAAAATTCTAGAAGTGTGAATTCTGGTTGGATCGTGTGCAATTTCTTGGCCACGTGATCAACAAGGATGGTATTTCGGTGGATCCGTCGAAGGTTGAAGCGGTAGTGAATTGGGATCAGCCGAAAACGCTGTCCGAAGTGAGGAGTTTCTTGGGATTGGCAGGTTATTACCGAAGATTTATCCAAGATTTTTCCAAGATCGCCACTCCATTGATGAATTTGACTCGTAAAATAGTTAGGTTTGTTTGGACAGAAATGTGTGAGGAAAGTTTCCATGAATTGAAGAAGAGGTTGAGTACTGCGTCGGTGTTGTTTTTACCGGATAGTTCGGGGAATTTCGTAGTATATAATGATGCCTCACATAAGGGGTTAGGCTGTGTGCTGATGCAGAGCGGCAATGTCATTGCCTATGCGTCACGTCAGCTGAAGGATTACGAGAAGGGGTATCCGACTCATGACTTAGAATTGGCGGCAGTAGTATTTGCTCTAAAGATTTGGAGACACTACCTATATGGAGAGAAGTGTGAAATATACACAGATCACAAGAGTCTGAAGTATATCTTTACCTAGAAGGATTTGAACATGCGTCAAAGGAGATGGTTAGAACTGATCAAAGACTACGACTGCGAAATACTTTACTATACGGGTAAAGCTAACGTTGTCGCCGATGCTTTGAGAAGGAAAGGTCGGGAGAAGCTGAATATGTTAACTGATCAGGATCAGTTGATAGAATAGATGGTTAGATTAGAGCTGGAAGTTAAGTTTTCGAAGGAATCGGATGAGAAGTTGTTTCAAGTAACTACTGGTTCTACTCTTGTGGACAAGGTGAAAGAAGCTCAACTTCACGATGAAGAATGCGAGAATATTCAGAAGAGATTAACCGATGGAGAAGAGTTTAAATTCAGAATTGATAATGAGAGACTGTTATAATTTGAAGGGATAATCAGGGTACTACCAGTACTAGAGGTCAAAGAGGAGATTCTAAGCGAAGCTCATAATTTGAGATATTCGATTCACCCTGGGAGTACGAAGATGTACCAGGATCTTAGACACCATTTTTGGTGGCCGAATATGAAGTGGGACGTTGCTGAAAGTGTTGCGAAGTTCTTAACATGCCAGAAAGTTAAGGCAGAACATCAGAGACCTAGCGGATTGCTACAACCGTTGGAAATTCTAGAGTGGAAGTGAGAGCATATCATGCTGGATTTTGTGGTAGGTCTTCCAGCGACTCAGAAGGGTTTCGATGCAATATGGGTCATTGTGGGTCGACTGACAAAGTCAGCCCATTTTTTGCCGATCAGGATTAAGTATAACTTAGAACATTTGGAGAAGCTGTACGTTAGGAAATTATTTCTCGACACGGTGTTCCGGTGTCGATTGTGTTCGACAGAGATCCGCGGTTTATGTCGAATTTTTGAAAGCATTTGCAAGAGTGTCTGGGAACGCAATTGCGAATGAGTACAACATACCATCCTCAGACCGATGGCCAGAGTGAGAGAACAATACAGACGCTTGAGGATATGCTGAGAGCTTGCGTGATGGATTTCAAGGGAAGCTGGGATGATCATCTACCGTTGGTGGAGTTCCCCTACAATAATAGTTACCACGCGAGTATCGACATGCCGTCTTACAAAGCGTTATATAGCAGGAAATATAGAACTCACTTGTGCTGGGATGAAGTCGGTGAATGTCAGCTGTTGGGACCGAAATTGGTGCAACAAACTGCCAAAATCGTGAAGCTGATCAGAACAAGATTGGTTGCTGCTCAAGACAGACAAAAGAAATATGTCGATCAACATCGACAGAATCGAGAATTTTTACGAAGGTGCTTCTTTTTCCTGAAATCGATTCTGCAAGAAGGGGAAGCTGAGTCCCCGATTTATTAGACCTTTCGAGGTACTA
The DNA here is from genome assembly GCA_020205555.1 of Panax stipuleanatus. Taxonomy (NCBI): domain Eukaryota; kingdom Viridiplantae; phylum Streptophyta; class Magnoliopsida; order Apiales; family Araliaceae; genus Panax; species Panax stipuleanatus. Next base: position 86,653,587 of record CM035118.1, read on the forward strand.
CAAAAGGTGGGCGAGGTTGCTTACGAGGTAACATTACCTCCAGAGCTTGAGAATATACATAACGTCTTTCACATTTCCGTGTTACGGCCTTACAAAAATGACTATAAACATGTAATAGAATATGAGCCTTTATAATTTGATAAAGACTTAACTTATGAAGAGGTTCCTGTTCAAATAGTTGACAGAAAGGAACAAGTGCTTAGGAATAAAGTGATACCTTCTGTTAAGGTAATATGGAGGAACCACAGTGCTGAAGAAATCACGGGAAACTCGAAGATGTACTGATGAAATCTTATCCATAATTATTTGCTTAATTGATTTTTATAACCCCTTATATAACGATTCTGGGGACAGAATCCTTTTAAGGGGGTAAGAATGTAACAGATGAGAATTTTTTATGAGAAATTTTTTTTACGAGAATTTCTTTTATTTTGTGATTCTGGGGACAGAATCCTTTTAAGGAGGGAAGATTGTAACGATTGAGATTTTATATATTAAATGATAATATTTATTGAGTGAATAAATATTTTATATGATTTATTTATTGAGTTAAATAAATAAATTATGTAATTTTGTGGACTGATTTAATTAAGAGTAATATTTAATTTAATCAATGTGTATTGATTTTATAGTATAGTTCTAATTTAATTGAGATAAATAAATTAGATTAATTATGTGATGAGTGTTGCATGAATTATAATTAGTGAGTAATTATAATTATGTGGCAATTTTATGTGATTAATTGATGTTAGATTTTAATTAATTAAATAAGAATGCTAAAGATTTAATTAATTAAAAGTGTGACATTAAGGTATGTGTTAAAATGATTTATAAAAATAAAGAAAAGAGTTTTTAAATGATATTTAACCAAACAAGGCCCTTACTTTGGTTTTAAAAGGCTTTTGCCAAACAGGGCCCTTGCACTAGCTTTAAACCTAATTTAACCAAACAAGCCTTAGCACTAAAATCTATTTTTTTATTTAAGGTTTACCAAACATAGCCTTGTGGCTTTTGAAATCCTATAACTGACAATTTATTTTGGGGAGTAATTGCCCTTAATACATATTATTATATCAGTTAAAGTATACGTATTATATTTTATATATTTACGTTAGTTGAGTCTAAGCCTAAGTCTAAAAGAAAGAAAGAAATAGAGAGAAAGGGTTAGAGAGAATTATCAGAGAAGAGGAAGAAGAAGAAACTTTGAGAAAGCAAGAGAAGAGCTATACTCCATCATCATCTCCATCTCTTCTCTTAATTCAATCTAGAAAATGTATAATCTTAGAACTCCATAAGTTGTAATCATGTTCTTCTATAATTTCATAGTTTTAGAATTCTCTGTAAAAAAATCTCTTTGTGAAAATTATTGATTTTGATATGTGTATGGGATGTGTGCATATATATATATATATATATATATATATATATATATATATATATATATATATATATATGTGTGTGTGTGTGTGTGTGTGTGTGTGTGTGTGTGTGCTTACATGTGATTTTTATAGTTGTTTAAGTGTTTCAATTCACAAGCATATGATGAACACTATGAAATCATGTTCATAGTACTCTATTATGAAGTTATTTTAAAAATAGTTCTTAAATTATCAAAGAAATTGATGTAAGCATTAAGCTATGTGTAATATATGTTATAGCATGATGTGATAGGAGTTATATAGTTGTTTTAACAATTCAATCCATGTAATTTTGATAAACAAGAAGAATTGTGTTCATATGATTTAATGTAAACCAATTCTTTTAAAAATGGCTTTTGAAACTATCAAATTGATGTTTGATTGTGGGTTATTGTTTAAATTGATAATGGATTATGTTAGTATGTTAAGAATAGGAGTTATTACAATTGAAATTACTTGAATTGATTGAAAAACGAATTCGTAATAGCAATTTTCGTCAAGAATGCTTAATATAATAGTTTTCTTCGAAAATCATGAAAAACATTGGTTTGATCATGTGTTGTATGGATTTTTCATTTTATAATCATGTTAAAAAGTTTAAAATATTGTTGTTAGCAAGTTTCATGTTAATCATGTTGGGAAAAGTCGAATTCGGTGCGAAGAAATAAGCCAAATTGGCTTATTTCTCTGCCAATTCGCGAACCAGCACTTCCACCATGGGAGGGACCAGCCCAACGGGGCTTTTGTGCCTGGGGGACCAGCCCCAGCTGGTTAACAAGCTGCCCGGGAAGTTTGGTTTTTGCTTGTTGAGTTTTCATGCCCCGTTTATTTAGCTAACTTATTTTTATGACTTGATAAATGTAATAGGTAATAAGATAACATGCCTTTGATGTGTTTAAGATAGATTGAAGTTTTATATGAATGTGTTATATTTGTAGGAGTGTGTTACTTTCATAAGGTACACCACACGATTTAAAGCGTTATAAGCTTATGAATATATATCGTGAGTTTATACTCACGTATGTGGCTAGTTAGCAACCTATGTTGTAAACAACGTTGTGAGTTGGACTTGGGTATGAAGTTCAATGGTTTAAACATTGTAGTTGGGTACTAATAGATCTTTTGAACATAATGTGAATGTGTAGGGTACTTGTGAAGTGGTTGTAGTTATTAAAGTGTAGTTTGCGCTTGAGGCAAGTTCCTTAATCTTTATTCTTATACGTTAAGCAAGTTTTTATTTCTAAACTCGACATTTACTTTGTACAAGCTTTCTAAACTATTCTTGTATGCTATAAAAGATTTATCAATGTATCTTTTTATTGTGCACGTTCTCTAACACTTGCTCAATATGTCATGCAAGTTTATTTTTTATTCTTAACTTGTTATGTATTGTACAAGTTATATCGTATTCCAATGTTCATAATGCAATTATTGTCATAGTGTTGTGATCTTGACTTAATTGTTCAAGCAAGATATACTTATTCTTTCAATTACTTTAAGTTATTTCTAAAGCATGTAGATTATTTCTATATCTTACAATTGGTTCATGATTTTTATATTATTGAACTGTTAAAGCACTGTGAGTCGATTCAACTACTTCTAGTTGATGATAGTTGAAACTCCAAAGTTCCTTTATCTATCCAAACCAAACTTTCTTTGGTGCGGACTTGTATTCAAATATTGAGAATGAACAACCCTATCTATTAGGGGACATTTATGCGAAAGCGTTAAGATGGTTGTGCACAATACATAGTACGAAGGGCTGATCCCACTGAGTACGAGTTGAAAGTCTATAGTCTTAATGACTGTTAAAGGTTTAAATAAAAATATTTATAACCTAGGACATATTTCAAGGTCGTATGACCCTCAGATAAAGTCTATACTCAAACTTTAAATATGATGGAAGAATTATTATTCAATTCTTTATTTTGATGAAAGTAAGGTGATTCAAATTCTTTTGAAAATATTCACTATGTCATATCACTGTTATATTTCAAGTGAGCTTTTGTTTGCTGACTTTTGCATATTTTTACAAACCCTTGCAGTTAAGGTCGAGAATGTTGACATTCCGTCAACAAGTAAAGGAAAAGGAAAGATGAGCAAGTGAAGGCTTGTGGTTTCAAGTTTATATTGTAATAAGATTTAGTTGACGATGTTTTATTTCCGCATTTACTTTGTTTAATGTTAAGGTTTAGTTAACCCTTGGATTTTATTTGGACAAGTTGTAATCCTTTGTCAAGAAATTATTTAAGTTTTATGAAGGTTGTAATTGATTTTGCAATTCTTTATTATTGGGTAGATATATATTTTAATAGAAAGTGAACACCAAATCATGTGGAAACGAAGTACCCGGATTTGGGGGTGTCACAGGTTGGTATCAAAGCAGTAGGTTATGAACCTTAGGTGGGGGGAAAACCTTAGGTAGTAGCCTTATAGTAAGATCGAAAAGATAGTGGTGATAGGTAAAGATAATAAACTACCTTATGTGCTATGTGTTTACGTTTAGGTATTCGATGAGTGACGACTCGATATCACGTAATAATAAACTTTAAAATTCTTTTATCAGGATGACGAACATTACAGAGTCCAGTCAGGCTAGAGAGGATATACCTCAGGTTCCTAGAGAGGAGGAGCCCCGAGACATCCATGTTGTCTGGGAGCAGCTGGTTAGGAGAGAGCCATCTCCAGTGATCATCGTAGCTGGTCAGGAGCGTGAGCTGACACCTATTCCAGAGGAAGAGGACGAGGACGAGTCTGAAGAGTAGGAAGAGGATCCCGAAGAGGAATTTCCACCTCACTCTGTTAGTGCTGAGATGTACCGTACGTGGAGCTTCATGGTCGAGTCGGAGAGCTCAAAGAAACCATCCAGCTGCGGGACGAGACTATCGAAGAGATAGCTAGTGATCTAGGAGAAGTGTAGTGGAAGCTAATCCACATAGAGAATGATCGAGACGAGGCCTGAGCCAAGCTAGCAAAGATGAAGCAAGACATCCAAGAGGAGTCAACAAAGCGTGCCAGAGTTGAGGAAACAAGCTTGAGGGCTATTCAACGAGCTGATCGAGCTGAAGATGAGGCTGAAACCAAGAGAGCCAAGCTAAGGAAAATAGAATACGTTTTCCATAAGCCATAGATAGGGCCCAGGACCGTATCTTCTATTACCCAGCTCAGTTCCAAGGTATACCGTGGTATGTGGTGGACCAAAGGACAGCGTTTCAGGTGATGGAGGAAGAACGAAGAGAGGTTGTGCGACGTCTTAATATGCCTAGATATTAAGGCTTTTAAATTATGTGTTTCTTTTTGTAATAAATAAATGTAAATCCTATAGTTTGAGATAATAATGGGATAAAGTGATGATGTAGTCCTGTAACTTGTTCCAGTTCAGGAAAGATGATGTAAATAGCAGAAATGCTATCTATCCTATGTTTTAAAACTACGAGTAATGAATAAAAGAAGTTTATGGATGTGCTATGTGTTCATATATGAACTAAGTTATTTAAATGTTTAAGCTGAACTTGAATACTTAAGAATTGAATAAAGGTGCTAATAATAATTTTCTTAATAGAAAATGCCTCCTAGAAGAAGACCAAAACGTCAAAAACTCGAGGGTTCGACGAACAACAATGATGGAACAAACCCTAACTCGGTTCAGCAGTTAGTGAACTTACTGGCAGGAGCGATGGCGAATCAGCCGCAAGTGCAGGGCTACATTTAAGGAATTTAAGGCAGTAGGGCAGCCTGAATTCAAGGGATCGACTAACGCTATAGATGCTCAGAATGGGTGATGGAAATGGAGAAGGTATTCGACGTATCTAGAGTCGGTGAAGACCAGAAAATGGCATTCGCGACTTTCATGTTGAAGTCAGATGCTAGCTTCTGGTGGCAGGCTAATAAGACCAGAAAAGGTGAACGAGTCATACCGTGGGTACGTTTTAAAGAGATTTTCTTTGAAATGTACTTCCCTATGAGTTCGCAGGACCAGGTGGAGGTCCAATTCTTAGAGCTTAAGTAGGGGGGGATGACGGTGTTTGAATATGCCGCTAAGTTCAATGAACTGGCCAGGTTCGCTACATACCAACTCAGCACGGACGCTAGGAAGGCGAGGAGGTTTGAGCGGGGACTGAAACCCTGGCTCTATAGCAAGGTCTCTATGTTCCAGCTGAATACGTTTGCTGTTGTGCTGGAAAAGGCCATACTTGCTGAGGGAGGAAGCGATGCTGTGACTAAGTTTAACCAAGAGAAGAAGAAGAAGAATGAGACAGAAAACAAGGCTGGTGGTAGCGGGGCTATCCATCAGAAAAGGAAGTGGAACGACTGTACCTCTGCAGGGAGTCAGCAGGAAGGCTAACAGAAGAGGAAGCTCGAAGCATGTGCTACATGCGGGAAGACTCACACTAGAGTGTGCATGAAAGGGAAACGAGTGTGCTGCAATTGTGGTCAGGAAGGCCACATCGCGCCAAATTGCCCAAACCTGAAGAAGGGAGCTGGCTATACGTGTGGATCCAAGGATCACATGGTTCACAATTGCCTTAAGAAGCCAGCAGCAGGGTCAACATGGAATTCAGGAAATGGCAGTGACAGCTCTCTGACTATTGCCAGACCGTCACCACTGCAAACCATTCGACCCACTGCCCGTACGTTCAACATAACGGTGCAAGTCGCCATGCAATCAAAGGATGTGGTGGCAGGTATTATTTCGATCAATAGTATAAATGTTTATGTATTATTTGATTCGAGTGCTACTTGTTCATTCATATCTGATGATTTTGCTAAAATCCTAGACTTACCTATAGAGGAGTTAGCTTACCCCTTGAACATAGAAATTGCGAATAGGGAAGTCATTCCTGTTAGGTTTGTATACAAGAACTGTAGGTTGGACATTAAGGGTCAGGAGCTGAGGGTAGATTTGATTTCGATAAAATATGGGGAATTCAATGTCATATTTGGAATGGACTAGTTGTTCAACTATGGGGCGGTAATCGACTGTTAAAAGAAGTCGATAAACCTTACGACTCCGTCAAAGGTAGTGTTCTATGGTAGTAAATCGCCTAGACAGGTGAGTTGTCTACGGTGATGCAAGCCAAAAAACTTTTGATGCAAGGCTGTGTAGGATATCTAGCCTACATGGTAGATACGCGTAAGGAGAGCCCAAAGATAGAAGAGATGCCAGTGGTTAAGGAGTTTGTGGACATTTTTTAGAGCGATTTGCCAGGACTTTCGCCAGATAGGGAGATAGTGTTCGTGATCGACTTAGCGCCAGGAATTGCTCCAATTTCAAAAGCTCTATACCAAATGGCTCTAGTTGAGATGAAGGAACTGATGGTTCAATTACAAGAATTGCTGGATAAGAAGTATATTCAATCGAGCGTTTCACCGTGGGGAGCGCCAGTGTTGTTCGTGAAGAAAAAGGATGGATCGATGCGTCTTTGCATTGACTATAGAGAATTGAACAAAGTTACGATCAAGAATAGGTATCCCTTACCTAGGATCGATGACTTATTTGACCAACTGAAGGGTGCTAAATACTTCTCGAAAATCTATTTAAGAAGCGGGTATCATCAATTGAAGGTGAGAAAAGAAGATATATCGAAAATGGCTTTTAGGACTCGATATGGTCATTACGAGTTCTTGGTAATGTCATTTAGTCTAACGAATGCCCCAGATGCATTTATGGACTTAATGATTAGGGTGTTTAAGCCATTCTTGGACAAGTTTGTAGTGGTGTTCATAGATGATATTTTGGTTTATTCCAAGACCGAGGAGGAACACGCTGAACACTTAAGGTTAAACTTAGAATCGTTGAGACGAGAAAAACTTTATGCAAAATTCTAGAAGTGCGAATTCTGGTTGGATCGTGTGCAATTTCTTGGCCACGTGATCAACAAGGATGGTATTTCGGTGGATCTGTCGAAGGTTGAAGAGGTAATGAATTGGGATCAGCCGAAAATGCCGTCTGAAGTGAGGAGTTTCTTGGGATTGGCAGGTTATTATCAAAGATTTATCCAAGATTTTTCCAAGATCGCCACTCCATTGACGAATTTGACTCGTAAAATAGTTAAGTTTGTTTGGACGGAAAAGTGTGAGGAAAGTTTCCAGGAATTGAAGAAGAGGTTGAGTACTGAGCCGGTGTTATCTTTACCAGATAGTTTGGGGAATTTCGTAGTATATGGTGATGCCTGACATAAGGGGTTAGGCGGTGTGCTGATGCAGAGCGGCAAAGTCATTGCCTAAGCGTTATATCAGCTGAAGGATTACGAGAAGGGGTATCCGACTCATGACTTAGAATTGGCGACAGTAGTGTTTGCTCTAAAGATTTGGAGACACTACCTATATGGAGAGAAGTGTGAAATATAACAGATCACAAGAGTCTGAAGTATATTTTTATCGAGAAGAATTTGAACATGCGTCAAAGGAGATGGTTAGAACTGATCAAAGACTACGACTACGAAATACTTTACCATCCGGGTAAAGCTAACGTTGTCGCCGATGCTTTGAGCAGGAAAGGTCGGGAGAAGCTGAATATGTTAACTGATCAGGATCAGTTAATAGAACAGATGGCTAGATAAGAGCTAGAGGTTAAGTTCCTAAAGGAATCGGATGAGAAGTTATTTCAAGTAACTACTGGTTCTACTCTGGTAGACAAGGTGAAAGAAGCTCAACTTCACGACGAAGAATGCGAGAAGATTCGAAAGAGATTAACCGATGGAGAAGAGTTTAAATTCAGAATTGATAATGATGGACTGTTATAATTTGAAGGGATAATCTGGGTACTTCCAGTACTAGAGGTCAAAGAGGAGATTCTAAGTGAAGCACCCAATTCGAGATATTCGATTCACCCTGGGAGTACGAAGATGTACCAGGATCTTAGGCACCATTTTTAGTGGCCAAATATGAAGAGGGATGTTGCTGAAAGTGTTGCGAAGTGCTTAACGTGCCAGAAAGTTAAGGCAGAACATCAGAGACCTAGCGGATTGCTACAATCGTTGGAAATTCTAGAGTGGAAGTGGGAGCATATCACGATGGATTTTGTGGTAGGTCTTCCAGCGACTCAGAAGGGTTTCGATGCAATATGGGTCATTGTGGATCGACTGACGAAGTCAGCCCACTTTCTGCCGATTAGGATTAAGTACAACTTAGAACAATTGGCGAAGCTGTACGTTAAGAAATTATTTCTCGACATGGTGTTCCGGTGTTGATTGTGTCCGACAGAGATCCGCGGTTTACGTCGAATTTCTGGAAGCGTTTGTAAGAGTGTCTGGGAACGCAATTGCGAATGAGTACAGCATACCATCCTTAGACCGATGGCCAGAGCGAGAGAACAATACAGACGCTTGAGGATATGTTGAGAGCTTGCGTGATGGATTTCAAGGGAAGCTAGGATGATCATCTACCGTTGGTGGAGTTCGCTTACAATAATAGTTACCATGCGAGTATCGGCATGCCGCCTTACAAAGCGTTATACGGCAGGAAATACAAAACTCCCTTGTGCTAGGATGAAGTCAGTGAACGTCAGCTGTTGGGACCGGAATTGGTGCAACAAACTGTCAAAATCGTGAAGCGGATCAGAATAAGATTGGTTGCAGCTCAAGACAGACAAAAGAAATATATCGATCAACATCGACAGAATCGAGAATTTTTACCAGGTAGCTTCGTTTTCCTGAAAGTATCTCCCTGGAAGGGGAAGATTCGATTCGGCAAGAAGGGGATGCTGAGTCCCTGATTTATTGGACCTTTCGAGGTACTACAAAAGGTTGACGAGGTTGCTTACGAGGTAGCATTACCTCCGGAGCTTGAGAATATACATAACGTCTTTCACATTTCCATGTTACGACCTTACAAACACAACTATAAACACGTAATAAAATACGAGCCTTTACAATTTGATAAAGACTTAACTTATGAAGAGGTTTCTGTTCAAATAGTTGACAGAAAGGAACAAGTGCTTAGGAATAAAGTGATGTCTTCTGTTAAGGTAATCTGGAGGAACCACATTGCTAAAGAAGCCACGTGGGAACTCGAAGATGTAATGATGAAATCTTATCCGCAATTATTTGCTTAATTAATTTTTGTAACCCCTTATATATCGATTTTGGGGACAGCGTCCTTTTAAGGGGGGAAGAATGTAACAGATGAGAAATTTTTAGGAGAAATTATTTTTATGAGAATTTCTTTTATGTTGTGATTTTGGGGACAGAATCCTTTTAAGGAGAGAAGATTATAACGATCGAGATTTTATATATTAAATGATAATATTTATTGAGTGAATAAATATTTTATGTGATTTATTTATTGAGTTAAATAAATAAATTATGTAATTTTGTGGACTGATTTAATTAAGAGTAATATTTAATTTAATCAATGTGTATTGATTTTATAGTATAGTTCTAATTTAATTGAGATAAATAAATTAGATTAATTATGTGATGAGTGTTGCATGAATTATAATTAGTGAGTAATTATAATTATGTGGCAATTTTATGTGATTAATTGATGTTAGATTTTAATTAATTAAATAAGAATGCTAAAGATTTAATTAATTAAAAGTGTGACATTAAGGTATGTGTTAAAATGATTTATAAAAATAAAGAAAAGAGTTTTTAAATGATTTTTAACCAAACAAGGCCCTTACTTTGGTTTTAAAAGGCTTTTGCCAAACAGGGCCCTTGCACTAGCTTTAAACCTAATTTAACCAAACAAGCCTTAGCACTAAAATCTATTTTTTTATTTAAGGTTTACCAAACATAGCCTTGTGGCTTTTGAAATCCTATAACTGACAATTTATTTTGGGGAGTAATTGCCCTTAATACATATTATTATATCAGTTAAAGTATACGTATTATATTTTATATGTTTACGTTAGTTGAGTATAAGCCTAAGTCTAAAAGAAAGAAAGAAATAGAGAGAAAGGGTTAGAGAGAATTATCAGAGAAGAGGAAGAAGAAGAAACTTTGAGAAAGCAAGAGGAGAGCTATACTCCATCATCATCTCCATCTCTTCTCTTAATTCAAACTAGAAAATGTATAATCTTAGAACTCCATAAGTTATAATCATGTTCTTCTATAATTTCATAGTTTTAGAATTCTCTGTAAAAAAATCTCTTTGTGAAAATTATTGATTTTGATATGTGTATGGGATGTGTGCATATATATATATATATATATATATATATGTGTGTGTGTGTGTGTGTGTGTGTGTGTGCTTACATGTGATTTTTATAGTTGTTTAAGTGTTTCAATTCACAAGCATATGATGAACACTATGAAATCATGTTCATAGTACTCTATTATGAAGTTATTTTGAAAATAGTTCTTAAATTATCAAAGAAATTGATGTAAGCATTAAGCTATGTGTAATATATGTTATAGCATGATGTGATAGGAGTTATATAGTTGTTTTAACAATTCAATCCATGTAATTTTGATAAACAAGAAGAATTTTGTTCATATGATTTAATGTAAACCAATTCTTTTAAAAATGGCTTTTGAAACTATCAAATTGATGTTTGATTGTGTGTTATTTTATAAATTGATAATGGATTATGTTAGTATGTTAAGAATAAGAGTTATTACAATTGAAATTACTTGAATTGATTGAAAAATGAATTCGTAATAGCAATTTTCGTCAAGAATGCTTAATATAATAGTTTTCTTCGAAAATCATGAAAAACATTGGTTTGATCATGTGTTGTATGGATTTTTCATGTTATAATCATGTTAAAGAGTTTAAAATATTGTTGTTAGCAAGTTTCATGTTAATCATGTTGGGAAAAGTCGAATTCGGTGCGAAGAAATAAGCCAAATTGGCTTATTTCTCTGCCAATTCGCGAACCAGCACTTCCACCAGGGTAGGGACCCACCCCAACGGGGCTATTGTGCCTGGGGGACCCGCCCCAGCGGGTTAACAAGCTGCCCCGGGAAGTTTGGTTTTTGCTTGTTGAGTTTTCATGCCCCGTTTGTTTAGTTAACTTATTTCTATGACTTGATAAATGTAATAGGTAATAAGATAACATGCTTTTGATGTGTTTAAGATAGATTGAAGATTCATATGAATGTGTTACATTTGTATGAGTGTGTTACTTTCATAAGGTACACCACACGATTTAAAGCTATATAAGCTTATGAATGTATGTCGTGAGTTTATACTCACGTATGTGGCTAGCTAGCAACCTATGCTGTAAACAACGTTGTGAGTTGGACTTGGGTATGAAGTTTAATGGTTTAAACATTGTAGTTGGGTACTAATAGATGTTTAGAACATAATGTGAATGTGTAGGGTAACTGTGAAGTGGTTGTAGTTATTAAAGTGTAGCTTGCGCTTGAGGCAAGTTCCCTAATCTTTATTCTTATACGTTAAGCAAGTTTTTATTTCTAAACTCGACATTTACTTTATACAAGATTTCTAAACTATTCTTGTACGCTATAAAAGCTTTATCAATATATCTTTTTATTGTGCAAGTTCTCTAACCCTTGCTCAAGATGTCATGCAAGTTTATTTTCGATTCTTAATTTGTTATGTATTGTACGAGTTATATCGTATTCCAATGTTCATAATGCAATTATTGTTATAGTGTTGTGATCTTGACTTAATTGTTCAAGCAAAATCTACTTATTCTTTCAATTGCTTTAAGTTATTTCTAAAGCATGTAGATTATTTTTATATCTTACAATTGGTTCATGATTTTTATATTATTGAACTGTTAAAGCACTGTGAGTCGATTCAACTACTTCTAGTTGATGATAGTTGAAACTCCAAAGTTCCTTTATCTATCCAAACCAAACTTTCTTTGGTGCGGACTTGTATTCAAATACTGAGAATGAACAACCCTATCTATTAGGGGACATTTATGCGAAAGCGTTAAGATGGTTGTGCACAATACATGGTACGAAATGCTGATCTCCCTGAGTACGAGTTGAATGTCCATAGTCTTAATGACTGTTAAAGGTTTAAATAGAAATATTTATAACCTAGGACATAGTTCAAGGTCGTATGACCCTCAGATAAAGTCTATACTCAAATTTTAAATATGATGGAAGAATTATTATTTAATTCTTTGTTTTGATGAAAGTAAGGTGATTCAAACTCTTTGGAAAATATTCACTATGTCATATCACTATTGTATTTCAAGTTAGCTTTTGTTTGCTCACTCTTGCATATTTTTACAAACCCTTGCAGTTAAGAGCGAGAATGTTGACATTCCGTCAACAAGTAAAGGAAAAGGAAAGATGAGCAAGTGAAGGCTTGTGGTTTCAAGTTTATATTATAACAAGATTTAGTTGACGATATTTTATTTTCGCATTTACTTTGTTTGATGTTAAGGTTTATTTAACACTGGAATTTTATTTGGACATGTTGTAGTACTTTGTCAAGAAAGATTTTATTTAAGTTTTATGAAGGTTGTAATTGGTTTTTCAATTCTTTATTATTGGGTAGATATATGTTTTAAATAGAAAGTGAACACCAAATCATGTGAAAACGAAGTACCCGGATTCGGTAGTTAAGGAGTTTGTGGACGTTTTTCCGAGCGATTTGCCAGGACTTCCGCCAGATAGGGAGACAGAGTTTGTGATCGATCTAGCGCCAGGAACTGCTCTGATTTCAAAGGCTCCGTACCGAATGGCTCCAGTCGAGATGAAGGAACTTATGGTTCAACTGCAAGAACTGCTAGACAAGAAGTATATCCAACCGAGTGTTTCGCCTTGGGGAGCGCCTGTTTTGTTCGTGAAGAAGAAGGATGGATCGATGCGTCTTTGCATTGATTATAGGGAGTTGAATAAAGTTACGATCAAGAATAGGTATCCTTTACCTAGGATCAATGACTTGTTTGATCAACTGAAGGGTGCGAAGTACTTCTCGAAAATTGATTTGAGAAGCGGGTATCATCAGTTGAAGGTGAGGAAGGAAGATATACCGAAAATGACTTTTAGGACTCGATATGGTCATTACAAGTTCTTGGTGTTGTCATTTGGTCTCACGAATGCCCCAGCTGTATTTATGGACTTAATGAACAGGGTGTTCAAGCCATTTTTGGACAAGTTCGTGGTAGTGTTCATAGATGACATCCTGGTTTATTCCAAGACCGAGGAGGAACATGCTGAACACTTACGACTAACCTTAGAAGCCCTGAGACGAGAAAAGCTTTACGCTAAATTCTCGAAATGCGAATTTTGGTTGGAACATGTGCAATTTCTTGGCCACGTGATCGACAAGGATGGTATTTCGGTGGATCTGTCGAAGGTTGAAGCTGTTATAAATTGGGATCAGCCAAAGACGCCATCTGAAGTGAGGAGTTTCTTGGGATTGGCTGGTTATTACCGTAGATTTATCCAAGACTTTTCTAGAATCGCAACTCCGTTGACGAATTTGACTCGTAAAACAGTTAAGTTTGTTTGGACGGAGAAGTGTGAGGAGAGTTTTCAAGAGCTGAAGCAGAGGCTGAGTACTGCACCTGCATTGTCTTTCCCGATAGTTCAGGGAATTTCGTAGTATATAGCGATGCCTCACATAAAGGATTAGGCTGTGTATTAATGCAGAGCGGCAAAGTCATTGCCTATGCATCACGTCAGCTGAAGGATTACGAGAAAGGGTATCCGACCCATGACTTAGAATTGGAGATAGTATTGTTTGCCCTAAAGATTTGGAGGCACTACTTATATGGAGAAAAGTGTGAAATATACACAGATCACAAGAGTTTGAAGTATATATTTACCCAGAAGGATTTGAACATGCGCCAAAGAAGATGGTTGGAACTGATTAAAGGCTAAGATTGTGAGATACTTTACCATCCGGGTAAAGCTAACGTTGTCGCCGACGCTTTGAGCAGAAAAGGTCAGGAGAAGCTGAACGTGTTAACTGATCAGGATCGGTTAATAGAACAAATGGCTAGATTGGAGTTGCAAGTGAAGTTTCCGAAAGAATCGGATGAGATGTTGTTTCAAGTAACCAATGGTTCTACTCTAGTAGATAAGGTGAAAGAAGCACAACTTCATGATGAAGAATGTGAAAAGATTCAGAAGAGGTTAACTGATGGCGAAGAGTTCAAGTTCAAGATCGATAATGAAGGTCTGTTACGATTTGAAGGTAGAATCTGGATACCGCCAGTACCTGAGGTCAAAGAGGAGATTCTGAGCGAAGCTCATAGTTCTAGATATTCTATTCACCCTGGGAGTACGAAGATGTACCAGGATCTCAGGCATCATTTCTGGTGGCCGAATATGAAGAGGGACGTTGCTGAATGCGTTGCAAAATGCTTAACGTGCCAGAAAGTCAAAGCAGAACACCAGAGACCGAGTGGTTTGCTACAACCGTTAGAAATTCCAGAGTGGAAGTGGGAGCACATCACGATGGATTGCGTGGTAAGTTTTCCAACGACTTAGAAGGAATTTGATGCGATATGGGTTATAGTGGATCGACTGACGAAGTCAGCCCACTTTCTGTCGATCAGGGTCAAGTATAACCTGGATAAACTAGCGAAGCTCTACGTGAAGGAAATTATTTCTCAACATGGTGTTCCGGTGTTGATTGTGTCTGACAGAGATCCACGTTTCACGCCTAATTTATGGAAGCGTTTGCAAGAATGTATGGGAAAGCAATTGCGAATGAGTACAACTTATCATCCTCAGACTAATGGATAAAGCGAGAGAACGATTCAAACGCTTGAGGATATGCTGAGAGCTTGTGTGATGGACTTCAAAGGAAGCTGGGAGGATCATCTACCGTTGGTGGAGTTCGCCTACAACGATAGTTATCATGCGAGTATAGGCATACCGCCTTACGAAGCATTATACGGCAGAAAATGCAGAACTCCTTTGTGCTGGGATGAAGTCGGTGAACGTCAATTGTTGGGACCAGAATTGGTACAACAAATCGCTGAAATTGTGAAGCTGATCAGAACGAGATTAGTTGCTGCTCAAGACAGACAGAAGAAGTATGCCGATTTACATTGACAGAACCGAGAATTTTTCTGAAGGTATCTCCTTGGAAAGGGAAAATTCGATTCGGTAGGAAGGGGAAGCTGAGTCCCCGATTTATTGGACCTTTTGAGGTATTACGAAAGGTGGGCAAGGTAGCTTACGAGATTGCATTACCTCCGGAGCTCGAGAATATGCATAACGTCTTTCATATTTCTATGTTAAGACCTTACAAGCACGATTATAAACATGTAATAGAATATGAACCTTTGCTATTTGATAAAGACTTATCATATGAAGAAGTGCCTGTTCAAATAGTTGATAGAAATGAACAAGTACTTAGAAATAAAGTGATACCTTCTGTTAAGGTAATCTGGAGGAACCACAGTGCTGAAGAAGCTATGTGGGAACTCGAAGATGTTATGATGAAATCTTATCCGCATTTATTTGCTTAGTTGTGTGTAACTCCTTATATACTGATTCTGGAGACAGAATCCTTTTAAGGAGGGAAGAATGTAATAGACGAGAAATTTTTTATGTGTGATTCTGGGGACAGAATCCTTTTAAGGAGGGAAGATTGTAACGATTGAGATTTTATATTTAATTAAATAAATATTTATGTGAATTATTTATTGAGTAAATAAATAGATTAAGTAAATTATGGAAATGATTTAATTGAGTGTTACATATTAATTTAATGAATGTTATTTAATTGATATGTATATATATTAATTTTATATTATAATTCTAATTTAATTGAGATAATTAAATTAGATGAGATATGTGATGAAGTGTTGCATGAATTATAATTAGCGAGTAATTATAGTTATGTGGCAATTTTATATGATTAATTGATGTTAGATTTTAATTGATTAAATTAGTTGATTAATATTTAATTAAATAAAATGTGACATTAAAGTATGTGTTAAATGATTTGTTAAAATAAAGAAAAGGTTTTAAATTGTTTTGCCAAACAAGGCCCTTGTAATTGTTTTAAACCTATTTCTATCAAACAGGGCCCTAACTATCAAAAAGTTATTTTTAAATAAATTGTTACCAAACAATACCTTAGCATTAAAAATCTATTTTTGAAAATAACCTTGTTTTGCCAAACAAGGCATTGTGGTTTTTGAATTGTAACTTATATAATAAATGTATTTATTATATATATTAAGTAATTAGCAGTTACATATATATCATTAGTATACCTATATTATATCAGTTATAATATATCTATACTACGTTAGATTAGAAGTTAGTCTGTAAAGCTACGAACAAAAAGAGAAAAGAAGAGCAGAGAAGTTAGAGAAGAGAAGGAAGAAGAAACTTGTGAAGGCTAGAATTAGTCATTGTATTCTTCTCCAATCATCAAAAAGGTAATTAATATCTTATAATTTTAAAGAATTGTGATTAGTTGTTCTTCATTGTTTTGAGTTTCTGTAAATTTAGTTTTCTGTGAATTTCATGAAATTATGTAATCATGAATTATATATATATATATATATATATAGTATGGTATCCATATGTTGATTGCGTTAATTGTATGACATAAGAGGATTTTCAGAAATCAAATTACTGTAAAAATATATTTTTAACAGAAAATTCATGTTTATATTAGTTCATATGGAATTTCATGAGTGTGGTTAATTTTAATTGAGAAATCCATGCAATTGGTATGTGTTAATATGCTTATTAAGTAATTTATGGATGCTATCTTCAACTTCGTATGTAATGCATGTATATAAGTTCGAATTGATGGAGAAAAATAGTTATAGTAGATTATTTTGAGAAAAATATGAGTTTTTATGAAAATGGCCAAATTGGATTTTAAAAACTTGTGATTATCATTATTTAAATGATTTTGGGTTTTGGAAGCATGCTTTATATATGTGTAATAGCGTATATATGCTTTACAGAGTCTATAGTATTGTATTTTTGGCGTTGTTGGCTTGTTTGGGTTGGTCGGTTAAACAGGGGGCGTGGCTGTTTACGTTCGGCCGAGCTGCTGTGCATCTGCGCCGCCAGCAAGGCTAAGAGCAGCGCAGCTGCGCTACTGGCCTATCCCAGAATCCTTCCCTGCGCAGCTGCGCCGGTTATAGGGCAGTTGGCTGTGCAGCTGCGCCGGACACAGTGCTTAGGCAGTGAAGGTTAGCTAATTGTGTACTGTTGATTTTAAACCTAGTTTAATTATGCTATGACAGTGAGCATGTATCTAGTTGCTACAACATGTTGTTAACATAAATTTGACAAATTTATATTTAGAAAAGAAAAGAGGTTTGAAAACCTTAAAGTATGGTTTGAATTGTTATTTAAATGTGATATATGATTATAATTTAAATAATTATAATCAAAAGTAAATGTGGGAGGCGAATAAGACTAGAGAGGGAGAAGGAGTCATAACGTGGGAACGTTTCAAAGAGATGTTCTACGAGATGTACTTCCCAGTGAGTTCGCGGGACCAGATGAAGGTCCAATTCCTAGAGCTGAAGCAGGGAACGATGACAGTGTCGGAATATGCGGCGAAGTTTAACGAACTGGCCAGATTCGCTACATACCAGGTCAGCACTGAAGCTAGGAAAGCGAAAAGGTTTGAGCGGGGACTGAAGCCCTGGCTCTACAGTAAGGTTTCCATGTTCCAGCTGAATACCTTTGCAGCGGTACTGGAGAAAGCAATACTTGCTGAAGGAGGAAGCGAAGTAGTAACGAAGTTTAACCAAGAGAAGAAGAAGAAGAATGAGGTAGAAACCAATACTGGGGGTAGCAGTACTGTGAACCAGAAGAGGAAATGGAATGGCAACACCTCTGCTGGGAGTCAGTAAGGAAGCCAGCAGAAGAGGAAGTTCGAAGCATGTGCTACATGCGGTACGAATCACACTGGCGTGTGTATGAAGGGGAAGCGGGTGTGCTTCAACTGTGCTCAGGAAGGCCACATCGAGCCTAATTGCCCAAACCCGAAGAAGGGAGCTTACTTTACATGTGGATCCAAAGATCACATGTCTCGCAACTGCCCGAAGAAGCTGACAGCAGGGTCAACAGGGAACGGAGGGAATGGAAGCGGCAGTTCCGTTACTATCGCTGCACCATTGCAAGCTGTTCGACCTACTGCACGGACATTCAATATAACAGTGCAGGATGCTGTGCACTCAAAAGACGTGGTGTCAGGTATTATTCCGGTCAATAGTATAAATGCATATGTATTATTTGATTCGGGTGCTACTTGTTCATTCATATCTGATGATTTTGCTAAAACCCTAGACTTACCTGTAGAGGAGTTAGTTTACCCTTTGAGTATAGAGATTGCGAATAGGGAGGTTATTCCTGTTAGGAGCGTTTGTAGGAATTGTAAACTTGACATTAAGGGTCAGGAGCTTAGAGTAGATTTGATTCCGATTAAACTAGGGGAATTCGACGTCATACTAGGTATGGACTAGTTGTTCAACCATGGGGCGGTAATCGACTGTCAGAAGAAGTCGGTGAACCTTACGACTCCGTCAAAGTTGGTGTTCTATGGTAGCAAATCGCCTAGACAAGCGAGTTGTCTGACGGTTATGCAAGCCAAGAAACTTTTGACGCAAGGCTGTGTAGGATATCTAGCCTACATAGTAGATACGCGTAAGGAAAGCCCGAAGGTGGAGGAAATATCGGTAGTTAAGGAGTTTGTGGATGTTTTTCCGAGCGATTTGTCAAGACTTCCGCCAGATAGGGAGACAGAGTTTGTGATCGATCTAGCGCCAGGAACTGCTCCGATTTCAAAGGCTCCGTACCGAATGGCTCCAGTCGAGATGAAGGAACTTATGGTTCAACTGTAAGAACTGCTAGACAAGAAGTATATCCAACTGAGTGTTTCGCCGTTGGGAGCGCTTGTTTTGTTCGTGAAGAAGAAGGATGGATCGATGCGTCTTTGCATTGATTATAGGGAGTTGAATAAAGTTACGATCAAGAATTGGTATCCTTTACCTAGGATCGATGACTTGTTTAATCAACTGAAGGGTGCGAAGTACTTCTCGAAAATTAATTTGAGAAGCGGGTATCATCAGTTGAAGGTGAGGAAGGAAGATATACCGAAAACGGCTTTTAGGACTCGATATGGTCATTACGAGTTCTTGGTGATGTCATTTGGTCTCACGAATGCCCCAGCTGCATTTATGGACTTAATGAACAAGGTGTTCAAGCTATTTCTGGACAAGTTCGTGGTAGTGTTCATAGATGACATCCTGGTTTATTCCAAGACCGAGGAGGAACATGCTGAACACTTACGACTAACCTTAGAAGCCCTGAGAGGAGAAAAGCTTTACGCTAAATTCTCAAAATGCGAATTTTAGTTGGAACGTGTGCAATTTCTTGGCCACGTGATAGACAAGGATGGTATTTCGGTGGATCCGTCGAAGGTTGAAGCTGTTATAAATTGGGATCAGCCAAAGACGCCGTCTGAAGTGAGGAGTTTCTTGGGATTGGCTGGTTATTACCGTAGATTTATCCAAGACTTTTCTAGAATCGCAACTCCGTTGGCGAATTTGACTCGTAAAACAGTTAAGTTTGTTTGGACGGAGAAGTGTGAGGAGAGTTTTCAAGAGCTGAAGAAGAGGCTGAGTACTGCACCTGCATTGTCTTTACCGAATAGTTTCTGGGAATTTCGTAGTATATAGCGATGCCTCACATAATGGATTAGGCTATGTATTGATGCAGAGCGGCAAAGTCATTGCCTATGCGTCACGTCAGCTGAAGGATTACGAGAAGGGGTATCTGACCATGACTTAGAATTGGCGACAGTACTGTTTGCCCTAAATATTTGGAGGCACTACTTATATGGATAAAAGTGTGAAATATACACAGATCACAAGAGTTTGAAGTATATATTTACCTAGAAGTTTTTGAACATGCGCCAAAGAAGATGGTTGGAACTGATTAAAGACTATGATTGCGAGATACTTTACCATCCGGGTAAAGCTAACGTTGTCGCCGACGCTTTGAGCAGAAAAGGTCGGGAGAAGCTGAACGTGTTAACTGATCAGGATCAGTTAATAGAACAAATGGCTAGATTGGAGTTGGAAGTGAAGTTTCTGAAAGAATCGGATGAGATGTTGTTTCAAGTAACCAATGGTTCTACTCTAGTAGATAAGGTGAAAGAAGCACAACTTCATGATGAAGAATGTGAAAAGATTCAGAAGAGGTTAACTGATGGCGAAGAGTTCAAGTTCAAGATCGATAATGAAGGTCTGTTACGATTTGAAGGTAGAATCTGGATACCGCCAGTACCTGAGGTCAAAGAGGAGATTCTTAGCGAAGCTCATAGTTCTAGATATTCTATTCACCCTTGGAGTATGAAGATGTACCAGGATCTCAGGCATTATTTTTGGTGGCCGAATATGAAGAGGGATGTTGCTGAATGCGTTGCGAAATGCTTAACGTGCCAGAAAGTCAAAGCAGAACACCAGAGACCGAGTGGTTTGCTACAACTGTTAGAAATTCCAGAGTGGAAGTGGGAGCACATCACGATGGAATTTGTGGTAGGTTTTCCAACGACTCAGAAGGGATTTGATGCGATATGGGTTATAGTGGATCGACTGACGAAGTCAGCCCACTTTCTGCCGATCAGGGTCAGGTACAACCTGGATAAACTAGCGAAGCTCTACGTGAAGGAAATTATTTCTCGACATGGTGTTCCGGTGTCGATTGTGTCTGACAGAGATCCACATTTCACGTCTAATTTTTGGAAGCGTTTGCAAGAATGTATGGGAACGCAATTGCGAATGAGTACAGTGTATCATCCTCAGACTGATGGATAAAGCTAGAGAACGATTCAAACGCTTGAGGATATGCTGTGAGCTTGTGTGATGGACTTCAAGAAAGCTGGGAGGATCATCTACCGTTGGTGGAGTTCGCCTACAACAATAGTTATCATGCGAGTATAGGCATGCCGCCTTACGAAGCATTATACGGCAGAAAATGCAGAACTCCTTTGTGCTGGGATGAAGTCAGTGAACGTCAATTATTGGGACCAGAATTGGTACAACAAACCGCTGAAATTGTGAAGTTGATCAGAACGAGATTAGTTGCTGCTCAAGACAGACAGAAGAAGTATACCGATTTACATCGACAGAAGCGAGAATTCTTACTAGGAAGTTTCGTTTTTTTAAAGGTATCTCCTTGGAAAGGGCGAATTCAATTCAGTAGGAAGGGGAAGCTGAGTCCCCGATTTATTGGACCTTTTGAGGTATTACGAAAGGTGGGCGAGGTAGTTTACGAGATTGCATTACCTCCGGAGCTCGAGAATATACATAACATCTTTCATATTTCTGTATTAAGACCTTACAAGCACGATTATAAACATGTAATAGAATATGAACCTTTGCTATTGATAAAGACTTATCATATGAAGAAGTGCCTGTTCAAATAGTTGATAGAAAGGAACAAGTACTTAGGAATAAAGTGATACCTTCTGTTAAGGTAATCTGGAGGAACCACAGTGCTGAAGAAGCTACGTGGGAACTCGAAGATGTTATGATAAAATCTTATCCGCATTTATTTGCTTAGTTGTGTGTAACTCCTTATATACTGATTCTGGGGACAGAATCCTTTTAAGGAGGGAAGAATGTAATAGACGAGAAATTTTTTATGTGTGATTCTAGGGACAAAATTCTTTTAAGGAGGGAAGATTGTAACGATTGAGGTTTTATATTTAATTAAATAAATATTTATGTGAATTATTTTTTGAGTAAATAAATAGATTAAGTAAATTATGAAAATGATTTAATTGAGTGTTACATATTAATTTAATGAATGTTATTTAATTGATATGTATATATATTAATTTTATATTATAATTCTAATTTAATTGAGATAATTAAATTAGATGAGATATGTGATGAAGTGTTGCATGAATTATAATTAGCGAGTAATTATAATTATGTTGCAATTTTATGTGATTAATTGATGTTAGATTTTAATTGATTAAATTAGTTGATTAATATTTAATTAATTAAAATGTGACATTAAAGTATGTGTTAAATGATTTGTTAAAATAAAGAAAAGGTTTTAAATTATTTTGCCAAACAAGGCTCTTGTAATTGTTTTAAACCTATTTCTATCAAACAGGGCCCTAACTATCAAAAAGTTATTTTTAAATAAACTGTTACCAAACAATACCTTAGCATTAAAAATCTGTTTTTGAAAATAACCTTGTTTTGCCAAACAAGGCATTGTGGTTTTTGAATTTTGTAACTTATATAATAAATGTATTTATTATATATATTAAGTAATTAGCAATTACATATATATCATTAGTATACCTATATTATATCAGTTATAATATATCTATACTACATTAGATTAGAAGTTAGTCTGTAAAGCTACGAACAAAAAGAGAAAAGAAGAGTAGAGAAGTTAGAGAAGAGAAGGAAGAAGAAACTTGTGAAGGCTAGAATTAGTCATTGTATTCTTCTCCAATCATCAAAAAGGTAATTAATATCTTATAGTTGTAAAGAATTGTGATTAGTTATTCTTCATTGTTTTGAGTTTCTGTAAATTTAATTTTCTGTGAATTTCATGAAATTATGTAAGCATGAATTTTATATATATATGTATGGTATCCATGTGTTGATTGTGGTAATTGTATGACATAAGAGGATTTTCAGAAATCAAATTACTGTAGAAATATATTTTTAACAGAAAATTCATGTTTATATGTGTTCATATGAAATTTCATGAGTGTGGTTAATTTTAATTGAGAAATTCATGCAATTGGTATGTGTTAATATGCTTATTAAGTAATTTCTGGATGCTATCTTCAACTTCGTATGTAATGCATGTATATAAGTTCGAATTGATGGAGAAAAATAGTTACAGTAGATTATTTTGAGAAAAATATGAGTTTTCATGAAAATGTCCAAATTAGATTTTAAAAACTTATGATTATCATTGTTTAAATGATTTTGGGTTTTGGAAGCATGCTTTATATATGTGTAATAGCGTATATATGTTTTACAGAGTCTATAATACTGTATTTTTGGCGTTGTTGACTTGTTTGGGTTGGTCGGTTAAACAGGGGGCCGTGGCTGTCTGCGTCTGGCTGAGCTGCTGCGCAGCTGTGCCGGCAACAAGGGCAAGAGCAGCGCAGCTGCGCCACTGGCCTATCCCAGAATACTTCCCTGCACAGCTGCGCCGGTTATAGGGCAGCTGGCTGCGCAGCTGCGCCGGACACAGTGCTTATGCAGTGAAGGTTAGCTAATTGTGTAGTGTTGATTTTAAACCTAGTTTAATTATGCTATGACAGTGAGCATGTATCTAGTTGCTACAATATGTTGTTAACATAAATTTGACAAATTTATATTTAGAAAAGAAAAGAGGTTTGAAAACCTTAAAGTATGATTTGAATTGTTATTTAAATGTGATATATGATAATAATTTAAATAATTATAATTAAACGTAAATGTTTATTTTAAATTATAATTTTGTTAAATTATAATGAATGAAGGTTGATTTATTAGAAGTTCATTTAAATTATAATTTATGTAATTATAATTTAATAAATGCATGTTTAATTGTGGATTTTAAATTGATAATTACATGATTAATTATAAATTGTGTAATTATAATACATGTTATAGTTTAATTAATTTTTGATTATAATTGATAAATACATGATTAATTATAAATCATGTAATTATAAATGCATGAATGTGGTTTAATTGATTATAAATTATTTATAATTTAAAAGGTAATTATAATTTAAGTAATTATAATTTGATTAAGTGTTTGAATTATAATTGTTTAATTATAATTTAGTTAAATACATAATTGATTTAATTATGTGAATATGTAGGTGATGTAATTAACTATGTGATAGTTGATTATTATTATGTAATTAGAGTGAGTTAACCATGAGGGTTAACCACTTATGTGAATTAGTTACGTGTTAACTAATTTAGGTTATTGTGATTGAATATATATGTGTAGGAAGTATTAAAGTACGTGAATTGTGTTAAGTAGCTTGCGCTTGAGACAAGTCTTCTAAACCCTAAACTCATTAATTTTATGCAAGTTTTCTAAACCCTAATCTTGTATAATTTTTGGAATTCATATATTCATTATTAAGAATGTCATTTTCATTTCTGTATTGGACAATTGTTTATTTAATTGAAATGATCTTAACTTATCGTTCAAGTAAGATCCAGTTATTATGTTAAATGCTTTAAATTTACTTCTAAAGCATATGTTAATTCATAATTCTTTTATTTATGAATTATTGGAAAGTCGATTCAACTAATCCTTAGTTGATGAACGTGAATTCTAAATTACCCTTGTAAGCTTATCCAAACCAAACTTTCTTTGGTGCGGACTTGAATTCAAATTACTGAGTTGAACAATCCTATTTACTAGGGGAGGTTACTATGCATAGCGTTAAGATGTTTGTGCACAATACATGGTACGAAGGGCTGATTCCCCTAAGTACAAGTTAAGGTCCATAGTCTTATTGACTGTTAAAGGTTTAAATAAAAATATTTATAACCTAGGATAAGAGTTCAAAGGTCTTATGACCCTCAGATAAATTCTATATTCGAATTTTAATGTTGATAGAGAATTATTATTCAATTCTTTATTATTGAAGCAAGCTAAGTTGTTCAGATTCTTTTAAATATATCCTTTCATGTCTATGTTATTGTTAAACTCCAGTGAGCTGTGGTTTGCTCACTCTTGCATTAAATAACAATTTCAGTTAAGGTTGATAACGCTGATGCTCCGTCTACGAGTAAGGGCAAGGGAAAGCAAAGCAAGTGAAGACTTATTATTTTTATTATATTTAGAATGATTGTAATAAGACTTGAATGTTATGTTTTTATTTCCGCACTTTATTATATTCATGTCAGGGTTAGAGTAAACCGGGATTGTCTTGAAAAGGTTGTAACCCTTATTTTAAGGGAGATTTATCTATTCTAATTTAAGTTGTAGTTTATTTTACATTATTCATTGGGTAGATGTATGTTATATTAGAAAGTGAACACCAAATCATGTGGAAACGAAGTACCCAGATTTGGGGGTGTCACAGGGTTTGTGATGACGTCTGAGCTTGTTGGGTTTCGTGACGTATGTATGTATTCGCAATACAGTTTGGGCAGTGTTGGGCCCAGGACTTGTATCATCATAAATGAATGAATTGGAAAGGAGTTGTGGAAAATCAACTAAAAAGTAAACGAATCTCGTGGTGCCCATGCCCTATAAGCGTTAATGGCTTTTAAAATTTTTTTGTTGTTCTCAAGATATTTTTGTCGAGGAGGTGAGAGACGGCAAACCCCCTCCGTCTTTTAGATCTGCGCTCCTTATGTTCTGGGCATTTATTTGATCAAATTGCTTCTCTGCCCCCTGATCGAATCTGTGCTCCTTATGATCAAAATTTTCTGTTGTTCTAAAGATATTTTCGTCATGATTTGGGGAAGATGAACAGACTATAAAAAAGTGAGAGAAAGTGAATTGAAGAGAAAAAATTTGGGGAAGATGAGTTTGAGTTGGGTTAAATGAGTCAACTCAGATAAAAGAAATCAAATAAAGAAAATAGTTAGATCTATTTTGCAAAAAGTTGTTTTGATTTTTTTGTTTTGATTTTTCATGTCATTTTCTTCTTTTTTTCTGTTTTTTTTACGTCCACATCAGCGCCACGTAGATTAAATCTTAACGTCTGTCAACTTTTTTTTAACAAATTGACCCAATTTGAAAATAATAATTAGTTCAATGAGTTAATTTGAAAAATTAAAAGTTTCATCAGGTATTCAGTAATACGTGCCAACTTCGGTGACCAAAAGCATAATTTTGCCGTTTTTAAATCCAAATTTTGCTATTTTCCCAAAAATCATACATTTAGCTAAATAATTCACCATGGATTCAATTTTCAACCAAATCAATCCATAACACATGCATTATTTTCGTTTTTAAAGGTAATATCATAAACAACTCTCAATTTACAGATTAAAACATAATTAAATCATCAATTTTCACTCTAAAAATCAACCTAAACATATAAACTCCATAAGAACACAAATGCTCCATTTAAAACTTGTTTTATGATATCTTGATTTCTGAAAATCGTTTATAGCATACATATAATGAATTATAAACATCTACTAATTCATATAACACTTATTTAACCAAATCATCAACTACAAATTCCACTTATCATGAAAACTCAAGAACACAAGAAAACTAAGAACAAAGAGTTGAATTACGACCTTAATCCTTGATTATGCTTTGTTAGATGATGAGAATAGCTCTGATAATCTCCTTTTGATTCTCAGAATTACCAAACTCCTCTCAATCTTCCTCTTCCAAACTCACATAGTATATTTTTCTCTATTTCAAACTCTCTATTTTTCTCTTCTCTCTTTCTATACTAACTGATATATAATATAACATGTTAAAAGTACATAAAGCCTACTTATATTATATCAGTTATGTAAACAGAAAATCAATTCCATCAGTTTTAAAATTCAAAAACCATAAGGCTTTATTTGGCAAAACACTTTAAACCTTCTTTTAATTTATTTTAATATCTTACATAACATCTAGTTTATTTGTCACTCTAAAATCAATATTAACTTATAATTCCCAATTAATCATTTAAAATTATAATTTTACTTAACAAACTATTAAATCTCTAATTTAATTATTAAATTAAATTTGAACAACATTACAATTATTAAAGAATTCATTTAATTTAATTATCTCAATTAAATTAAAACTTTAACTATAGAATTATCCCATATTAATTTAATTAACATATAACACTTAATTAAATTAATCTACAACAATTTCATCAAACATTTATTTAACTCATAAATAAATCAACTAAAATATTTATTTAATTCAATAAATATTTAAAATTAAATACAAAAATCTCGTTCGTTATATCATTCCCTCCTTAAAAGGATTGTCTCCTCAGAATCACGACTCCACATAATCACGACTCAATAAACTCATTCGTCAGAAAACCTAAAAAATCTGGATGAGTTGGTACATCCACTTGAACTTATATCAATTGGTGGTTCTATTTAATTCGACCCAATCCTCAATCAATCTTTTTCAAATTTGTCGACATTATGCCGATTTTTCCTTAAAAATATAACTCTTCAAACAAATTAGCCAAAATAGCAAAATAAAAGGGTAGAAACAACAAATTAGGAAAAAGAAAAGAGGAAAATCTCTTTCCCGGTGTCGATATGTTGCGACTCTGTTGGGGATTTTAGAGGGCTTAAGCCACGTTTCATTCTTGTTGATTTCCTTCTTTATTTGCATGCCGTGTGAATGATTTATGTGTCTGATAAATGCTTCAATTTTTAAATGCTTTATATTATTGCATCGCACAATATCATTATATGTATGCTGTAAGGCGCGATGAAGGTATGTTGTGTGATTCCTCCTCCAAGAGGCGAACCCGTCGATTATTGATTACTGGACTCAAAGGGGCGTTCCCTTGCGAGGTTCAAGATAGGCACCTCCCAGATTAGCTCCAAGCGAATGATCGGATCCATTCCAATCGAGTAGATTGCTAAGATCTGGGGACCTTCATGTCGAAAATCCCGCGAGAGTAATCATAGGGTAGGTCAGCCACTGATAAACCCAACGTTACGGGAAGTTTCTTCATACCCTGTTAATCTTTTGTATGTATAAATGTCATCTATATTAATTGATCATCCTATATCTTCTAATCTTGTCATAAAACGACTAACCCCTATTTTGCAGGAAAAGATTAAAAAAAACCTCAAACCTAATGCATAACATATCATGCATCCATACCTGACATAAATATCAAGAACTAAACTATGTACCATTTGTGTGTAGATTTATTCTAGTACATGATTTTGAGCCAAGAAGGAGCAAACCCCACCAACCAAAATGGTCAAAAGTAGTGCACCAGAATCCATTCTCGTTTCTCGGGAATAATTTGAAGAATTCAAGAAACAAATCGCTGAAATGGCCAGTCTGTTGAAAGAGCAATGCAAAGTAACCTAAGATCCAAAATCGTGAACTCAACTTGAATCCTGTGACGCCCCCAAATCTGGGTCCCTTCTATTACCTAAGATCCAGTGTAGTCACGATACTACTAGTCAAATATAACTTTGCTTTATTACAATTTAGAATATAAATTCTTTTCATATCCAAGATCTTGTGTAATGACCCCAAACTTTTATAAGTTACAATCTTGGTCATTTATCATTCTTTTCTTACATTATATTCAATATTATAAAAATGCGGAATAATTTAAACTTTTTCAATCTCCTTTGAATAAAATCTTTTATTGATTTAAAAACTTGAATCAATTACATATCCTTGAATCAAATGTATTATGATTCTTTCTATTCGAATTACTGTGTAAACTTTTGATAGTAGTGTGCATACAAGCCAATCATGTATGATGATTAAGCACATACTTTGTAAATAATCTTATTTATTTATTAATAAAATATTCATTTAAGGCATTTAATTATCTGCATGTTGCTGTTTTTAATAATATGTAAATAACTCATAGTTTTAAGCAATGATTTTAGAATCATGATGAGATCATGCTAATGAGATCTAAATTCTTAGAAAGCTTAAAAACTAAAATAGTTCCCAATTGTGGGATTACTAAAATGGGGATTAGTAAATCCGGATAGATTGGTACATATGTTGCTTGCTCATTGGATGAGGATGACTGATTTCATGGTCATTTGTGTGGAGACACTAAAGCAAGTATGTAGGTGCTTATTGGAGAATAAGTTCACTGAACGTGACTCGCTATGGAATACCTAATGGAGTTTTACTCGTCTGTCAATAGAAATTCCTAATGTGATAGTAGTACAAGTGATCCTTGGACTTGAGATCATCATAGTATCTTGTATATAACAAATTATACTTTGACTTATTACTTAAGGACTTTTAAGGTATATATAGGGCTATGCTTGGGTATAATGAGTTGCATATGGAGATAATATATGATCAATAAAGAATCTACCACATCTAGTAAAAGAGGAGATATGTCCTATGTGATTCGTTAAATAACAACCCAAGACTCCTTGGCCAAGGTAGAATGAAATTAGAAAGAGGTTTCTAATTTGCATTATTTGGAGTTGATCGAAATACATATGATTAAATAAATTAAGACTTTACAGTAAATTCATGTCTTATATTTAATTGGGACATTGTATGGTGGATGGATTGAATTGTACGGTAACTATTAACTCACAGGTTTTTTTATGATTAATGTTGAAATCTATATTATCTGAAAAGTCATTGATCGCTAGGGAGACTTATCCCTATTGTAGAATAAATGTTATTTATTTAAATAGATTATTAGCTTAATTTATTTATTTAAATAAGATTAGACTTGTTCTAATTGATTTATTCACAACCGATTTAATATGGAGAACTTAAAGGGTCACACCATAAAAGGAAGAAGAATTATTTAAGATGAAAATGGCATGATAGTAATAATGCATTAAGTGTAATTAATTTAATTTATGGTGATAGAAGAAATTAAATAGCTTAATATTTATTATTTAGTATTTTAGAAATATTAAATATAAATTAATAAGAGGAGTCTTATTAATATTATTATTATTATTATTATTATTATTATTATTTTAATTCTAAATGAGTTTAGGAATTAATATAATATCAGTACTCTCTCTCAGTCCTAATAAGATTAGGATATAAATTAATTAAAAGTGTTTAATTAATTAATTAAAAAAAACCTATTCTAATTGGATTAGGAGGGTTAACCTAATATCTATATAAGAGAGTCTTATATCAGAAATAAGGTACGTGAATTTTTTCAAAGGTTGGGAGTACACATATTGTATAGAGATAGAAACAAAGGTTAAGCCAATAACCCATCTTCCTGAGTTCTTCATCTTCCCTAGTGGATCACCGTTAGAGGCCAAATATTTGGGTGACTGACATTGATCAAGGAAAGGAGCCACTACAGAGTAATCAAAGGAATCAAAGGAGTAGAACTTGTATCTAAGGAAGCTTGGATCTTCAAAGGCATAATTCCATCCTCTCCTTCTATGTATTGACTGATAATTGATGCACAAGAAAGATCATGGTTAAGGGTTTGTAAGAAAATTTTAAAATCTAATTTTTCATCCCTTCCGCTGCGTTTATGTAATTTGATTGCATGCTTATGTTTCTAGCAAACCCAACAGTGGTATCAGAGCCAATCTTGTGCTAATTATCAGTTTATGTTATTCCATACATGTATGATCTGCGATTGGATCGAGTTCTTGGGCAATAAAATTTTTTCAGATTCTGCGAAGCTGCGCAGCTACGCCAGTGCAAGGCATTCTTGCTGTGCAGCTGCGCCGGTGTCTGTTCCTGATTTTCATGCTGCGCAGCTGCGCCGGTTCCCTTTACATTCCTGGCGTAGCTGCGGCACTTGACAAGAACTGGAAATTTTTTCTTTTGTTTTGATTAATTAAATAAATGATTTATTTAATTAATAAAGGTTTAAAATAAAGATGTTTATTTTATATGAAATATGATTTCAGAATTGCTAAAATTAAAGAGTTTAATTTAGAATTATTTTTGAATGAAATAAAGGAGTTTATTTTTCCAAAAATAAAGTGTAACAAACTTTTGCCCATTAATTGATATTAATATATATATGGAATGAATTTACTTTTATGAGATGAATAAGTTTTATTGATACGTATGATGATATGTATGTTAATAAAAGGGATTGATTATGGACTATGACCAATGTGATTGGATTTTATTTTGGATGACGCTTGAATGTATGGGTTTTATAAAATGGGGTCTGCGTACCTTGTCTTTTCTTATTTTTTTTATTATAAATTCTATCTCTCTCCTATGTACTTCCCCTTGACTGTTGATCAAGGTTTCTATTTAAATGAAATAGTTTATGTAGTAGGATTATTTAGAATTTTTGAAGAACTGGAGATCAAGGAGCAAGGAGCGCTTGAAGACCCATTTGTATGGAGCCCGGGTTTAAATGTAATCGTTACGTTTAGATTTAAATTCTTGCACTCCTAGGTTTGACCTCTTTGGTTCACTTGGTGGCTCTAGTGAACCAAACTAGAATAAAAGTCCATAATCAATCCGGGTAGAATATAGTATTCTATATTGCATGCTAAATATTATATATATTATATTTTATGCAAACATGCTTCGTATGTTTAATAAAATGACGCGTATTATATATATATATATATATATATATATATATATATATGTGCATGTGCACTAAACAAGATGAGACAAATAATAACAAACCCCTCAAAGAAATAATATTAAGTCCGAAGCGTTCAAATGATATTTCGAATATCGAACGTCGCCTTCTAGCATGATTAATTAATAGAGTATTAAATATTTAATATGAGTTTGTTGTGCTATCCACAAGGAGAGTATTGAGTATTTAAGATGTTAATTAATCACATTTGATGCTTATCAAGAAAATTGAACGATCTAGTCTTGTTGTGCTATCCACAAGGACGAACATTTTTCTTTTTTGAATTTATGGAAGTGCTAGGCTGGACTTAACTTAAATCATTTTAGTTCGGATGTGCACACACATGACCATTATGATTTAAGAGGTAAAATAAAAGGAGTTACATGGTGATGTAATTGACAAGAGTTGTCTACCTATTTATTTGTATATCGCTTGTTGTGCTATCCACAAGGTTATATACATTTGAAATAGGATCCTTAATCTCACTAGCAAATCTTTAATTAGATGTTGTCGAACTATATAAGCGAGGGTAATATAGTTTGATGAAAATAGTGGAAGATACCAATTTAAAATAAAAACCTAAATTTATTTTGGTATGCAAAGTTAATAAAATGAATGTTTGCTAAAAATATTGTCTTTTCACGTGCAGAATTTTAAAAATGTCAAAATCACTAATCTCACTACGAAGCATACTTAATGCAAATAAGCTTACTGGGCCGAATTATGAGGACTGGCTAAAAAATCTGAGAATTGTTTCCACTGCTGAAAAGATTTCTTATGTCCTTAATTCAACTATCCCTGAATCTGTTTTAGAAACAGCCTCTGAGGAAGAGATTTCCACTTTCAATAAATGGCAAGATGATGCATCTGTGGCTTAATGCATCATATTCGCATCCATGAATAACGAGCTTCAACGTCAGCACGTAAATATGGATGCTCCTGCTATGCTGCTTCACCTCAAGGAGTTGTATGGTGAACAGAGTAGGACTGCTAGATATGAGATATCTAAGGAGCTCTTCCGATCTCGGATGACCAAGGGCACTGCTGTCGAGACTCATATTTTGAAGGTAATCAATTTAATTAAACGCCTTGGACAGCTTGGGTTCGTCATGGATGGGGAGTTGAGTCAAGACTTGGTCTTGCAGTCACTCCCTGAGACCTTCTCGCAGTTTGTGGTTAATTTTCACATGAATAAGCTAGATGTCAGCTTGCCTGAGCTGCTTAACATGCTAAAAATTACAGAAGGTCACTTCTCATCCAAGAAGAACCATGTCTTGATGGTGGATTATTCCAATAAAAGGAAGAGGCCCAAGGTGTCTTCTGAAAAGATGAAATCCAAGAAGGCTAAGGGAAAGGGGGAAAAAAGGAACAAAAGAAACCTGAACCAGCTAAAGGAATGTGCTTTCATTGCAACGAGTCGGGACATTGGAAGAGGAACTGCAAGAAGTTTCTAGCAGAGAAGAAGCTTGGAGAAGCTTCGACTTCCAATCAAGGTTTGTTTATAATTAAAATTAATTTTTCTAAAAGACATAATTCTACTTGGGTATTGGATACCGGCTGTCGGTCTCACATATGTAACACTGTGCAGGAACTGGTCAGAAGTAGAAAGCTGAACAATGAAGAGGTGATCCTACGAGTGGGGAATGGAGCAAAGGATGCTGCATTAGCTGTAGGAACTTATTGTTTAGTAATGCCTTCGGGCAAGTCCATTTATCTTAATAACTGTTATTATGTTCTGAATATTATTAAAAATATTATTTCAATTTCTGTATTGGATATGGAAGGTTTTGACGTTATTATAAAGAGCAATGGTTGTTCTATTTATAAAGACGATGTTTTATATGGTATTGAAAATTTGCGAAATGGGCTTTATATACTTAACTTGTAAGAAAATATATTTTAAATTGAACAAACTAAGAAAAGAAAAGGAGATGATATTAATTATACCTACATGCGGCACTGTAAACTCGGTCATATCAATGAAACAAGATTATCCAAGTTGCATAAGGATGGGCTCCTAGAGCTATACGATTATGAATCATATCCAACTTTTGAATCTTGTCTCATGGGTAAAATGACTAAATCTCCTTTTAGTGGAAAAAGAGAAAGAGTTACAGAGTTGTTGGCATTGATTCACACAGACGTTTGTGGACCTATGACAACAAGTGCACAGGGTGGGTATTCTAATTTTATTACTTTCACTGATGATCACTCAAGATTTGGATATGTGTATTTAATGAAATACAAATCAGAATCATTTGAAAAGTTCAAAGAGTTCAGAAGTGAAGTAGAGAAACAAACGGGCAAGAGTATTAAGATACTTCGATCAGATCGAGGTGGAGAATACTTAAGCGGTAAGTTTCTCAATTGTCACAAAGAAAATGGTATAATCTCACAATGGACTCCTTCAGGTACACCACAGTTAAATGGAGTATCTGAAAGGAGAAATCGAACACTGTTGGACATGGTTCGATCCATGATGAGTTTTATCGACTTTCTAATTTCCTTCTGGGGTTATACCCTAGAAACGGCTGCATACCTACTTAACAAGGTACCTACAAAATCCGCCCCAAATACTCCATATGAGATGTGGAAAGGGAGGAAACTAAATCTTAAGCATGTTAAGACTTGGGGTTGTCCAGCTTATGTCAAAAAGTTTGAAAATGATAAGCTACAGACTAAATCCGATAAGTGTAGATTTGTGGGATACCCTAAAGAAACCGTAGGGTATTATTTCTATCATCCAACTGATCAAAAGGTGTTTGTTGCGAAACATGTTGCCTTCTTGGAGAAAGAGTTTATCCATGAAGGGGTCAGTGGGAGTAAGATATATCTTGAAGAAGTTCAAGAACCACA
The DNA here is from genome assembly GCA_020205555.1 of Panax stipuleanatus. Taxonomy (NCBI): domain Eukaryota; kingdom Viridiplantae; phylum Streptophyta; class Magnoliopsida; order Apiales; family Araliaceae; genus Panax; species Panax stipuleanatus. Next base: position 86,687,981 of record CM035118.1, read on the forward strand.
AATTACCACGGATCAAAGTCAGGTACCTAACCAAGTAGAAGAACCTACTGTACCACACCCTGTTCGTAAATTTGGAAGAGTACCGAAGATACCTGAGAGGTATGGATTCGTTATAGAGAATGACGATGAGGTACACATCATGAATGATGATGATCCATTAAATTACAAACAGGCTATGAGTAATAAAGACTCAGGGAAATGGCTTGAAGCCATAAAATCCGAAATATACTCCATGTATGAGAACAAAGTTTGGACTTTGGTTTCACCACCTGAAGGCATTAAGCCTATTTGGTGTAAATGGGTTTTTAAGAGAAAGACTGGAGCAGACGGGAAGGTAGAGACCTATAAGGCCCGACTGGTTGCAAAAGGTTTCAAACAAAGACAAGTAGTTGACTATGATGAAACCTTCTCACCAGTATCCATGCTCAAATCCATTCGGATTTTGCTTGCGATTGCAGCTTATAACGACTATGAGATCTGGCAGATGGACGTGAAAACGGCCTTCCTCAATGGGAAACTTGAGGAATATGTGTAAATGACACAGTCAGAGGGATTTATTTCAAAAGTTGGAACAAATCAAGTCTGTAAGCTACAACGATCCATTTATGGGTTAAAGCAAGCTTCTCGTAGATGGAACATTCGTTTTGATGAGACAATCAAAGAGTTTGATTTAATCAAAAATGAGGATGAACCATGTGTATACAAGAAGGTTAGTGGGAGCGCAGTATCATTCCTTGTATAATATGTTGATGATATATTACTAATAGGGAATGACATTCCTATGTAACAATCAATTAAAATCTGGTTATCTAAAAACTTCTCCATGAAGGACTTGGGTGAAGCATCCTATATTTTAAGGATAAAGATCTATAGAGATAGATCTAAAAGGATGCTCGGCTTATCCCAAGGAATGTACATTGATACGATACTAAAGAGGTTTAGCATGGAAGATTCCAAAAGAGGTCTCATGCCAATGAGCTATGGAATACATCTCTCCAAGAAACAGGCCCCAAAGACACTTGAGGAGAGAGACCGTATGAGTAAGATCCCTAATACTTCTGTAATAGGATCTATCATGTACGGGATGATATGTACTAGGTCGGATGTTGCTCACGCACTTAGTGTAACGAGCAGATATCAGTCGAATCCAGGAGAAGAGCACTGGAAGGCAGTGAAAAATATACTAAAGTACTTGAGAAGGACTAAAGATATTTTTCTTGTCTACAGTGGGTCTGAATTAAAACTCGAGGGATTCACGGACTCAAGTTTTCAAACAGACCAAGATGACAGTAAATCTGTTTAAGGGTATGTGTTTACCTTGAACGGAGGCGCAGTGAGTTGGAAGAGTTCCAAGCAGCAAACAGTTGCTGATTTAGTGACAGAGGCAGAGTATATAGCTGCAAGTGAAGCTGCAAAGGAAGCTGTTTGGATGAAGAAGTTTATAACTGAATTTGGTGTGGTTCCTAGCATTGGAGAAGCAGTTCCCGTAAACTGTGACAACACCAGAGCGGTTGCACAGGCTAAGGAACCCAAGTCTCATCAGAAATCCAAACACGTGTTGCGATGATTTCACTTGATCAGGGAGATCATTGAAAGAGGAGACGTCACCTTGGAGTGTGTGGACTTTCAAGACAACATTGCAGATCCATTTACTAAAGCTCTAACACAACAGCAGTTTAATCATCACTTAGAGAAGATGGGTATGAGATACCATGGCGATTGGCTTTAGTGCAAGTGGGAGATTGATAGTAATGTGCATACAAGCTAATCATGTATGATGATAAAGCACATACTTTGTAAACAATCTTATTTATTTATTAATAAAATATTCATTTAAGGCATTTAATTATCTACATGGTGCTGTTTTTAATAATATGTAAATAACCCATAGTTTTAAGCAATGATTTTAGAATCATGAAAAGATCATGCTAATGAGATCTCAATTCTTAGAAAGCTTAAAAACTAAAATAGTTCCCAATTGTGGGATTACTAAAATGGAGATTAGTAAATCCGGATAGATTGGTACATATATTGCTTGCTCATTGGATGAGGATGACTGATCTCATGGTCATTTGTGTGGAGACACTAAAGCAAGTATATAGGTGCTTATTGGAGAATAAATTCACTGAACGTGATTCGCTATGGAATACCTAATGGAGTTTTACTCTCCTGTCAATAGAAATTCCTAATGTGATAGTAGTACAAGTGTTCCTTGGACTTGAGATCATCATAGTATCTTGTATGTAACAAATTATACTTTGACTTATTCCTTAAGGCCTTTTAAGGCATATATAGGGTATGCTTGGGTATAATGAGTTGCGTATGGAGATAATGTATGATCAATAAAGAATCTACCACCTTTAGTAAAAGAGGAGATATGTCCTATATGATTCGTTAAATGACAACCCAGGAATCCTTGGCCAATGTAGAATGAAATTAGAAAGAGGTTTCTAATTTGCATTATTTGGAGTTGTGCGTTTTCTAATCGAAACACATATGATTAAATAAATTAAGACTTGACAGTAAATCCATGTCTTATATTTAATTGGGACATTGTATGGTGGAATGATTGAATTGTACGGTAACTATTAACTCACAGGTTCTTTTATGATTAATGTTGAAATCTATATTATCTGGAAAGTCGTTGATCGCTTGGGAGGCTTATCCCTATTGTAGAATAAATGTTATTTATTTAAATAGATTATTAGTTTAATTTATTTATTTAAATAAGATTAGACTTGTTCTAATTGATTTATTCACAACCGGTTTAATATGGAGAACCTAAAGGGTCACACCATAAAAGAAAGAATAATTATTTAAGAAGAAAATGACATGATAGTAATAATGCATTAAGTGTAATTAATTTAATCTATGGTGATAGAATAAATTAAATAGCTTAATATTTATTATTTAATATTTTAAAAATATTAAATATAAATTAATAAGAGGAGTCTTATTAATATTATTATTATTATTATTATTTTAATTCTAATGGAGTTTAAGAATTAATATAATATCAGTACTCTCTCCAAATTCTAATAAGATTAGGATATAAATTAATTAAAAGTGTTTAATTAATTAATTAAAAAAAACCTATTCTAATTGGATTAGGAGGGTTAACCTAATATCTATATAAGAGAGTCTTATATCATAAATAAGGTTCGTGAATTTTTCCAAAGGTTGGGAGTACACATATTCTATAGAGATAGAAACAAGGGTTAAGCCAATAACCCATCTTCCTGAGTTCTCCATCTTCCTTGGTGGATCATCGTTAGAGGCCAAACATTTGGGTGGCTGACATTAATCAAGGGAAGGGGCCACTACAGAGGAATCAAAGGAATCAAAGGAGTAGAACTTGTATATGAGGAAGCTTGGTTCTTCAAAGGTATAATTCCGTCCCCTCCTTTTATGTATTGACTGATAATTGATGCACAAGAAGGATCATGGTTAAGGGTTTGTAAGAAAATTTTAAAATCTAATTTTTCATCCCTTCCGCTGCGTTTATGTAATTTGATTACATGCTTATGTTTCTAGCAAACCCAACAACTTTTACGTCTCAATTCGATCTCCTCTATATATATTGATAGTACAACTTTACAACACGACTCGTATTAAACATCGTAAACAACTATCAATTACATCTCTTAGAACCTAAACATGGTTCAAGAACATAACTTAAATTAAACAGTAATCTTCTTTCAATGCTAACGAACTTTATCAATCACTTAGAACGTAACTTTACCGTGAGTCCTTAACTTGTAAAAATGGTTTTTTGCAAGAGTGAGCTCGACAGCTCAGCAATTCTAACAGTTTTGATGCATCACATAGCATATAATATCGTACTCAGTTCATGCATTCATAATCAATTTATATTTTCTACGCATTTACTTCTCACATAACAGGCATAGAGATTCACTTCACAAGTATATCATCAAAGATCAACTTTCAATCTCATACATATCTCATATACATTTCATATATATACATCAACATTCTCATAACATAATATAATTCATCTAACAGTTATTGAATTCATATATCAAATAGGAACTGAAAGACTTGCCTGATTCGTAGTCTATCAACTACGACTTAACTGCTTAAAGCTATCTGTGCTTCGTGTAATCCTACACAATTGTATAATCATGAATCCATACCCATTAGGTTTATACATTCATATATTCTTAATGAAATTAATAATAACTTTTATATTGTTTCATTTCGCTTCTTCAATATACATTTAGGATAGCTATGTTGCTAGTCCATTCCACGCTCATGCTTATTCTTTCGAAACAATCTTATTTCATCTTTTACAGTCTTTAAGGAAAATATAGACATGCTCTAAAGTCTAGATAGTTAACAAACTATTCTTGACCACTCTGCAGCACGGCACGGCCGAGCTGATAATAAACTTGGGAGTGGCGCGGCCGCGCTACTACCTGTCAAAACCAGAACTGAATTTTTCAAAGTTTCTATTTTCTTCTTGGCACCTTAATATATTTGAACACAATAAAGACACATAAAGACAGCGTTTTGAACACATTTGATTTCCCATACCTGTTAACGTTGAGGTTAACTTCTAAAACTTTTTGTTTTCTTTTGAATTCATTTGCTTAACTAGGATTAACATGTCCAATAGTCTATTAACCAAATTGAACACCATCCTAGGTATCTATAACAGACTTTGAGATAAAAATCGAATCAAGTAAATAACTTTCTTTTCAAAACTCTTTAATCAAAACTATATAGGTTTATTCAACAATGGACCCGCTATGTTAACCATTAATTCACATAACGATGCTAAATAATCCTTAATACGCATGCTTTTGTATATCAAACTCTTTTAGACACAATTAGTACAGTCCTTTCTTAAAACATGCTTGAATACGTTACATACTTAACTAATTAGATACACATATCATTCATACTTCAAGGCATAAAAAGTACTATCATACTTCTTCATAAGGTCATAATGCAATTAATACAATGCTCATCAAAATAGTTTCAAAAACTTTTAAACTTTCCTTTAAAACATATACTATAAACCAAGCTTGACAACCTTTTATATGCAACATATATTGAAACCATATTCCTTTCCCATTTGCGCACATAACTAGGTTACATACACATATTTCCAAAGTTGGAACTTAAAAGACACAAAGTTCGTCAAGTTTCATTTTCAAAACTTTAAGTTTTCTTTTAGAAAATCATGTTAAAGCACTCCATTATGAGTAAAGTAATCTTAGTTATATGACATGTCTATTATTATGCATATTTATGTTTTATCACTTAGAATAATATATTTTATCATCGGGAGCACTACAATTGCGTATGTGCATGTCCGACGCCCTCCGATTGCTTCCGAATATGGAGCAGTCACAAAGATGGGCATTGTTACCCCTCTTAATGACTTCAAATCGAAAAACTTAAAAAAGGAAAGTTGTAAGTCTACTCGTTATCTATTCGAATCATCTGAACCGCCCCAATCGGGGTTCGTATTAAAAAAGTTATGCCTAATTTACTATAGCAGGTCAAAATAGTTTTTTTTGTCTGACCCTGCTCCGGCGTAGCTGCGCCCCAAATGGCTTTGGGGGCAACGCAGCTACGCCACATGATGCAGAAGGTGGTTCCAGACTTGGTTCTTCACGAATTTTCAAACCATTTCTCCTTCCGATCATCATAACGCGAGTTATACTCATCCAAATTAATCCGTTTTCGATTCTATGGATTCGTAATTCATAGAACTACAACATACCAAAGAATCAACAATTAACATAAACATTAACTAACCTAAATATTAATCCAAAACTCATGTTCATACTAAATTTTTATGTTTTGACAAGGTTAGCAAATTCCACCACTACGAATTCGTTTCTAAACCAAATTGATCCGTTTAACTTTTATCACATGTATATATAACTCTACTATCACTTCTATGTCAACTTGAAATCAACTTGTCAAGAATTTAAGAATTCCCAAGAAATTAAAATACTTTCAATTAGGAACATATATAGTGACATTACCTCCTTTGAAGCTAAGAATGATAGTTCTTTGATCCGAACTGCATATCATTCACTCAATTTAGTAACTCACTCTCCAATATAACTTAACAGAAAAACCTCAACAATTAAATTTGAGAAGAGAGGAGCTTTATTTATAGGAAAATGATTACACATACAAAGTCTTTGCCTTCCAATCCAAACCAACAGAAATGAGAGGAACACATTGGATAATTGGTTGGTTAGGTAGAGTTGTTGAAATCCATCATGACACCCACTCCCCTTATGATCATTGCTCTGACGCTAAGGTTAATTTGTGCAAGCAATAGGCTTTGGCCTTGGTCATTCACGTGAGGGGAAAGTGAGACTCTTAAATTGGGACAAGTCTTTAACGAACTCAGCACTTGCACATAAAACACTTAAGTTTAAAACATACACATTATATATACCTGGGTTATACTTTAGTTTTGGACAATACAAGTCCCACCTGAACAACTTAATGTTGCCATATGTGTATAGGTTATGTCATATATACACAATTCTTACATATATGTATACCCACATATATAATAATGTACTTATAATATACACCAATACATGCTATACACTAAAGTTATAATTAGGGTCACAATGTAATTTCAATAAGGAAATTTACAATGTAATAAGTAGGGGTACATATATATATATATATATCAATATATAATCTATGTATATTTTATCATACCGAATATAATTTAATCGGGTATTATCATATTACATTATCTCATCTCTATCATTTTAATTATATTAAATTATTGAAATCCTTATCAATTAACAATTATTTACTTATTATAATATTCATGAGGTACTTATTTAATGTTCCCTCCCACACATTGTCACAAACCCTTATGTACAAATTTAATGTCCTCAAACTCACATATTGTCACATAAGTATTAATTATGTAACTTACATTATTCATTATATGGTTCTTATATATTATAAGGCCACATTGAAATATCACACTACACTTTTTTGTTAATAAAATGTAGGTACTATATATTATATGATTAATTATCATACCTCTTGCACACAACAATAATTTAATTCCGTTTAATCATTCCTTCATTAATTTATTTAATGAATGTCTCTTTTCCACCACTTAGCCAAACTAGGCCTATTCCACGAGCTTACATTAAGCTAATTATTACTTCCACCACACTTAATAGTCCTTTAATATAAGGTATGTGTGACACATGCACTCTAATGCTAAGCTACCTCAAATAATTATACACTTATAATATGTATAACCTTTACGCTTAGAATAATTAATATTTATACTATTAATTATTATAAAACCTACGATAAAATAATAACTTAAGTTATTTAATACATTAAAATAACTTAGTTTTTCTTTATAGATTTAACCTTCTTGGGGATACATTACTATTATAAGAATTATGTATTCCACCCTAACATGACATAAAATATTTTTATTATGTTTTCTCCAAATAGAGGCATTAATCATAATAAAACGGTTTACTCATATTATTTTAATATAATATCTAAGTATTATTAAAATAATTATATGTACGACACATGTACACATTTTATATAAAAAATAGACCATAAGTTTATTTTCTATTATAATAAATTGCCCCCATTAATTTATTACATATAGCAAATATGTTTCAATATATTTATCATATTAATTAGTCATACATTTTACCTTAGACAAAGACATATAAGGTAGTATTATTATTTAGAATAACATCCTCCCTTTTATTAAAATAATTTAATATTAAAAATTATTTTAATATCCTTTATTAGAAATATATAATATTTATTTCTCTTTCTTTTTTATAAATAGTCCCCAAAATAATTTCTTTAATCTATACATTTAACCATATCTCAATATTAATTAATTCTCTAATCAATATTTATTTAAAAATATATTGGTTTAACAACGTGTGTGTGTGTGTGTGTGTGTGTGTATATATATATATATATATATATATTATTAACGTCGTTCGCACATTCACATAATACCATGCCAAGTAATATATATAAGCACTTACTATAATCACATACTCCACACATGTATTAACTAACTATTTATTTAAGTGGTCTTAAACCCCTTACTATATCACCATAGTTAAATAAGGTTTTAATATTCAAATAATATTATTCCATAACATAACTTCCAATTTAATATAAATAACCAATATTTATACTAGGTTAATAAACTTTCATAATAAATATTTATTCAATTCATGCTTTGCTATCTAAAGCTTGATCACTAATTGTGATACATATTAATCATATATATATCCTCAAGTTCAGATTACACAACTCTCTCAGAAATTTCTACAGACCGGCGCAGCTGAGCTGGTATAAGGCTTGCGTCACCTCAAGTTTAGATGTAGACAAGTTCTGCTATAGCAGAACCAAAATCTAAGTTCTTAAATACTTAGCACACGCTTGTAAATTGCTAACTTGTTATACTAGTTAACCAATAACTTTTACTATCTCCTTCAATGACTTAGAGATTAAACTTCAAGCTCAAACTCTATTTTTCTTTAATAGTTATTCAACTATAAAATCTCATATATATATAATTCCTTCTTATCGAACCACATACTTTAAGATATATAACACATATATATATAATCTAATTTAAACCCATCGTATGCCTTAAGAATTTTATTTATTAAATTCTTGTGATTAATAATTCTTGGAAATTCAGGTTCTCACATCCTCTCCCTCTTCTAAGGATTCCGTCATCGGAATCACCGAAACCTCCTCTACTCGGTGCTATTCCAAATATTATATATTCTCTTGAATAATTTTATCCATTCTCTTTTCGAAAGTTTTATTCTTATAACTTTCTCAATCGCTTTCTACCACTTTCTCCTTTCTAAGGAACATTACATTCATCCTTCAGAAGAATAAGAATCTCCCACGATTTTTTAATAATCGGGAAGTAGTATGAATAACATAGATTCTAGATTATGTCGAGGGGTCACAAGACCGTGAAATTTTCTCCACGTTTACAAATGTCTCAACACGAGTCTCCACACTGTAAACCAGAGTGTTTATCAATCACAAAGACTGAAAACACCCTCTACGCGTATGCTAGGTGGCTATCCTATTGTACTACTACGTTGGGCCGCAACGTAGCGTGTTGTAACGACTATATGTGTTATGTTCGAAATCACTATATCCGGAAAAAAAAACATGTTCCCTTTATAGGGTTGTTCACCTCAGCTTTTCCACATCTGCACCAAAGCAATCTGGTTTGGCATAAATTAAATACACAAGAATGCTTGAATTCTATAATTACTTTTCAATAGTCGTCTAGCCGAATCAAATAGCTTAGACTTTTATCAACAATTCGGACATCAATCGAAATAATTTAGTCAACTTTTCATAATTCGAAAGAAAACCAAAAATTATTTTAAGACGTCAAAATGCCGCACCCACTTAGTAGTACGTTGAAGATTTCGTCATTTTGTGACTTTGCCATATTACATCATACCATAATGGGCTGACGATCTTACGATCACTTCCGACACTAGGTTCGATTGCATTGATGATTCCATCGTTTACCATCCTACACCATATCAAATGATGCACATGGTCAAAATACATTTTGAAAGATTTTCAAATTATTTTTTTGTCTTAGCCAAAACAAATAGCTTAGACATACGAATAACGGTGTTATATTTTTTTTAAAAAACTCAATGGTTCAGTCACCTGACCCAATGTTTTCTCAAGAAAACAGAAGTGCAAACACTAGCACGAAGTCAACTTCAATCTCTTACTCCATCGATGCTCATTATACCAAAACTCTTAATTCTTGATATATAATATATCTATTCTCAGTATAGTTCATCGAACTTACCACACCATGGAAGTTCAGGAACGTACCACAATAATACGATTTTAGGAACTTGTCCTAGCAATACATAGTCAAGAACCAATCAGGGACTGTCCATACGCTTAGGGGCTCAAAATACATATGATTATGAGTCACAAACTTGTCACAAACATGAGTCTTAAGAACTCGCACCTAATCTTAGTATTATCTAATTTAATCTTAGAAACTCCTATCTATCAGAATAAACATGAGAAAAGAATCACCTTTTTGTCATATGTATAAAGATAGCGTGACACTAACATTCCAACGATTATCAATGTGATGCACTCAGCGTAAGCACAAAACCTCCGCCCACACAAAGGTTTATATAACTAAGTCGTCACATGAGTCCTCAATAGAAATCCAACACTTAACTCTATCTTATTCTTAACTTACTCTTTCCTCGTTACAAATTTTCTATCTCTCTTCATATACAACTCCTCATGAGTTCATCTCGTACCATTTCATAGTACTTTCTCTTATAGCATCAAGCTATACACACTTAGTCGTTACAGACAATCTATCATTTCATAGCTCAATCCGATCACGTTGTGATCATCGATTTACCTTAGGGTTCTTTCCCATTATCAACTAAACTCCATTCGAGTTCATTCTTATTATCTTTGTTATATTCATCTTATTGACATCGTCTTAACATTTTCATTACCGGAGTTAGGAAACTCCTGATTCTCATTCTCTAGATACTTCAAGATTCTTCTTTAAATGTTCACGTATATATTTTAATCTTTATCTTTCCCTCTCTCAGGTTATAGTCTAAGGTACACTTATCTAAGGTTAATAACCTACAACTTTGATACTAACCTGTGACACCCCCAAATTCGGGTCCCTTCTATTACCTCGGATCCGGTGCAGTCACGATACTACTAGTCGAATATTTACATCTTTTATTCATAACTTAAAGAAAATAACTTTGCTTTATTACAATTTAGAATATAAATTCTTTCCATATCCAAGATCTTGTGAAATGACCCCAAACTTTTATAAGTTACAATCTTTGTCATTTACCATTCTTGTCTTACATTATATTCGATATTATAAAAATGCGAAATAATTTAAACTTTTTCAATCTCCTTTGAATAAAATCTTTTATTGATTTCATAACTTGAATCAATTACATATCCTTGAATCAAATGTATTATGATTCTTTCTATTCGAATTACTGTGTAAACTTTTACGTCTCAATTCGATATGCTCTATATATATTGATAGTACAACTATATAGCACGACTCGTATTAAACATCGTAAACAACTATCAATTACATCTCTTAGAACCTAAACATGGTTCAAGAACATAACTTAAATTAAACAATAATTTTCTTTCAATGCTAACAAACTTTATAAATCACTTAGCACGTAACTTTACCATGAGTCCTTAACTTGCAAAAATGGTTATTTGCAAGAGTGAGCTCGACAGCTCAGCAATTCTAACAGTTTTCATGCATCACATAGCATATAATACCATACTCAGTTCATGCATTCATAATCAATTAATATTTTCTACGCATTTACTTCTCACATAACAGGCATAGAGATTCACTTCACAAGTATATCATCAAAGATCAACTTTCAATCTCATACATATCTCATATACATTTCATATATATATACATCAACATTCTCATAACATAATATAATTCATCTAACAGTTATTGAATTCATATATCAAATAGGAACTGAAAGACTTGCCTGATTCGTAGTCTATCAACTACGACTTAACTGCTTAAAGCTATCTGCGCTGATAATAAACTTGGGAGTGGCCGCGCTGATAATAAACTTAAGAGTGGCGCGGCCGCGCTACTACCTGTCAAAACCAGAACTGAATTTTTCAAAGTTTCTATTTTCTTCTTGGCACCTTAATATATTTGAACACAATAAAGACACATAAAGACAGCGTTTTGAACACATTTGGTTTCCCATACCTGTTAACATTGAGGTTAACTTCTAAAACTTTTTGTTTTCTTTTGAATTCATTTGCTTAACTAGGATTAACATGTCTAATAGTCTAATGACCAAATTGAACACCATCCTAGGTATCTATAACAGACTTTGAGATAAAACTTGAATCAAGTAAACAACTTTCTTTTCAAAACTCTTTAATCAAAACTAAATAGGTTTATTCAACAATGGACCCGCTATGTTAACCATTAATTCACATAACGATACTAAATATACCTTAATACGTATACTCCTTTTTCTGAAAACATGCTAGAATAGGTTACATACTTAACTAATTGGATACACATATCATTCATGCTTAAAGGCATAAAAAGTACTATCATACTTCTTCCTAAGGTCATAATGCAATTAATACAATGCTCATCAAAATAGTTTCTAAAACTTTTAAACTTTCCTTTAAAACACATACTAAACCAAGCTTGACAACCTTTTATATGCAACATATATTGAAACCATATTCCTTTCCCATTTGCACACATAACTAGGTTACATACACATGTTTCTAAAGTCGAAACTTAAAAGACACAAAGTTTGCCAAGTTTAATTTTCAAAACTTCAAGTTTTCTTTTAGAAAATCATGTTAAAGCATTCCATTACGAGTAAAGTAATCTTAGTTATATGACATGTCTATTATTATGCATATTTATGTTTTATCACTTTGAATAACATATTTTATCGTCGGGAACACTACAATTGTGTATGTGCATGTCCGACGCCCTCCGATTGCTTTCGAATATGGAGCAGTCACAAAGATGGACACTTTTACCCCTCTTAACGACTTCAAATTAAAAAACTTAAAGAATGAAAGTTGTAGGTCTACTCAGTTATCTTTTCAAATCTTCCTGAACCTCGTCAATCGGGGTTCATATGAAGAAGGTATGCCTAATTTACTACAGCAGGTCAAAATAGTTTTTTTTGTCTGACCCTGTTCTGGCGCAGCTGCGCCCTAAATGGCTTTGGGGGCAGCGCAGCTACGCCACATGATGCAGAAGGTGGTTCCAGACTTGGTTCTTCCCGAATTTTCAGACTATTTCTCCTTCCGATCATCATAACGCGAGTTATACTCATCCAAATTAATCCGTTTTCGATTCTATGGATTCGTAATTCATAGAACTACAACATACCAAAGAATCAACAATTAACACAAACATTAACTAACCCAAATATTAATCCAAAACTCATGTTCATACTAAATTTTCATATTTTGACAAGTTTAGCAAATTCCACCACTACGGATTCGTTTCTAAACCAAATTGATTCGTTTAACTTTTATCACATGTATATATAACTCTACTATCACTTCTATGTCAACTTGAAATCAACTTATCAAAAATTCAAGAATTCCCAATAAATTAAAATACTTCCAATTAAGAACATATATATTGACTTTACCTCCTTTGAAGCTAAGAATGATAGTCTTCTGATCCTAACTTCATATCATTCACTCAATTTAGCAACTCACTCTCCAATATAACTTAACAGAAAAACCTCAGCAATTGAATTTGAGAAGAGAGGAGCTTTATTTATAGGGAAATGATTACACAGACAAAGTCTTTGCCTTTCAATCCAAACTAACAGAAATGTGAGGAACACATTGGATAATTGGTTGGTTAGGTAGAGTTGTTGAAATCCATCATGACACCCATTCCCCTTATAATCATTGCTATGAAGCTAAAGTTGATTTGTGCAAGCAATAGGCTTTGGCCTTGGTCATTCACGTGAGGGGAAAGTGAGACTCTTAAATTGGTACAAGTCTTTAAAGAACTCAACATTTGCACATAAAACACTTAAGTTAAAAACATACATATTATATATACCTAGGTTATACTTTAGTTTTGGACAATACAAGTCCCACCTTAACAACTTAATGTTGCCATATGTATATAGGTTATATCATATATACACAATTCTACATATATGTATACCCACATATATAATAATGTACTTATAATACACACCAATACATGCTATACACTTAGGTTATAATTAGGGTCACAATGCAATTTCAATAAGGAAATTTACAATGTAGTAAGTAGGGGTACACACACACACACACACACACACATATATATATATATATATATATATATATATATATCAATATATAATCCATGTACATTTTATCATACCGAATATAATTTAATCGGGTATTATCATATTACATTATCTCATATCTATCATTTCAATTATATTAAATTATTGAAATCCTTATCAATTAACAATTGTTTACTTATTATAATATTCATGAGATACTTATTTAATGTTCCCTCCCACACATTGTCACATACCCTTATGTACACATTTAATGTCCTGAAATCCACATATTGTCACATAAGCATTAATTATGTAACTTACATTATTCATTATACGGTTCTTATATATTATAAGGCCACACTGAAATGTCACACTACACTTTCTTGTTAATAGAATTAAGGTACTATATATTATATGATTAATTATCATACCTCTTGCACAAAACAATAATTTAATTCTGTTTAATCATTCCTTCATTAATTTATTTAATGAATGTCTCTTTTCCACCACTTAGCCACCACTTAGCCACACTAGGCCTATTCCACGAGCTTACATTAAGCTCATTATTACTTCCACCACACTTAATAGTCCTTTAATATAAGGTATATGTGACATATGCGCTCTAATGCTAAGCTACTTTAAATAATTATACACTTATAATATGTATAACTTTTACGCTTAGAATAATTAATATTTACTCTATTCATTATTAATAAACCTACGATAAAATAATAACTTAAGTTATTTAATACATTAAAATAACTTCGTTTTCCTTTATAGATTTAACTCTCTTGGGGATACATTACTATTATAAGAATTATGTATTCCACCCTAACATGACATAAAACATTTTTATTATATTTTCTCCAAATAGAGGCATTAATCATAATAAAACGATTTACTCATATTATTTTAATATAATATCTAAGTATTATTAAAATAATTATATGTACGACACATGTACACATTTTATATAGAAAATAGAACATAAGTTTATTTTCTATTATGATAAATTGCCCCCATCAATTTATTACATATAACAAATATATTTTAATATATTTACCATATTAATTAATCATACATTTTACCTCATACAAAGATATATAAGGTAATATTATTATTTCGAATAACATTCTCCCTTTTATTAAAATAATTGAATATTAGAAATTATTTTAATATCCTTTATTAGAAATATATAATATTTATTTCTCTTTCCTTTCTATAAATAGTCCCCAAAATAATTTATTTAATCTATACATTTAACCGTATCTCAATATTAATTAATTCTCTAATCAATATTTATTTAAAGATATGTTGGTTTAATAACGTATATATATATATATATATATATATATATATATATATATATATATATATATATATTTTATTGACGTCGTTCGCACATTCACATAATACCATTCCAAGTAATATATATAAGCACTTACTATAATCACATACTCCACACATGTATTAACTCACTATTTATTTAAGTGGTCTTAAACCCATTACTATATCACCATAGTTAAATAAGGCTTTAATATTAAAATTATATTATTCCATAACATAACTTCCAATTTAATATAAATTAACCAATATTTATACTAGGTTAATAAACTTTCATAATAAATATTTATTCAATTCACGCTTTGCTATCTAAAGCTTGATCACTAATTATGATACATATTAATCATATATATATCCTCAAGTTGAGATTACACAACTCTCTTAGAAATTTCTATAGACCGGCGCAGCTGCGCTAGTATAAGGCTTGGAAGTGGCATAGATGCGCCACCTCAAGTTTAGATGTAGACAAGTTCTACTATAGCAGAACCAAAATTTAAGTTCTTAAATACTTAGCACACGCTTGTAAATTGCTAACTTGTTATACCAGTTAACCAATAACTTTTACTACCTCCTTCAATGACTTAGAGATTAAACTTCAAGCTCAAACTCTATTTTTCTTTAATAGTTATTCAACTATAAAATCTCATATATATAGAATTCCTTCTTATCGAACCACATACTTTAAGATATATAACACACACACACACACACACACACACATATATATATATATATATATATATATATATTCTTATTTGAACCCATCGCATGCCTTAAGAATTTTATTTATTAAATTCTTGTGATTAATAATTCTTGGAAATTCGGGTTCTCACAAATCCTCCGCAGAAGGAGGCAGCCAGATTCCAAGCAAAACTGGTGATACACAAATACCGACTCCAATATTCTAATTTTATTGTAGAGCTACCAAGGATGCTATTAACAAAAGTCAGGCAAGAGAAGTCAAGGATCTCAGGGAGGAAAAGGAAACCGAGGACATCAAGATGAAGGTCAGACAAATGGAAGAACCCATTCAATCCATCAATGGAACATGATCCTATGGCAGTGTCCATTACTCTGACTTGTGCATCTTCCCGAGAGCTTGATATCCTGATAAATTCCAAGCTCTGAAGTTTAAAAAATACAACGGATTAGGCGATACCAACACCCACCTAAAGGTCTATATTGGCGAGCTGTGGTCTTATGTCAAGGTTGAAAGCCTCAGAATGTAACTTTTCCAGAAGAGCCTTACTGGGGAGGTTAGAACTTGGTATGACAAGCTTGATAATTGCAAGGTCCACAGTTAGGAGGAGTTAGCCCATACCTTCCTCAACCAGTATAGTTTTCAGTCACAAATGGCTCCTGACCGATACCAGATAACCAAGATAAACAAACAAGCTAATGAGTCATTCCATGAGTACGTACAAAGATGGAGGCGAATGGTGGTCCAAGTTAGCCCACCTATGAAAAAAACTAAAATGGTAATGACCTTCATTAACATCCAGGAAGCACCTACTATAAAATGGTCCTGGCCGAGATAGGCAAGCCATTCTCTGAGATTATAAAGCATGGAGAGATAGCAGAAATAGGCCTGAAAATGGGTGAGATTAAAGACCTCGCAACTTTGGAAAAAGTTGTGGAGCATATATAATCTGGTAATTATGGAAGTGCTCCTAGGAGAACGCACAAGAAGAAGGAAGATGATGTCTCCATTGTATTACAAGGATAATAATTTGACCCCAGCAAGAGGTGTGCTTATCACTTCGGAGCCCCAAGACACGACACTCTGGATTACTGTTCTCTGAAATATAAATTTCTGAATATAATTGAAAGCCGAGAGATTGCGGTCAAGCCATCGAAACCAACCAATGTCAACAACAACCACCTACTTCAGCACAATGCTGAGGGAGTGAACATAATCGGCGCAGGGAATAGGGAAAATCGCAAGTACCTCAGAAAGGTTGGAGAATTATCACAGCCAACAGGGATTAACCCCTCGATGTGGGGATATGCGAAACGAAGGTATACGATGGAACAATAAATAGCATTAATCAAGGCACAAGTAAACCAGCTAGCAAAGTTGATTGTATACCAACATCAGGTGACCCGTCAGTTATTCAACCAAGTCATCACGAGACAAGCAACTACCACTCCCCCAAGGACATTCCAATCATGAAAGGGGACAAGATGCACCTCCGAGAATAAGAAAAATTGGCGGATATGATCGCATAGGAATCTAGACTTCAGCTCTATCGAGAATTCGTAGCCAAATAAAAACTTACTCCTCTAGGTCAATCTAAAGAAGAGATCCTATATATATTAATCAACGAGGGAAAGATCACTGAATTACTACCACCCACTGATCATTGGTCAAAAAGGTTTGATCCTACTAAAACATGCCTCTATCACTCAAGAAACCCTGACCATACTATAGTGGAATGTTGGGCCCTGTGTCATCTAATCCAAAATTTGATTTAAACTGGTGAGTTAAAGATGATAAGTGATGTTGAGATCCTACCCGATGAAGAAGTGATATGTCCTCCAAGAACATGAAGCTCGGAGGAGATTGCGGCGGTTATCCCTTACGTGGATGGCACCTCCGCTGCACCCTTGGCAATTCGGGGAATGAACAATGAGATAGAGAAGATTCTGATCGAAGTGGCTTCTCCTAAGCCACTAATATTAACCTCTCAGCCATAAATCCCTATCACTAGCTTGAAAGAGGTTTCATGGAACTATGGGGAGGATATGGGGTCTGCAACCGACTGTATGATAATCTTCCCAAAGGACAATCCACTGTACCTTCCCAGGCGAGTAATGAAGCAAACGACCAAGACTGCGGGGAAGGTACCTGAAAAAAAGATTATGGAATTCCTCACTAAGATGGGGCACAGTGAGGTAAAAGCGGTGAAATAGCTGAACGAAGCACCATCCCAAATATCAATCTTAGATCTGGTACTGGCGTTCGAAGACCATCGCATGATTTTGATCCACGTGTTAGAAAAGGCACACCTACCCAAGATAATTGACACAGAGAAGTTCCAGCATCTAATAAGCCACATACTAGATAGTAACGTGATATCTTTCACAGATAATGATATACTGGATGAAGGGATCAGGCACCGCAAACCACTCACATCGTGGTTATATCATTTGGATATGTGATAAGAGGGGTACTGATTGATGGCGGATCCATTCCAAATATCTTCCCGTATGACACACTAGAAAGGATGAAGATTAACCTTAGTAGGATCTGGAATAACCATGTTGTGATTTGAGCCTTTGATGGTTCATGAATGGATACAATAGGGGAAATCGAGCTTCCCATGAAGATCGGCCCATACACTTTCAATGTGTCCTTCCAAGTGTGAAACATTACTACTGGCTACAATCTGCTGTTGAGACGACCGTGGATCCACATGGCAGCAGCTATTCCCTCCACCCTCCACCCTCAACCAACAATTAAAGTATATTATCAATGGTAAGTTGGTGACCATCAATGGTGAGTCAGCATATTCAGCCTATACACAACGAGAAATGCCCTTAATTAGTTTAAATAAAGACATTGAGCCCGCAAGTTTTTAAGCCTTTGAAGTAAGTACAGCTCATTATTGCCCTGTTGGCTCGCCGGCTTTGAAACCAAAGATATCCCTAGAGGTGATGTCAGTCAGCCAGAAAATGATTACCAGAGGATACTAACTGGGCCAGGGGCTAGGTAGAGATGGCCGAGAAATCAAAAGCATGATCCAGATACCCACTTAGTTAGGAAGGGCCGAATTGGGTTACTCTAGTGGTTCTAAACACCAGAATCCCCATGAGAAAATGCCAATCCACCTGTTGACCCCCCTCATGCCAGACTTCACCAATGCAGGTTTCAAAGAGCCGTCCATTGATGAAGATACCAGCCAACGCGTCGAACCTCTTAATGCCCAAAGTCAATCAGGCTAGTAATAGAGAAACTGATGAAGAAACACTAATCACGACTGCTGAAAAGAAAGCCCAAAGTGAGAAATTCCTGCAAGAAATCCAATTCCAGTTTGAAAAAGTTTTTCCTTTCCCATACCAAAGGTGCTATTGAGGATTCCAAGTAGGATAGCCCATCGGACAGCCAACTGATAATCCCTTTCATTGACTGGGCCAAAGTAAGCATCCCGGAGGAATGTCTCAACCCTTGGTTTGAGTCAGTCATGGTTCTCATCAAGGACGATGACAGCAGTGGCAATGCCTCCATCTCAGCCATTAACAGAGACCTGACCATTAATAATTGGACGATCACTCCTCAGATTGTTCTAAAAGGGTAAAAGCAAGAAGACCGTCTAGTAGCCCCGGAGTGCGAAGTTTAATTTTAGTTCTACTTTATGTTACCTATAACATGTTTATTTTCCTTTTGTCATATTAGCCACTTAAGGTTTTGTATTACAAACCATTTTATATATATTAAGCAATCAAATTTTATTCTTAGGTTTCCAACTTTGAGTATTTCAAGCCTTGTCGATGATTTGCCAGATTTGAACGGTGACAATGATGTCGTTATAGAACTGTCCTTAGAGTTAATTGGAATCGAGTATGAAGAGGTGGAAGATGATGAGGTACTAGAGGAGATCAAAGGATGGGAAGAAGACATACCCAAACCCAACCTCGAGAAAACTACCACCATCAATATTGGAACCTTTGACAATCCCAAAGAACTCCAGATTGGGATTGACCTCACCTCAAGCAAAAAAAATTAAAATAACCAAACTCTTGACCCAATTCGAGGACATTTTTTCTTGGTCACATGATGACATGATTGGGCTATCCACATATATAGTTCATCGGCTACCAATCAGAGAGGGTTCAAACCAGTTAAACAAAAGCTAAGGAGGCTAAAAATAGAATGGAGCCTGAAGGTTAAAGAAGAAATCATCAAACAATTCAAAGTTGGTATCATCATGGTATAGACCTACCAAAAATTGTTATCCAATTGGGTCCCAATACCAAAGCCAGGTGGGAAAGTACGAGTCTGCGTGGATTATCAGGATCTCAACAAAGCCAGCCTCAAGGATTATTTTTCGACACCCTTCATCCATGTATTAATAGATAACATGGCCCAGTACGAGATGAACTCAATCGCTAATTATTTTTCCAGGTATCAACAGATTATGGTTGTGACGCCCCCAAATCCGGGACCGCCACTTAGTCGCTCGAATTCGGTTCGTCACGTGCTCATGGTAATACATCACAATAATAATAACTAAAAATCACATAATCATAGCAGAAAATCTAATCTAGAATAATTTACAATGATTTATTATAATTATTCTCCCAAGTCTCGCAACCTACAGTACTTAATAGATTACATAATAATATCAATTAACGACTTATTACATAACCTAACTTAAGCTTAAACATAATCAAATCCAGTCTTACTATATCATCTTAATACAACATTAAAATATTTAAAACATAAAAGAGACAAGCTAATTAGTAGCCTTGTCCTTGCCCTTATCAATGCTTAAAGGTTCGCCATGCTCTGCCTTAACTGAAATATTTTAGGGAAAGCAAGAATGAGCACAAATTGCTCAGCAAGTAATATACAAGGGTTTGTAATATAATTCTCAATTCTCAAAAAGGTATAACAAGGTTTGATAATTCAAGGATAACAAGAATATCAACAGTTTTCAATAATAGTCGCTAAGGACAGAATACTATCAATGTGATTCAATAATAAATCAATTCAAGATTTCAAGATAATTGAATACTGAGCAGTCACTAATGACCATGAACTTCTACTAGAATTAACAGTAATAAACTGAAAATCTAACAAAAACAGGTACAACAGGTGATCAGCCTAAAATACCATCGTTATGCACAACAATCAATCATACCCAAGTGTGCACGTCGGTTCTCCGACAATTATATATTCCCTTCAAAGAAGGTTGTTCTTCTCAGTCAAATATAAGATCCCGCACCAATCAATTAGTTTGGATAGCTTTTCAATGATATAAGTCTAGCCGAATCAAATGGCATAGACACTTTAACAATATTCAAGAACAATACCAAGTTCAACATGAATAATAGCTTTAATGAAATAAGAGTTCAAGGATGCTAATTCAATTCAAACGATTAAGTAAAGAAACTAGTTCACAATATACAAGGATAGAATACTTGCAACCAAAGAGATAAGGTTTAGATACTTGCTTACGATATCCGTTGAATAAAGTAATGCAAGGGTTTAGGATACTTGCACCGTAAAAGAGTGTAAGTTAGGAAACTTGCCTTAAGCGTAGTTTACTCACGTAAAGCTAGCCAACATTTTTGAATTCCTATCGTAATACAATTACGTATATATATGATATTCATTAGTCATATAATTTAACTTCACATTTTATCTTTGAATATACAATCAACACATAAGCTAAGTTTTAACCTAGCTACACAGTTATATAGAATATAATTTCTATCATTAACTTTCCTCCTTTAGAGTTTAAACACATTCTCATATCATATAAGATCGCAACATTTAGCAAACATGCTCTCATATTATTAATATCACATAAGACTACAAGCAATACTAAAATATATTTTATTTTAGCAAGTTATGGCATTCTCATAAGTTAAATCGTCAAAATCGGATTCACTTATATCACATAGTATATATACATGTTAAAGAGTCTTTTTTTATATTCGTTCAACCCTTTCACAACCAATTTACAGGATATAGGCTCTATGTTAATACTTTTGACGACTTAAGGTCATTCAAGGTTATGAAGTTACGAAATCTAGCATGCTCACCTTGTAAACACATAAGGTGTTCGTATACTTATATTTAGCATGTTCATGAGTATTCATATCGTATACATGCAACTATCAGCGTCATTAGTTTGAAAACATGCTTCGTTTACGCAAATTTTGAATCACGGCAACTAATTATGGTATATATACATGCATGATACGTGAGTGAGTCTAAGAATACTATCACATGTGTCCATAAATATCAGAATATGAAACTTACAATAACATGTTAAGGTTCACAATCAAAGCTTATATTTTTGTTAGAAATGTTTAATAGTGAGGTCTAACATGCTCTTGTCATACTATGAAACATATCTAAACAAGTCAACATGCTTTTTGTGCATTCTTAAACCATATCAACATGCTTGTATGGTCAGAATATCAACATGAATATAATTTATCGAAGTTTATTTTTAAAAATCTACGCTTTTGTTAGAAATGTGCACTAGTTAGGTTCACATGTTCATAATGTATCACGGAACCTATATACATAAGTTAGCATGCATTTCATGTGTTTCTAAGTCATACTAACATGTCTCAAAAGTCAGAACCTAACTATAGCGCTTATATATCAAAATCCATTCTTAAAGCTTCTAAGTTCACTTCGAAAACCTAACGCTTTTTGTTAACCATGTATGCTAGTATAATACAACATGTTTACATCGCCTTAATATATTCATATGCATGTGTTACACAAGCTAACATGCTATCTTACGCCAAATCAAACCATTAGTACGTAGCAGAAAACAAGCAGGAAATCAAAACTGCACACAGTGCCTTGCGTAGCTGCACAGCATGCCAAGGCCAAACCGACGCAGCTGCGCCACCACTGGTTCTGGCTGGACTGCAGTATGCTTCGACAGTTATCAGCCCAATTCACAAAATTACTTCACCGATTCGATTTTTAAACATGCTACATTATATACTAACATGTTACTAGGTCTATATAACAACTAATAACCATTCTATAATTCAATTAACATGCCTTACAACCAAAATCAAGAATCCAAGAATTTCAGAATTGCAGAAATGGAATTTTGACAGAAATTGAAAATGAAGAACTTGAGAGTATACCTCTGCAATGTAATTGGGCTTGCTGCTATCTCAAGAACACTGATATATATATATAACTCTTAACTTAGCACTTATGCAAACTTTCAGTAAATGAAAAGAGAGGAGAAGAGCTTGCATTTATAGGACAACTAATTTCCAGACAATAAAATTTTCCACCAAAACAAACCATTGGAATGAAGAAGAATTTGATGGACATTAGGTAGTTGGTGGAGTTGGTGATTCCCACTGTTGAGCCCACTCCCCATATATTCATTGCTAGCTATATTGCTGAGAATTGGGAGGAGAATTGAATAAGGCTAGCCTTAGGCCAATGGCCTATGCACGTGAGAAGAGAAATGACACTCTTTGCGGGACAAACAAGGACTCAACAACATGAAACAATGCAGTAAAATAAAATAACCCAATACATACACATTTTATATACACTTAGGCATATATGTATACTTAGGCTATAATGTAATGTCACAATGTAATTCAATGAATGAGTAACATTTCAATGTAGTAAATGTAATTTGCACATATATAATCCATGTACATTTGTTTTATCGGATATAATCACATCACATTATTTCCTTTATTATTAAATTCTATTAATCAATCCTTGTTTACAACATTTTCAAGGTGTATTAGTTTAATGTATACTTACATACATATTGTCACATAGGAATTAATCATGCAGCTTATATATTTCAATCAATCCTAATACATGGTCTCTATGTGTAATATATTCACATTGCATTATATAACGTAGTTTATGTATACATGCATGGTCACACTTAAGTGTCTCTATACACTATAATATAGTTGTATTTCATATACTTTATATATTCAAGTATTGCACATATCAATTAATATAATCTTATTGTATTAATAACTTACTTATTTGTTTTATTATTCATAATGTCAAATAAATAATTTGTTTATCTCATTGATTAATTAACAATAATATTAACTAATCTAGTCCTCATTGATTATTAATTTCCATAATAATCGATTAACACTTATATGATTAACTATAAATCTCAGCACAGTTATAAACAAGTGGTTTATTATTATTATATTTCTTGCAATAATAATAATCACATATTAGTAATTAATCACAGTTAATATTCCATAACCATTAATTAATATTCTACAATAGCAATTAACAATTAATATAGATTAATTTTTCACTTAATAATTCTTCGTCAATTAATATTATTATTAATATTTTCCCATCACTGTGCCACACAAGGCTATCAACGAGTTTATCGCAGACTCCATAAATTTCTCAATTATTATACTTATTCAATTTTATATAATTGAATAAATTCATCTCATAACACAAAATCATTTATATTAAATATATTTTCATTCCCATTAATATATTTATTTAATAATATTAGGAAATTCTAGGGTATTACATCCTCCCCCCTTATAAAAATTCCGTCCCGGAATTGCTATAAGGTTACACAAATAAATGGGGATAATTCCTCATCATCTTATCTTCTAATTCCCATGTAGCCTCCTCGATATCGTGGTTACGCCAAAGTACTTTTACAGAAGATATAATTTTATTTCTCAAAGTTTGTTCTTTCCTATCTAATATCTGGACAGGAATTTCTTCATACGCCAAGTTCTTCTCCACTTGAATGGGCTCGTAAGAAATCACGTGCTTGTAGTCGGCCTTGTACGGTCGCAACACGGAAATGTGGAACACGTTGTGGATGTGCTCCAACTCAGGTGGTAACGCAACTTTATATGCCACTTTGCCCACTCGCTTCAGTATCTCGAACGGTCCTATAAATCTTGGACTCAATTTTTCTTTCTTGCCGAAACGGATCTTTCCCTTCCATGGAGATACCATTAAAAATACGAAACTACCAACTTTGAAGTCTCTATCCTTCCGATGCAAATCTGCGTATTTCTTCTGGCGATCTTGAGCTGCTACTAGTCTGGCTCTTATCACTGTCACCACGTCTGCGGTTTGTTGTACTAGCTCTGGTCCAAGTATTCGTCGCTCCCCGACTTCGTCCCAACATAATGGCGTTTTGCACTTTCTTCCGTAAAGAGCTTCGTATGGTGGCATGCCGATACTCGCATGGTAACTATTATTATACGCGAATTCTACTAAGGGTAGGTGGTTGTCCCAATTTCCCTTAAAATCCATCACGTAAGTCCTAAGCATGTCCTCCAGTGTTTGTAT
Source organism: Panax stipuleanatus (assembly GCA_020205555.1). Taxonomy (NCBI): domain Eukaryota; kingdom Viridiplantae; phylum Streptophyta; class Magnoliopsida; order Apiales; family Araliaceae; genus Panax; species Panax stipuleanatus. Next base: position 86,713,259 of record CM035118.1, read on the forward strand.
CGTTCGCTCACTCTGTCCGTCGGTCTGAAGATGGTAAGCAGTACTCAACCTCAACTGTGTTCCCATTCTCTCTTGCAAACTCTTTCAAAAATTGGACGTGAAGCGAGGATCTCGATCAGAGACAATAGATACCGGCACTTCATGTCGTGAGACAATCTCCTTTATGTATTGACTCGCTAACTGATTCAAACTATAGCGGATCTTGATTGGTAGAAAATGTACGGTCTTCGTTAGTCGATCCACGATAACCCAAATAGCATCATAACCTTTCTGTGTAACTGGAAGTCCTACCACGAAGTCCATCGTAATATGCTCCCATTTTCACTTTGGTATTTCTAACGGTTGTAGTAAACCACTCAGCCATTGATGCTCTGCTTTAACGCGTTGGCAAGTCAAACATCTACTGACGCACTCTGCGACTTCCCAGTTTTAAATTGGGCCACCAAAAATGTTGCCTTAGATCTCGGTACATCATCGTGCCTCCCGGATGAACGGAATATGTCGTATTGTGTGCCTCGTGCAAAATCTCTTCCCTCAACTCGGTTACCGCTGGTACCCACACTCTTCCTTCGACTCTTAAGATACCGTCTTTATTCATTCGAAATTTTTCTTCCTCATTTTCTGTGATCCTCTTTCGGATTTTCTCACACTCTTCATCCTTTTCCTGGGCCTCCTTCACTCTATCCAACAACTTCGGACAAGCTTCCATTACAATTAACTTCTCACCAGATTTTTCTGGTCCTTTCACTTCTATCTCCAATTTCTCTATCTCTCTTATCAACTCTTCTTGAGTCGTCAAATTAAATAATTTCTCCCTTCCTTTCCTGCTCAGAGCGTCAGCAACCACATTTGCCTTCCCCGGGTGATAAAGAATATCGCAGTCATAGTCTTTGATTAATTCTAACCACATTCTCTGCCGCATGTTCAACTCCTTCTATGTGAAGATATATTTCAGATTTTTGTGGTCCGTGTATATCTCACATTTTTTCCCGTACAAATAATGCTTTCATATCTTTAACGCAAAAACTACTGTCGCTAACTCTAAGTCATGAGTAGGGTATCACTTTTCGTAATCCTTCAATTATCGTGATGCATACGCAATGACTTTGCCGTGCTGCATAAGCACACAACCAAGTCCCTTGTGCGATGCATCACTATACACTACAAAATTTCCCGCATCATCTGGTAATGATAACACAGGTGCTTCGCTCAATCTCCTTTTCAGTTCCTGAAAAATTTCTTCACATTTGTCGGTCCATACAAATTTCATCGTCTTTCTAGTCAAATTGGTTAACGGGGTTGCTATCTTAGAAAAATCTTGGATGAATCTTTAATAGTACTCAGCTAACCCTAAAAAACTTCTTACCTCCGTCGGTGTTCTTGGTTGTTCCTAATTACTTACTGCTTCAACCTTCGCAGGGTCTACAGAGATTCCATTCTTATCCACCAAGTGGCCTAAGAATTGAACGTTCTCCATCCAAAATTCGCACTATGAAAATTTTGCATACATCTTCTCCTTTCTTAGTGCCTCCAAAACAATCTTCAGATGTTCGGCGTGTTCTTCCTCTGTCTTCGAGTAGATCAAAATGTCGTCTATAAAAACTACTACAAATTTATCCAAGTATGGCTTGAAAACTCGGTTTATCAAGTCCATAAATACTGTCGGAGCATTAGTCAATCCAAATGACATTACCAAAAACTAGTAGTGTACATTTGGCCTCGCCTTCAACTGATGATAACCACTTCTCAGGTCTATCTTTGAGAATTACCTCGCTGAGAAATGTCGTATAATCTCGACGATGGCTCCATACCGGTAAATTGGTCCGCTCTAGTCATCAATCAGTACCCGACACTTCATCGGTCTGTACCCGAGGCTTCGCTGGGGTTGTGCCAACGGCTGAATTGTCATCGGTCAGTACCCGAAGCTTTACTGGTGTTGTGAAAACGGCTGAACTGTCATCAATCAGTACCCGACACTTCGCTGGTGTTGTGCCAACGGCTGAACTGTCATTCGTCAGTACCCAACACTTTGCTGGGGTTATGCCAACGGCTAAACGGTCATCGGTCAGTACCCAACGCTTCGCTGGGGATGTGCCAACGGCTAAAATTTCATCGGTCAGTACCCGACACTTTGCTGGGGTTGTGTCAATGTCTGAACAGTCTTCGGTCAGTACCCGACGCTTCGCTGGGGTTGTGTCAACGGCTGAACTGTCATCGATTAGTACCCGACGCTTCGCTGGGGTTTTGTCGACGGTTAAACTGTCATCGGTTATTACCCCGACTCTTCGCTGAAGTTTTGCCAACGGCTGTACTGTCATTGATTAGTATCCGACGCGTCGGTGGGGTTGTGCCAATGGTTGAACTGTCATCGGTCAGCACCCTACGCTTCGCTGGGGTTGTGCCATCAGCTGAACTGTCATCGGTCAGTACCTGACGCTTCGCTGGGGTTATGCCAATGGCTGAATTATCATCGGCCAGTATCCGAGGCTTCGCTGGGGTTGTGCCAACAACTAAACTGTCGTCGGTCAGTACCTGACGCTTCGCTGCGGTTCTGCCAACGGCTGAACTGTCATCGGTCAGTACCCGACGCTTCGTTGGGGTTGTGCCAATGAGTGAACTGTCATCGGTCAGTACCCGTTGCTTCGCTGGTGTTGTGCCAACGGTTGAACTGTCATCAATCAGTACCCAACGCTTCATCGGTCAGTACCCGAGGCTTCGCTGGGTTTGTGCCAACGGCTGAACTGTCATCGATCAGTAACCGACGCTTCACTGGGGTGGTGCTAATAGCTGAACTGTAATTCGTCAGTACCCCACAATTCGCTGGGGTTATGCCAACGGCTAAATTGTTATCGGTTAGTACCCGACGCTTCGCTAGGGTTACGCCAATGGCTGAACTATCATTGGTTAGTACTCGACACAACACTGGGGTTTTGCCAACGGCAGAACTGTCATCGATCAGAACCCGATGTTTCGCTGGGGTTTTGATGATGGCTGAACTATCACCGTTCAGTACCCGACTCTTCGCTGGGGTTTTATCGACGGCTAAACTATCATCGGTCAGTTCTCCACGCGTCGCTGGGGTTGTGCCAACGGCTGAACTATCATCAGTCTGTACCCGACGATTTGTTGAAGTTTTGCCACAGGTTGAACTGTTATCGATCAGTATCCGACGATTCGCTGCGGTGTTCCAACTGCTGAACTGTCATTGCTCAGTACCCGACGCTTCACCGGGGTTGCGCCAATGGCTGAACTGTCATCGGTCAGTACCCGACGCTTTGATGGGGTTGTGTCAATGTCTGAACTGTCATCGGTTAGTACCCGATGCTTCGCTGGTGTTGTGCCTATGACTGAACTGTCATCCGTCAGTACCCGACGCTTCGTTGGGGTTGTGCCAATGGCTGAACGGTCATCGGTTAGTACCTGACGCTTCGCATGGGTTGTGCCAACGACTGAACTTTCATCGGTCAGTACCTGACGCTTCGTTGGGGTTGTGCCAACGGCTGAACTGTCATCGGTCAGTACCCTATGCTTCGCTGGGGTTGTGTTAACGGCTGAACTGTCATCGGTCAGTAACCGACGCTTCGCTGGGGTGGTGCCAATAGCTGAACTGTAATCCGTCAGTACCCCATAATTCGCTGGGGTTGTGCCAACGACTGAATTGTCATCGGTTAGTACCCGATGCTTCGCTAGGGTTATGCCAATGGCTGAACTATCATTGGTTAGTACTCGACACAATGATGGGGTTTTGCCAACGGCAGAACTGTCATCGATCAGTACCCGATGTTTCGGTGGGGTTTTGACGACGGCTGAAGTATCACCGTTCAGTAACCGACTCTTCGCTGGGGTTTTGTCGACACCTAAACTGTCATCGGTCAGTACCCGACGCGTCGCTGGGGTTGTGCCAATGGCTGAACTGTCATCAGTCTGTACCCGACGATTTGCTGGAGTTTTGCCACCGGTTGAACTGTTATCGATCAGTACCCGACGATTTACTGCGGTGTTACAACGGCTGAAATGTAATCGGTCAGTACCTGACGCTTCGCTGGGGTTGTGCCAACGACTGAACTGTCATCGGCGGGTACCTAATGCTTCGCTGAGGTTGTGCATACGGCTGAACTGTCATCGGTCAGTACCTGACGCTTTATTGGGGTTCTGCCAACGACTGAACTGTCATCGGTCAGTACCCGACGCTTCATCGGGTTGTGCCAACAGCTGAACTGTCATCGGTCAGTACCTGACTCTTCGCATGTGTTATGCCAACGGCTGAACTAGTCATCGGTCAGTACTCGACGCTTCGCTGGTGTTGTGCCAATAGCTGTACTGTCATCAGTTAGTACCTGACGTTTCGCAGGGGTTATGCCAACGGCTGAACTGTCATCCGTCAGTACCTGACGCTTCGCTCGAGTTGTGCCAACGGCTGAACTATCATCGGTCAGTACCCGACGCTTCGCTGGGGTTGTGCCAACGGCTGCACTATCATTGGTGAGTACCCGACACTTCGCTGGGCTTTTGCCAACGACTGAACGGCCATCAATCAGTACACCCGAAGCTTCGCTGGGTTTTTACCGATGGCTGAACTGTCATTGATCAGTACCCGAAGCTTCGCTGGGTTTTTGCCGATGGCTGAACTTTCATCGGTCAGTACCCGAAGCGTCACTAGGGTTGTGCCAACGACTGAACCGTCATCGGTCAGTACCCGATGCTTCGCTGGGGTTGTGCCAACGGCTGAACTATCATCGGTCAGTACCCGACGCTTCGCTGTGGTTGTCCCAACGGGTGAACTGTCATAGGTTAGTACCTGACGCTTCGCTGGGGTTGTGTCAATGACTGAACTGTCATCGGTCAGTACCCTACGCTTTGCTGGGTTTGTGCCAACGGCTGAACTATCATCTGTCAGTACCCGAAGCTTCGCTGGGATTGTACTAACGGCTGAACTGTCATCCGTCAGTACCCGACGCTTCGCTGGGATTGTGCCAACGGTTGAACTGTCACCGGTTAGTACCTGACGCTTCACTGGAGTTGTGTCAACGACTGAACTGTCATCGATCAGTACCCGACGCTTTGCTGGGGTTGTGCTAACGGCCGAACTGTTATCGCTTAGTACCGAACGCTTCGCTGGGGTTGTGCAAATGGTTGAACTGTCATCAATTAGTTCCCGACGCTTCGCTGGGGTTGTGCCAACAGCTGAAATGTCATCCGTTAGTACCCGACGCTTCGCTGGGTTTTTGTGCCAACGGCTGAACTATCATCGGTCATTACCCGATGCTTCGCTGGGGTTGTGCCAATAGCTGAACTAGAATTCGTCAGTACCCCACACTTCGCTGGGGTTGTGCCAACGGTTGAACTGTCATCGGTTAGTACCCGACGCTTCGCTGGGGATGTGCCAACGGCTGAACTGTCATCGGTCAGTACCCGACGCTTCGCTGGGGTTGTGTCAACGTCTGAACTGTCATCAGTCAGTACCCGACGCTTCGCTGGGGTTGTGTCAACGGCTAACTGTCATCGATTAGTACCCGATGCTTCGCTGAGGTTTTGTTGACCGCTGAACTGCCATCGGTCATTACCCGACTCTTCGCTGGGGTTTTGTCAACGGCTAAACTGTCATCGGTCAGTACCCGACGCGTCGCTGGGGTCGTGCCAACAGCTGAACTGTCATCAGTCTGTACCCGATGATTTGCTGGAGTTTTGCCACCGGTTGAACTGTCATCTGTCAGTACCCAACGCTTCGCTGGGGTTGTGCCAATGGCTGAACTGTCATTGGTCAGCACCCTACGCTTCGCTGGGGTTGGGCCATCAGCTAAACTGTCATCGGTCAATACCCGACGCTTCGCTGGGGTTGTGCTAATGGCTGAACTGTCATCGGTCAGTACTCGATGCTTCGCTGGTGTTGTGCCAACGGTTGAACTGTCATCAATCAGTACCCGACGCTTCATCGATCGGGTTAAGACCGGGGCTGAACTGAAGGCCAGGTACTGAGACGGGGGCTGACCTATACTTCCCAGGTTGAGACCAGAGCTGACTTGTACTTCCCAAGTTGAGACCGAGGCTGACCTGTACTTCTCGAGTTTAGACAGGGGCTGATATGTACCTCCCGGGTTGAGACCGGGGCTTACATATACCTCCCGGGTTGATACTGCGCAGACCTGTACCTCTCGGGTTGAGATCGGGGCTGACTTGTACCTCCCGGGTTTAGACCGGGACTGACCTGTACTTTTTAAGTTGAGACCGGACCTGACCTGTACCTCCTGGGTCGAGACCGGGGCTGACCTGTACATCTTGGGTTGAGATCGGGGTACTTTCCGGGTTGAGACCGGGCCTGACCTGTACCTCTCGGGTTGAGACTAGGGGCTGACATGTACTTCTCTAATTGAGATGGGGGCTGACTTATACTTCCCGGGTTGAGACCAGGGCTGACCTGTACTTCCCGGGTTGAGATCGGGGCTGACCTGTACTTCCATGGTTGAGACCGGGGCTGAGCTGTACTTCTTGGGTTGAGACCGGGGCTGCAATGTACTTTCAGGGTTGAGACCGGGGCTGACCTATACATCTCGGGTTGAGATCGGGGCTGACCTGTACTTCCCGGGGTGAGACCGTGGCTGACCTGTACTTCCCGGATTGAGACCGGGGCTGACCTTTACCTCCCTGGTTGAGACCGAGGCTGACCTGTACTTCCCGGGATGAGACGGGGGCTGACCTGAACTTCCCAGGTTGAGACCGGGGCTGACCTATACTTCTCAGGTTGAGATCGGGGCTGACCTATACCTCCTGGGTTAAAATCGGGGCTGACCTGTACATCCCGAGTTGAGACCGGGGCTGACCTGTACTTCTCGGGTTGAGACCGGGGCTGACCTGTACCTCCCGGGATGAGACCGGGGCTGACTTGTACTTTCTGGGTTGAGATCGGGGCTAACCTGTACTTCCCAGGTTGAGACCGGGGCTAACCTGTACCTCTCGGGTTAAAACTGGGACTGACCTATACCTCCCGGGTTGAGACCTGGGCTGACTTGTACTTCTGGGGTTGAGACCGGGACTAACCTATACCTTCTAGGTTAAGAGTGGGGCAAACCTGTACCTCCCGGGTTTAGAACGGGGCTGACCTATACTTTTCAGGTTGAGACCAGGGCTGACATGTACTTCCAGGGTTAAGACCGGGGCTGACCTGTACTTCCCGGGTTGAGACCGAGGTTGACCTGTACTTTTTGGGTTGAGACCGGGGCTAACCTGTACCTGCCGGGTTGAGATTGGGGCTGACCTGTACTTCTTGGGTTTATACCGGGGCTGAACTGATGGCCCGATTATAAGACTGGGGTTGACCTGTAATTCCCCGAGTTGAGACCGGGGCTGACCTGTACTTTCTGGGTTGAGACGTGAGCCTGTCCTGTACTTTTCGGGTTTAGACCGGGGCTGACATGTACCTCACGGGTTGAGATCAGGGCTTACATGTACCTTTCGGGTAGAGACTGGGGCTGACGAGTACTTTCTGGGTTGAGACCGGTGCTGACCTGTACCTCCCGGGTTAAAATCGGGGCTGACCTTTACCTCCCGGGTTAAGACCGGAGCTGACCTGTACCTCTCGAGTTGAAACTTGGGCTGACCTGTACTTTCTGGGTTGAGACTGGGGCTGAACTGATGGCCCGGTACTGAGACGGGGGCTGGCCTATACTTCCTTGGTTGAGATCGGGGCTGACTTGTACTTCCCAAGTTGAGACCGAGGCTGACCTGTACTTCTAGAGTATAGACCGGGGCTGACATGTATGTCCCGGGTTGAGACTGGGGCTTATATGTACCTCCCGGGTTGAGACTGGGCTAACCTGTACCTCTCGGGTTGACATCGGGGCTGAGTTGTACCTCCCGGGTTTAGACTAGGGCTGACCTTTACTTCCCGGGTTGAGATCGGGGCTGACCTATACTTTCCGGGTTGAGACCGGGCCTGACCTATTCTTCCTGGGTTGAGACCGGAGCTGACCTGTACCTCTCGGGTTGAGACTGAGGCTGACCTGTACCTCTCAAATTTAGATGGGGGCTGACTTGTACTTCCCATGTTGAGACCAGAGATGACCTGTACTTCCCGGGTTGAGATTGGGGCTGACGTGTACTTCTTGGGTTGAGGCCGGGGCTGAGCTGTACTTCCTGGGTTGAGACCGGGGCTGAAATATACTTCCAGGGTTGAGACTGGGGCTGACCTGTACTTCCTGGGTTGAGACCGGGGCTGACCTATACTTCCCGGGGTGAGATCGTGGCTGACCTTACTTTCTGGATTGAGACCGGGGCTGACCTGTACCTCCCTGGTTGAGACCGAGGTTGACCTGTAATTCCCGGGGTGAGATCGGGGCTGACCTGAACTTCTCAGGTTAAGACCGGGCCTGACCTATACCTCTCAGGTTGAGACCGTGGCTAACCTATACCTCCTGGGTTAAGACCGGGGCTGACCTGTACCTCCAAGGTTAAGACCGGGGCTGACCTATACTTTCTGGATTGAGATCTGGGCTGACATATACCTCCCGGGTTGAGACCGGGGTTGACCTATACTTCCCGGGTTGAGACCGGGGATGACCTGTACTTCCTGAGTTGAGACCGGTGTGGACCTGTACTTCTAGAGTTGACACCGGTGTTGACCTATACCTCTCGGGTTGAAATCGAGGCTGACTTGTACATCCCGGGTTGAGACCGGGGCTGACCTGTACTTCCCGAGTTGAGACCAGGGCTGACCTGTACCTCTTGGGTTGAGACCGGGGCTGACCTGTACTTCCCAGGTTGAGACCGAGGCTAACCTGTACTTCCCGGATTGAGACTGGGGCTGACCTGTACCTCCCGAGTTAAAATCGGGACTGACCTGTACCACTCGGGTTGAGATCGGGACTGACCTGTACTTCCCGGGTTGAGACCGGGGCTGACCCGTACCTCCCGGGTTGAGACTGGGGCTGACCTATACCTCCCTAGTTGAGACTAGGGCTGACCTGTACTTTCCAAGTTGAGACCGGGGCTGACCTATACCTCCTAGGTTGAGACCGGGGCTGACCTGTACTTTTTGGGTTGAGATCGTGGCTGACCAGTACTTCCCAGGTTGTGACCAGAGCTGACCTGTACCTCCCTGGTTGAGGTCGAGGCTGACATGTACCTCCCGAGTTGAGATCGGGGCAGACCTATACTTCCTGAGTTGAGACTGGTGTTGACCTTTACTTCTCGTGTTGAGACCGGTGTTGACATATACCTCCCGAATTAGAATCAGGGATGACCTGTACATCCCGGGTTGAGATCGAGACTGACCAGTACTTTTCGAGTTAAGACCGGGGCTGACATGTACCTCCCGGGTTGAGACCAGGGCTGACCTGTACTTCCTGGGTTGAGACTGGGGCTAACCTGTACTTCCTGGGTTGAGACCGGGGCTGACCTGTACCTCATGGGTTAAAATTGGGATTGACCTGTACCTCCCGGGTTGAGACCGGGGGTGACCTTTACCTCCCGAGTTAAAATTAGGACTGACCTGTACCTCCCGGGTTGAGACCGGGGCAGACCTATACTTCCCAGGTTGAGACCGGGACTGACCTGTACCACCCGTGTTGAGACTGGGCTGACTTGTAACTCCCGAGTTGAGATCGGGGCAGACCTGTACTTCCCGGGATTAGACCGGGGATGACCTGTACTTCCTGGGTTGTTATCGGGGCTGACTGATAAGTGGTATTTATATCGCGAATCAGATTCTCTAAAGCTCAAGACGCTGCTTGTTTTCTGTTATTTGTTGTGCTTTTGTATATATTTTGTTGTTGTTATGCTTTTCCTGTATGATGCAGGGCTGTTTTGGTCAATTCCAGCTTGCAGGGGCAAAGTTGTCATTTTCTACATTCTGGCGCCGCAGCGCCAAAGCCTATTCTAAAGCCCACGCCGCAGCGCCAACTCATGGTCCTGGCTAAATTCATCTGGCGCTGCAGCGGCCCGGTCCTTCTTATTCTCGCGCTGCAGCGTTAGTGGCGCCGCAGCGCCGCCAAGCAGTTATAGGCTCCGCGCCGCAGCGTCACCTCCGGTGCCTAGCTAGTGGTTCGCATTTAATGACCTAAAAAGAAGAAAAAATGAGAGGGAGAGAACAACGGAAGGATATCGGAGATAGAGAGAAAATACAGAGAATATTTTTGGGGATTCTAGGATAGAAAGAAGCTGTGTTTTAGGGGAGAAACGTTATTGCATCATATACAGCTCAGGAGTTACACGGAGAAGAGAAGACGTGGAGACAGAAAACCTTATCTCAGGAGTTTTCTTATTCTAAAATCTCTCGGTTGTTTGTGTATTACTGATCAATGTTGAATGTGATAGAAATGTGTATTAGCACCATGGTTATGAACTAATTCCTTTTTAGGATTGCAATGTAACCTAGTGTTTAGCCTAATTAACTTTCTCTCCTATTTATACTAATGAATCATTTTGGGAAAGGGTTGTTGTGTTTCTTGCTTATTGACTAAATGCTTGACAGAGTTTTTGGCAGTGATATTAATGGATATTGACTATTGGACATTATTATCTAGCTTTTAAAATACAACAACACTTGTTATGCCCTTGCCTAAAGGAATGTGTGCATAAACTACTTAATAGGATAGACATATCTCTATTTGCCTTGTGTAGCCTTGAGACTGAGCTTAATGACCCTAGCCTAGTTATTTTCATCGATAGATATATTGTGATTCATCTAGCTAGAGATGTGCATTTGGCCTTCGACAGAAGCATATGCATAGTTCTATTCTCGGCTGACCATTCCTTGAGTTCTTTGTATTGTGGAGAGTTAGGAGATTAGGCGACGCGTTAGGGGGTTTGCAATCCTAGCTTGTCTCCCTATTACATCTATTTCTCCCGCTTCCTTTAGTTGTAATCGCATAGTTTAAAATACCACCTCCAATCAATTGTTTAGATAAGACAGTAAAGAACTTACATTAGTATTTGATTTGCATTTAAGACTTCGTCCTCGTGGGTACGACATCCTACTTATCTTATATTACTTGTTGACCGCGTATACTTGCGCGTTAATTGTCGTTACATAAATCGGACAACAAGTTTTTGGCAGAACAACGGAAGGATATCGGAGATAGAGAGAAAATACAGAGAATATTTTTGGGGATTCTAGAACAGAAAGAAGCTGTGTTTTAGGGGAGAAAAGTTATTGCATCATATACAGCTCAGGAGTTACACGGAGAAGAGAAGACGTGGAGACAGAAAACCTTAGCTCAGGAGTTTTCTTATTCTAAAATCTCTCGGTTGTTTGTGTATTACTGATCAATGTTGAATGTGATAGAAATGTGTATTAGCACCATGGTTATGAACTAATTCCTTTTTAGGATTGCAATGTAACCTAGTGTTTAGCCTAATTAACTTTCTCTCCTATTTATACTAATGAATCATTTTGGGAATGGGTTGTTGTGTTTCTTGCTTATTGACTAAATGCTTGACAGAGTTTTTGGCAGTGATATTAATGGATATTGACTATTGGACATTATTATCTAGCTTTTAAAATACAACAACACTTGTTATGCCCTTGCCTAAAAGAATGTGTGCATAAACTGCTTAATAGGATAGACATATCTCTATTTGCCTTGTGTAGCCTTGAGACTGAGCTTAATGACCCTAGCCTAGTTATTTTCATCGATAGATATATTGTGATTCATCTAGCTAGAGATGTGCATTTGGCCTTCGACAGAAGCATATGCATAGTTCTATTCTCGGCTGACCATTCCTTGAGTTGTTTGTATTGTGGAGAGTTAGGAGATTAGGCGACGCGTTAGGGGGTTTGCAATCCTAGCTTGTCTCCCTATTACATCTATTTCTCCCGCTTCCTTTAGTTGTAATCGCATAGTTTAAAATACCACCTCCAATCAATTGTTTAGATAAGACAGTAAAGAACTTACATTAGTATTTGATTTACATTTAAGACTTCGTCCTCGTGGGTACGACATCCTACTTATCTTATATTACTTGTTGACCGCGCATACTTGCGCGTTAATTGTCGTTACATAAATCGGACAACAAGTTTTTGGCAGAACAACGGAAGGATATCGGAGATAGAGAGAAAATACAGAGAATATTTTTGGGGATTCTAGAACAGAAAGAAGCTGTGTTTTAGGGGAGAAAAGTTATTGCATCATATACAGCTCAGGAGTTACACGGAGAAGAGAAGACGTGGAGACAGAAAACCTTAGCTCAGGAGTTTTCTTATTCTAAAATCTCTCGGTTGTTTGTGTATTACTGATCAATGTTGAATGTGATAGAAATGTGTATTAGCACCATGGTTATGAACTAATTCCTTTTTAGGATTGCAATGTAACCTAGTGTTTAGCCTAATTAACTTTCTCTCCTATTTATACTAATGAATCATTTTGGGAATGGGTTGTTGTGTTTCTTGCTTATTGACTAAATGCTTGACAGAGTTTTTGGCAGTGATATTAATGGATATTGACTATTGGACATTATTATCTAGCTTTTAAAATACAACAACACTTGTTATGCCCTTGCCTAAAGGAATGTGTGCATAAACTGCTTAATAGGATAGACATATCTCTATTTGCCTTGTGTAGCCTTGAGACTGAGCTTAATGACCCTAGCCTAGTTATTTTCATCGATAGATATATTGTGATTCATCTAGCTAGAGATGTGCATTTGGCCTTCGACAGAAGCATATGCATAGTTCTATTCTCGGCTGACCATTCCTTGAGTTGTTTGTATTGTGGAGAGTTAGGAGATTAGGCGACGCGTTAGGGGGTTTGCAATCCTAGCTTGTCTCCCTATTACATCTATTTCTCCCGCTTCCTTTAGTTGTAATCGCATAGTTTAAAATACCACCTCCAATCAATTGTTTAGATAAGACAGTAAAGAACTTACATTAGTATTTGATTTGCATTTAAGACTTCGTCCTCGTGGGTACGACATCCTACTTATCTTATATTACTTGTTGACCGCGTATACTTGCGCGTTAATTGTCGTTACATAAATCGGACAACACTGACCTGTACTTCCCAGGTTGAGACAGGGGCTGACCTGTACTTCCAGAGTTGAGACCGGAAAAGACTTGTACTTCCCGGGGTGAGACCAGGGCTAACCTATACTTTTCGGGTTGAGGCTGGGGCTGACCTGTACCCCCCGGATTGAGACTGGGGCTAACCTACACTTCCTGGGTTTAGAACAGGGATGAAATGATTGCCGATTCTGAGACTGGGGTTGACTTGTACTTCCCCGGGTTGAGACCGGGGCTGAACTGTACTTCCCGGGTTGAGACCTAAGGCTGACTTGTACTTTTTGGGTTGAGATCGGGGCTGATATGTACCTCCCGGGTTGAGATCAAGGCTTACATGTACCTCCCGGGTAGAGACTGGGTCTGACCTGTACCTCCCGGGTTAAGATCGGGGCTGACTTGTACCTCCAAGCTTTAGACTGGGCTGACCTGTACTTCCTGGGATGAGATTGGGGCTGACATGTACCTCCTAGGTTGAGACCGGAGCTGAACTGTATTTCCCAGGTTGAGACCAGAGCTGACCTGTACTTTCCTGGTAGAGATCGGGGCTGACCTATACCTCCTGAGTTTAGACCGGGGCAGACCTGTACTTCCCGGGTTGAGATCGGGGCTAACCTATACTTCCCGGGTTGAGACAGAGCCTGACCTGTACTTCTCAGGTTGAGACTAGAGCTGACTTGTACCTCTTGGGTTGAGACGGTGGCTGACCTATACTTCCCGGGTTGAGACTGGGGCTGAGCTGTACCTCCAGGGTTAAGGCCGGGGCTGACCTGTACCTCCTAGGTTGAGACCAGGGCTGACATGTACCTCTCATGTTGAGACCAGGGCTGACGAGTACTTTCTGGGTTTAGACCGGTGCTGACCTGTATTTTTTGGTTAAGGTCGGGGATGACCTGTATCTCCCGGGTTGAGATCGAGGCTGACCTGTATCTCTCTGGTTGAGATGGGGGCAGACCTGTACTTCTCTGATTGAGACCAGGGCTGACCTGTACTTCCCGGGTCGAGATTGGGCTGGCTTGTACTTCCCGGGTTATGTTCGGGGCTGATATGTCCTTCCCGGGTTGTGATCGGGGCTGACCTGTACTTCTTGAATTAAGATCGGGTCTAACCTGTACCTCCTGGGTTGAGACCGGGCCTGACCTGTACTTCCCGGCTTGAGACCGGAGCTGATCTGTACCTCCTGGGTTGAAACTGAGGCTGATCTATACCTCTCAAATTGAGACGAGGGCTGACTTGTACTTCCCGAGTTGAGACCGGGGCTGACCTGTACCTCCTAGGGTTGAGGTCGGGGTTGAATTGTACTTCCCGGGTGAGACCGGGGCTGACCTGTACTTCTTGGGTTGAGACCGGGGCTGAAATGTACTTCCAGGGTTGAGACCAGAGCTGACCTGTACTTTCCGGGTTGAGACCAGAGCTGACACGTACTTCCCGGGTTGAGACCGTGGCTAACCTGTACTTCCCGGATTGAGACCGGGGCTGACCTTTACCTCCCTAGTTGAGACCAGGGCTGATCTGTACTTCCCTAGTTGAGATCGAGGCTGACCTGACCTTCCCATGTTGAGGCAAGGGCTCACTTATACTTCTCGGGCTGAGACTGGGGCTTACCTATACCTCTTAGGTTGAGACCGAGGCTGGCCTGTACCTCCTGGGTTGAGACCAGAGCTGATTGGTACCTCCCAGGTTGAGGCCAGAGCTGACCTGTACCTCCCTAGTTGAGATCGGGGCTGACCTATAACTCCTTGGTTGAAACCGGGGCTGACCTATACTTCCTAGGTTGAGACCGGGATGACCTGTACTTCCCGAGTTGAGACCGGTGTTGTCTTGTACTTCCCATGTTGAGACCGGTGTTGACCTGTACCTCCCGGGTTGAAATCGGGGCTGACCTGTACATCCGGGGTTGAAACCATGGCTGACCTGTAATTCCTAGGTTGAGACCGTGGATGACCTGTACTTCCCGGGTTGAGACCGAGGCTGACCTGTACTTTTCGGGTTGAGACCGGGGCTAACTTGTACTTCTCGGGATGAGTTCGAGGCTGACACGTACCACACGAGTTAAAATCGGTACTGTTGGTACCTCCCGGGTTGAGACCGAGGCTGACCTGTACTTCCCGGGTTGAGACCGGGGCTGACCTGTACCTCCCGGGTTGAGACTGGGGCTGACCTGTACCTCCCTGGATGAGACCGGGGCAGACATGTACTTCCCGGGTTGAGACCAGGGCCGACCTGAACTTCCCTGGTTGAGACCGGGGTTGACCTATACTTCTCGGGTTGAGACTGGGGCTGACTTATACCTCCCGGCTTAAGATCGGGGTTGACCTGTACCTCCCGGGTTCAGATCGGGGCTGACCAATACTTCTCGGGTTGAGACAAGAGCTGACCTGTACATCCCTAGTTGAGATCGGGGCTGACCTGTACCTCCCGGGTTAAGATCGGGGCTGACCTATACTTCCCAGGTTGAGACTGGGGTTGACCTGTACTTCCCGAGTTGAGATCGGTGTTGACCTGTACTTCTCGTGTTGAAACCGGGGTTAACCTATACCTCCCAGGTTAAAACCGGGGCTGACCTGTACATCCTGGGTTGAGACCGGGGCTGACCTGTACTTTTTGGGTTGAGACAGGGCTGACATGTACCTCTCGGGTTGAGCCAGGGGCTGACCTGTTCTTTCCGAGTTTAGACCGGGGCTAACCTGTACTTCCCAGGTTGTGACCGGGGCTGACCTATACCTCCCGTGTTAAAATTGGGACTGACCTTTACCTCCTGGGTTGAGACCAGGGCTGACCTGTACTTCCCGAGTTGAGATCAAGGCTAACCTATACCTCCCAGGTTGGAACTGGGGCGCTGACCTGTTCCTCTCGTGTTGAGACCGGGTCTAACCTGTACTTCCCGGGTTGAGATCGGGGATGACGTGTACTTCTCGGGTTGAGACCAGCGTTGACCTGTACTTCCCGGGTTGAGACTGGGGCTGACCTGTACTTTTTGGGTTGACATGTACTTCCAGGGTTGAGACCAGGGCTGACCTGTACTTCCCAAGTTGAGACCGGGGCTGACCTGTACTTCCCAAGTTGAGACCGGGGCT
Organism: Panax stipuleanatus; assembly: GCA_020205555.1. NCBI lineage: Eukaryota > Viridiplantae > Streptophyta > Magnoliopsida > Apiales > Araliaceae > Panax > Panax stipuleanatus. The sequence goes on from CM035118.1 coordinate 86,729,324, forward strand.
GACCTGTACTTTTTGGGTTGAGACTGGGGCTGACCTGTACCTCCCGGGTTGAGACCGGGGCAGACCTGTACCTCCTGGGTTTATATCGGGGCTGAACTGATGGCCCGATTCTAAGATTGGGGTTGACCTGTACTTCCCCTGGGTTGAGACCGGGGTTAACTTGTACTTCCCGGGTTGAGACCAGTGATTGACCTGTACTGTTTGGGTTGAGACCGGGGATGACATGTACCTCCTGGGTTAAGACCGGGGCTTACATATTCCTTCCGGGTAGAGACTAGGGCTAACTTGTACCTCCCGGGTTAAGATCGGGGCTGACTTGTACCTCCTGGGTTTAGATTAGGGCTGACCTGTACTTCCCAGGTTTAGATCGGAGCTGACCTGTACCTCCAGGGTTGAGACCGGAGCAGAATTATATTTCCCAGGTTAAGATCGAGGCTGACCTGTACTTCCCGGGTTGAGATCAAGGCTGACCTGTACCTCCCGAGTTGAGACCGGTGCTGACCAGTGTTTCCCGGGTTGAGACCGGGGCTGACCTGTACTTCCTGGGTTGAGACAAGGCCTGACCTATACTTCCTAGGTTGTGACTATACTTGACCTGTACCTCACGAGTTGAGACTGAGTCTGACCTGTACCTCTCGGGTTGAGACAGGGGCTGACCTAGACATCTCGGGTTGAGACCGGGGCTGAGCTGTACCTCTAGGGTTGAGGTCGGGGCTGACCTGTACCTCTCGCATTGGGACCGGGGCTGACCTGTACCTCTCGCATTGGGACCAGGGCTAACGAGTACTTTTTGGGTTGAGACTGGGGCTGACCTGTACTTCTCGATTTGAGGCCGGGGATGACCTGAACCTCCCGGGTTGAGACCGAGGCTGACCTGTACCTCTCTGGTTGAGATGGGGGCTGACCTGTACTTCCCGGGTTGAGACCAGGGCTGACGAGTACTTTCTGGGTTGAGACCGGTGCTGCCCTGTATTTTTTGGTTGAGGCCGGGGATGACCTGTACCTCTTGGGTTGAGATCGAGGCTGACCTGTATCACTATGGTTGAGACGGGGGCTGACCTGTACTTCTCGGGTTAAAACCAGGGCTGACCTGTACTTCCCGGGTCGAAACTGGGGCTGACTTGTTCTTCCCGGGTTATGATCGGGGCTGATATGTACTTCCCGGGTTGAGATCGGGGCTGACTTGTACTTCTCAAATTAAGATCGGGCCTAACCTGTACCTTCTGGGTTGAGACCGGGCCTGCCCTATACTTCCCGGCTTGAGACCGGAGCTAATCTGTACCTCCTAGGTTGAAACTGAGGCTGACCTATACCTCTCAAATTGAGACGAGGGCTGACTTGTACTTCCCGAGTTGAGACCGTGGCTGACCTGTACTTCCTGGGTTGAGATCGGGGTTGACTTGTACTTCCCGAGTGAGACCGGGGCTGACCTGTACTTCCTGGGTTGAGACCGGGGCTGAAATGTACTTATAGGGTTGAGACCGGAGCTGACCTGTACTTCCCGGGTTGAGACCAGGGCTGACCCGTACTTCCCGGGTTAAGACCGTGGCAGACCTGTACTTCCCGGATTAAGACCGTGGCTGACCTGTACCTCCCTAGTTGAGACCGGGGCTGATCTGTACTTCACGGGTTGAGATCGAGGCTGACCTGACCTTCCCATGTTGAGACCGGGGCTCACGAATACTTCTCGGGCTGAGACTGGGGCTGACCTATACCTCCCAGGTTGAGACCGAGGCTGGCCTGTACCTCCTGGGTTGAGACCGGAGCTGATTTGTACCTCCCAGGTTGAGACCAAAGCTGACTTGTACCTCCTTGGTAGAATCGGGGCTGACCTATAACTCCTGGGTTGAGACTGGGGCTGACCTATACTTCCTAGGTTGAGATCGGGGATGACCTGTACTTCCCGAGTTGAGACCGGTGTTGTCCTGTACTTCCCGTGTTGAGACTGGTGTTGACCTGTACCTCCCGGGTTGAAATCGGGGCTGACCTGTACATCCGGGGTTGAAACCAGGGCTGACCTGTACTTCCTGGGTTGAGACCGTGGATGACCTGTATTTCCCGGGTCGAGACCGAGGTTGACCTGTACTTCTCGGGTTGAGACCGGGGCTAACTTATACTTCCCGGGATGAGTTCGAGGCTAACATGTACCACACGGGTTAAAATTGGTACTGCCTGTACATCCCGGGTTGAGACCGGGGATGACCTGTACTTGCCGGGTTGAGACCGGGGCTGACCTGTACCTCCTGGGTTGAGACTGGGGCTGACCTGTACCTCCCTGGTTGAGACCGGGGCAGACCTGTACTTCCCTGGTTGAGATCAGGGCCAACCTGAACTTCCCTGGTTAAGACCGGGGTTGACCTATACTTCTTTGGTTGAGATTGGGGCTGACCTATACGTCCCAGCTTAAGACCGGGGCTGACCTTGTACCTTTTGGGTTGAGACCGAGGTTGACCAATACTTCCCGGGTTGAGACCAGAGCTGACCTGTACCTCTCTGGTTGAGATCGGGGCTGACCTATACCTCCCGGGTTAAGATCGGGGCTGACCTATACTTCCCAGGTTGAGACTGGGGTTGACCTATACTTCCCGAGTTGAGATCGGTGTTGACCTGTACTTCCTATGTTGAGATCGGTGTTAACCTGTACCTCCCAGGTTAAAATCGGGGCTGACCTATACATCTCGGGTTGAGACCGGGGCTGACCTGTACTTTCTAGGGTTAAGACCGAAACTGACATGTACCTCTCGTGTTGAGCCATGGGCTGACCTGTACTTTTCGAGTTGAGACCGGGGCTAACCTGTACTTCCTAGGTTGAGACAGGGGCTGACCTGTACTTCCCGGGTTAAAACTGGGACTGACCTTTACCTCCCGGGTTGAGACCAGGGCTGACCTATACTTCCCGAGTTGAGACCGGGGCTAACCTATACCTCCCAGGTTGGAACTGGCGCGCTGACTTGTACCTCTCGTGTTGAGATCGGGTCTAATTTGTACTTTTCGGGTTGAGATCGGGGATGACCTGTACTTCTCGGGTTGAGACCAGCGCTGATCTGTACTTCCCAGGTTGAGACTGGGGCTGACCTGTACTTTTCGGGTTGACATGTACTTCCAGGGTTGAGACCAGGGTTGACCTGTACTTCCCAAGTTGAGACCGGGGCTGACCTGTACTTTTTGGGTTGAGACCGGGGCTGAACTATACCTCCTTGGTTGAGACTGGGGCTGACCTGTACCTCCTGGGTTTAGATTGGGGCTGAACTGATGGCCCGATTCTAAGACTGGGGTTGACCTGTACTTCCCCGGGTTGAGACCGGGGTTGACCTGTACTTCCCGGGTTGAGACCTGAGGCTGACCTGTACTTTTTGGGTTGAGACCGGGGCTGACATGTATAAGACCGGGGCTTACATATTCCTTCTGGGTAGAGACTGGGGCTGACCTGTACCTCCCGGGTTAAGATCGGGGCTGACCTATACTTTTTGGGTTGAGATCGGGGCTAACCTGTACTTCCCAAGTTGAGACCGGGGCTGACCTGTACCTCCCAGGTTAAAACTAGGACTGACTTGTACCTCCCGGGTTGAGATCGGGGCAGACTTATACTTCCCGGGTTGAGACTGGGACAGACCTGCACCTCCCAGGTTGAGACTAGGGCTGATATGTACATCCCAGGTTGAGATCGGGACTGACCTGTACTTCTCGGGTTGTGATCGGGGTTGACCTGTACTTCCTGGGTTAAAATCGGGGCTGATCTGTACTTCCCGGGTTGAGACCCGAGATGTCCTGTACTTCCAGGATTGAGACCGTGGCAGACCTGTACTTCTCGGGTTGAGACCGGGGCTGACCTGTACTTTTTGAGTTGAGATCAGGGCTGACATGTACCTCCCGGGTTGAGACCGGGGCTGACATGTACTTCCTGGGTTTAGACCGGGACTAAACAGATTGCTCGATTCTAAAACTGGGGTTGACCTGTACTTCCTTGGGTTGAGATTGGGGCTGGCCTGTACTTCCCCGGTTGAGACCTTAGGCTGACCTGTACTTTTCGGGTTGAGACCGGGGCTAACATGTACCTCCCGGGTTGAGATCGGGGCTTACATGTACCTCTCGGGTAGAGACTGGGGCTGACCTGTACCTCCCGGGTTGAGATCGGGGCTGACTTGTACTTCTCGGGTAGAGACTGCGGATAACCTATACTTCTCTGGTTGAGACGGGGCTGACCTGTACTTCTCGGGTTGAGACCGGGGCTGACTTATAGTTCCCGGGTTGAGACCGGGGCTGACCTGTACTTTCCTGGTTGAGATCAGTGTTGACCTGTACTTCCCTTATTGAGATCGGTGTTAACCTGTAGCTTCTGGGTTGAAACCGGGGCTGACCTGTACATTCCGGGTTGAGACCGGGGCTGACCTGTACTTCCCAGGTTGAGACCGGGGGCTGACCTGTACCTCTTGGGTTGAGACCGGGGCTGACCTGTACTTCTCGGGTTGAGATCGCGGCTAACCTATACTTCCCTGGTTGAGACAGGGGCTGACCTGTACCACCCGGGTCAAAACGGATACTGACATATACCTCCCGGGTTGAGATCGGAGCAGACAAGTACTTCCCGGGTTGAGACCAGAGCTGACCTATACCTCCCTGGTTGAGATCAGGAGCTGACCTGTACCTCCCGGTTTGAGACTGGGGCTGACCTATCCTTCTCGAGTTGAGACCGATGTTGACCTGTACTTCCCGTGTTGAGACCGGGGTTGACCTGTACCTCCCGAGTTAAAACTAGGGCTAACTTGTACATCCCGGGTTGAGACCGGGGCTGACCTGTAATTCTCGGGTTGAGACTGGGGCTGACCTGTACCACCCAGGGTTGAGACTGGGGCTAACCTTTACTTTTAGAGTTTAAACCTGGGCTAACCTGTACTTCCTGGGTTGAGAGCGGGGCTGACCTGTACCTCCCGGGTTAAAACCGGGATTAACCTGTACCTCCCGGGTTCAGACCGGGCTGACCTGTACTTCCCGGGTTGAGACCAGGATTGACCTGTACCTCCCGGGTTGATATCGAGGCTGACCTGTACTTCTTGGGTGGCAGACCGGGGATGACCTGTACTTTTTGGATTGAAACCGGGGCTGACCTATACTTCCCTGTTTGAGACCGGGGCTGACCTGTACTTCCAAAGTTTAGACCGGGACTAACCTGTTCTTCCCGGGTTGAGACCAGGGCTGACCTGTACTTTTTGGGTTGAGACCGGGGCTGACCTGTACTTCCTGGGTTTAGACCCGGGCTGAACTAATGGCCCGATTCTAAGACTGGGGTTGACTTGTACTTCCTCGGGTTGAGAGCGGGATTGACCTGTACTTCCCGGGTTGAGACCAGAGGCTGACCTGTACTTTCTGTGTTGAGACCGAGGCTGGCTTGTACCTCCCGGTTGAGACCGGGACGGACCTGTACTTCCTAGGTTTAGACCGGGGGCAGAACTGATGGATCGATTCTAAGACTGGGGTTGACCTGTACTTCCTCGGGTTGAGACCGGGGATGACCTGTACTTCCCGGGTTGAGACCTGAGGCTGACCTGTACTTTCCCGGGTTGAGATCGGGGCTTACATGTCCCTCCAAGTTAAAGACTGGGGCTGACCTGTACCTCTCGGGTTAAGATCCTGGCTGACTTGTACCTCCTAGGTTTAGACTGGGATTGACCTGTACTTCCCGGGTTGAGATCGGGGCTGACCGGTACCTCCCGGGTTGAGATCGGAGTTAAACTATATTTCTCAGGTTGAGATCGGGGGTGACCTGTACTTCCCGGGTTGAGATCGGGGCTAACCTATACCTCCATAGTTTAGACTGGCGCTGACCTGTACTTCCCGGGTTGAGACCGGGGTTGACTTGTACTTTTTGGGTTGAGACAGGGCCTGACCTGTAATTCCCAGGTTGAGACTGGAGCTGACCTGTACCTTCCTGGGTTGAGATGGAGGCTTACTTGTACCTCTCGGGTTGAGATGGGGGCTGACCTATACTTCCCGGGTTGAGAACGGGGCTGAGTTGTACCTCTAGGGTTGAGGCCGGGGCTGACCTGTACCTCCCAGGTTGAGACTGGGACTGATCTGTACATCCCGGGTTGAGACTGGGGCAGTCCTGTACCTTCCGGGTTAAGACCGGGGCTGACCTGTACTTCCTGGGTTGAGACCGGGGATGACCTATACTTTCCGGTTTGAGACCGGGGCGGACCTGTACTTCTCGGCAGAGATCAAGGCTGACCTGTACTTCCATGGTTGAGACCGGGGCTAACCTGTACTTCTAGGGTTGAGACCGGGGCTGACCTGTACCTCCCGGTTTGAGACCGGGGCTGACCTGTACTTTCAGGGCTTAGACCGGGGCTGACCTGTACTTACTGGGTTGAGACCGGGGCTGACCTGTACCTCCCAGGTTGAGACTGGGACTGATCTGTACATCCCGGGTTGAGACTGGGGCAGTCCTGTACCTTCCGGGTTAAGACCGGGGCTGACCTGTACTTCCTGGGTTGAGACCGGGGATGACCTATACTTTCCGGTTTGAGACCGGGGCGGACCTGTACTTCTCGGCAGAGATCAAGGCTGACCTGTACTTCCATGGTTGAGACCGGGGCTAACCTGTACTTCTAGGGTTGAGACCGGGGCTGACCTGTACCTCCCGGTTTGAGACCGGGGCTGACCTGTACTTTCAGGGCTTAGACCGGGGCTGACCTGTACTTACTGGGTTGAGATCGGGGCTGACCTGTACTTCCCGGGTTGAGACCGTGGGTGACCTGTAATTCCCGAGTTCAGACCGGGGCTGACCTATACCTCCCGGGTTGAGACAGGGACTGACCTGTACTTCTGAGTTGAGAACGGGGCTGAACAGATGGCCTGATACTGCTACCAGGGTTGACCTGTACATCCCGGGTAGAGACCCGGGCTGACCTATACTTTTTGAGTTGAGACCTGAGGCAGACCTATACTTCCCTGGTTGAGATCGGGGCTGACCTGTACCTTTTGGGTTGAGACCAGAGCTAACCTATACTTCCCAGGTTAAGACCGGGGATGACCTGTACTTCCTAAGTTGAGACCAGGCCTGTCTTGTACTTTTTGGGTTGAGACCGGAGCTGACCTGTATTTCCTGGATTGAGACTGAGGCTAACCTGTACCTCTCTTGTTTACGACGGGGGCTGAGCTGTACTTCCTAGGTTCAAACCGGGGCTGGCCTGTACTTCCCAGGATGAGATCGGGGCTGACCTGTACTTCCAAGTTTGAGACTGGGGCTGACCTATACTTCCCGGGTTAAGATCGGGGCTGACCTGTACTTCCCGGGTTGAGACCGGGGCTGACCAGTACTTCTCGGGTTAAGACTGGAACTGACCGGTACTTTTCGGGTTAAGACCGGGGTTGTCCTGTACTTTTCGGGTTTAGATCGGGGCTGACCTGTACTTCTCGGGTTGAGACCGGAGCTGACTTATACCTCCCTAGATGAGACCGGGGCTGACCTGTACCTCCCGAGTTGAGACTGGGGCTGACCTATACTTCCTAGGTTGAGACCGGGGCTGACCTGTACTTCTCGAGTTGAGACCGGTGTTGACCTATACTTCTCGTGTTGAGACCGGTGTTGACCTGTACCTCCCGGGTTAAAATCAGGGCTGACCTGTACTTCTTGGGTTAAAATTGGGACTGACCTGTACCTCTCGGGTTAAAATCGGGACTGACCTGTACCTCCTGGGTTGAGATCGGGGCTTACATGTACTTCTCAGGTTAAGACTAGGACTGACCTGTACCTCCCGGGTTGAGATTGGGGCTGACCTGTAAATCCTGGGATGAGACCGGGGCAGACCTATACTTCCCGGGTTGAGACCGGGGATGACCTGTACTTCTCGGGTTGAGACCGGAGCTGACCTGTACTTCTCGGGTAGAGATCGGGGCTGACCTGTATTTCCAGGGTTGAGACCGGGGTTGACCTCTACTTCCTGGGTTAAGATCGGGGCTGACCTGTACTTTTTGGGTTGAGATCGGGGCTGACCTGTACCTCCTAGGTTGAGACCGGGGCTGACCTGTACTTCCTGGGATTAGATCGGGGCTAAACTGATATCTCGGTTCTGAAACTGGGGTTGACCTGTACTTCCCCAGGTTGAGACCGGGGATGACCTGTACTTCCTAGGTTGAGACCTGAGATTGACCAGTACTTTTTAGGTTGAGACCGTGGCTGATATGTACCTCCCTAGTTGAGACCGGTGGTTATATGTACCTCCCGGGTAGGGACTGGGCTGACCTGTACCTCTCGGGTTGAGATCGGGGCTGACTTGTACCTCCTGGGTTTAGACTGGGGCTGACCTTTACTTCCTGGGTTGAGATCGGGGCTGCCCTGTACCTCTAGGGTTGAGATCGGAGCTGAACTGTATTTCCTAGGTTGAGACCGGGGCTGACCTGTACTTCCCGGGATGAGATCGGGGCTGACCTATACCTCCAGAGTTGAGACCGGGGCTGACCTGTACTTCTAGGGTTGAGACCGGGGCTGACCTGTACTTTTTGGGTTGAGACAGGGCTTGACCGGGGCTAACATGTACCTCCCGGGTTGAGATCGGGGCTTAAATGTACCTTCCTGGGAAAGACTGGGGCTGAACTTTACCTCCAGGGTTAAGATCGGGGCTAACTTGTACCTCCTAGCTTTAGAATGGGGCTGACCTATACTTCTCGGGTTAAGATCGGGGTTGACCTGTACATCCCGGGTTGAGACCGAAGCTAAACTGTATTTTCCAAGTTGAGACCGAGGCTGACCTGTACTGCCCGAGTTGAGATCGGGGCTGAGCTGTACCTCCAGAGTTGAGACCGGGGATGACCTGTACTTCTCGGGTTGAGACAGAGGCTGACCTGTACTTCCCGGGTTAAGACAGTGCCTGACCTGTACTTCCCAAGTTGAGACTGAAGCTGACATGTACCTCCCGGGTTGAGACAGAGGCTGACCCGTACCTCTCGGTTTGAGATAAAGGCTGACCAATACTTCCCAGGTTGAGACCGGGGCTGACCTGTACCTCTAGGGTTGATGCCGGGACTGATCTGTACCTCTAGGGTTGAGGCCGGGACTGACCTGTACCTCCCAGGTTCAGACCGGGGATGACCTGTACTTCTCGGGTTGAGACCGGGACTGACATGTACCTCCCAGGTTGAGATCGAGGCTTACCTGTACTTCCTGGGTTGAGACCGGGGATGACCTGTACTTCTCGGGTTAGGACCGGGGTTGACCTATACTTCCCGGGTTGAGCCCGAGGCTGACCTGTACTTTCAGAGCTGAGACCAAGACTGACCTGTACTTCCCGGGTTGAGACCAGGGCTGACCTGTACTTTTCGGGTTGAGACCGGGGCTGACATGTACTTCCTGGGTTTAGACCGGGGCTTAACTGATGGCCCGATTCTTAGACTGGGGTTGACTTGTACTTCCCCGGGTTGAGATCGGGGCTGACCTGTACTTCCCGGGTTGAGACTAGAGGATGACCTGTACTTTCTAGATTGAGACCGGGGCTGACTTGTACCTCTAGGTTGAGACCGTGGCTGACCTGTACTTCCTGGGTTTAGACCGGGGGATGAACTGATGGCTCTATTCTAAGACTGGGGTTGACCTGTACTTTCTCGAGTTGAGACCAGGGCTGACCTGTACTTCCCGAGTTGAGACCTGAGGCTAACCTGTACTTTTCGGGTTGAGACCTGGGCTGACATGTACCTCCCGGGTTGAGATCGAGGCTTACATATACCTCCAAGGTAAAGACTGGGGCTAACCTGTACCACCCGGGTTGAGATCGGGGCTGACTTGTACCTCCTGAGTTTAGACTGGGGTTGACCTATACATCCCGAGTTAAGATCGGGGCTGACCTGTACCTCCCGGGTTGAGACTGGAGCTGAACTGTATTTCTTAGGTTGAGATCGAGGCTGACCTGTACTTCCCGGGTTGAGATCGGCGCTAACCTATACCTCCAGAGTTTAGACCGGGGCTGACCTGTACTTCCCGGGTTGAGACCAGAGCTGACCTGTACTTCTCGGGTTGAGACAGAGCCTGACTTGTACTTTTTAGGTTGAGACTAGAGCTGACCTGTACCTCCTGGGTTGAGACAGAGGCTGACTTGTACCTCTCAGGTTGAGACGGGGGCTGACCTATACTTCTCTGGTTGAGAACGGGGCTGTGTTGTACCTCCACAGTTGAGGCCGGGGCTGACCTGTACCTCCGGGGTTGAGACTGCGACTGACATGTACCACCTGGGTTAAGACTGCGGCTGACCTGTACCTTCCGAGTTAAGACCGGGGCTGACCTGTACTTCCCGTGTTTAGATCGGGGATGACCCATACTTCCCTGGTTGAGACCGGGGCTGACATGTGCTTCCCGTGCTGAGATCAGGGCTGACCTGTATTTCCAGGGTTGATATCGGGGCTGACATGTTCCTCCAGAGTTGAGACCGGGATGACCTGTACTTCCCGGGTTGAGACCGGTGTTGACCTGTACTTCCCGGGTTGAGACAGTGCCTGACCTGTACTTCCTAAGTTGAGACTGGGGTTGACCTGTACCTCTCGAGTTGAGACGGAGGCTGTACCTGTACCTCCCGATTTGAGACAGAGGCTGACCTATACTTTCTGAGTTGAGACCGGGGCTGACCTGTACCTCTAAGGTTGAAGCCGGGGTTGACCTGTACCTCCCGGGTTGAGACCGGGGCTGAACTGTACCTCCCGCGTAGAGACCAAGGCTGTTGAGTACTTTCCGGGTTGAGATCGGGGCTGACCTGTACTTCCCGGTTTGAGGCGGGGGATGACCTATACCTCCCGGGCTGAGACCGAGGCTGACCTATACCTCTCTAGTTGAGACGGGGGCTGACCTATACTTCCCGGGTTGAAACCGGGGCTAACCTATACTTCCCGAGTTGAGATCGGTGTTGGCCTGTACTTCCCTTGTTGAGATCGGTGTTGACCTATACCTCCCGGGTTGAAATCGGGGCTGACCTTTACATCCCAGGTTGAGACCGGGGCTGACCTGTACTTCCCAGGTTGAGACCAGGGCTAACCTATCCTTCCTGGGTTGATACAGGGGCTGACCTGTACCACCCGGGTTAAAACTGATACTGACCTATATCCTCCCGAGTTGAGATCAGAGCTGAAAAGTACTTCTCGGGTTGAGACCAGAGCTGACCTGTACCTCCCTGGTTGAGATCGGGGCTGACTTGTACCTCCCGGTTTAAGACCGGGGCTGACCTATACTTTTCGGGTTGAGACCGGGGCTGACCTGTACTTCTCAGGTTGAGACCGGGGCTGACATGTACTTCTCGGTTTGAGACTGCGGCTGACCTGTACTTCTAGGGTTGAGACCGGGGATGACCTGTACATCCCAGGTTGAGACTGGGGCTGACCTGTAATTCCCAGGTTGAGACCGAGGCTGACCTGTACCACCCGTGTTGAGACTGGGACTAACCTGTACTTCCTGGGTTGAGACCGGGGCTGATCTGTACCTCCTGGGTTAAAACCGGGACTGACCTTACCTTCTGGGTTAAGACCGAGGCTGACCTGTACTTCCCGGGTTGAGACCAGGGCTGACCTGTACTTTTCGGGTTGAGACCGGGGCTGACCTGTACTTCCTGGGTTTAGACCGGGGCTGAACTGATGGCCCGGTTCTGAGACTGGGGTTGACTTATACTTCCCCGGGTTAAGATCGGGGCTGACCTGTACTTCCCGGGTTTAGACCAAAGGCTGACCTGTACTTTGTGGGTTGAGACCAGGGCTGACTTGTACCTCTCGATTGAGACCGGGGCTGACCTGTACTTCCTGGGTTTAGACCGGGGGCTGAACTGATGGCTCGATTCTAAGAGTGGGGTTGACCTGTACTTCCTCGGGTTGAGACCGGGGCTAACCTGTACTTCCCGGGTTAAGACAGGGCCTGACCTGTACTTCCCAGGTTGAGACTGGAGCTGACCTGTACCTCCTGGGTTGAGACAGTGGCTGACTTGTACCTCTCGGGTTGAGACGGGGGCTGACCTATACTTCCCAGGTTGAGAATGGGGCAGAGCTTGTACCTTCAGGATTGAGGCCGGGGATGACCTGTACCTTCTACTTTGAGACTGGGACTGACCTGTACCTCCCGAGATGAGATGGGGCTGACCTGTACCTTCCGGGTTAAGACCGGGGCTGACCTGTACATCCCAGGTTGAGACCGGGGATGACCTATACTTCTCGGGTTGATACCGGGGCTGACCTGTACTTCCCGATCTGAGATCAGGGCTGACCTGTACTTCCAAGGTTGAGACCGAGGCTGACCTATACTTCCCGGGTTTAGACTGGGGCTGAGCTGTACCACCCGGTTTGAGCCTGGGGCTTACCTGTACTTCCAGGGTTTAGACCGGGGCTGACCTGTACTTACTGGGTTGAGATCGGGGCTGACCTGTACTTCCCGGGTTGAGACCGTGGCTGACCTGTACTTCCTGGGTTTAGACCGAGGGATGAACTGATGGCTCTATTCTAAGACTGGGGTTGACCTGTACTTTCTCGAGTTGAGACCGGGGCTGACCTGTACTTCCCGAGTTGAGACCTGAGGCTAACCTGTACTTTTCGGGTTGAGACCTGGGCTGACATGTACCTCCCGGGTTGAGATCGAGGCTTACATATACCTCCAAGGTAAAGACTGGGGTTAACCTGTACCACCCGGGTTGAGATCGGGGCTGACTTGTACCTCCTGAGTTTAGACTGGGGTTGACCTATACATCCCGAGTTAAGATCGGGGCTGACCTGTACCTCCCAGGTTGAGACTGGAGCTGAACTGTATTTCTTAGGTTGAGATCGAGGCTGACCTGTACTTCCCGGGTTGAGATCGGGGCTAACCTATACCTCCAGAGTTTATACCGGGGCTGACCTTTACTTCCCGGGTTGAGACCAGAGCTGACCTGTACTTCTCGGGTTGAGACAGAGCCTGACTTGTACTTTCTTAGGTTGAGACTAGAGCTAACCTGTACCTCCTGGGTTGAGACAGAGGCTGACTTGTACCTCTCAGGTTGAGACGGGGGCTGACCTATACTTCTCTGGTTGAGAACGGGGCTGTGTTGTACCTCCACAGTTGAGGCCGGGGCTGACCTGTACCTCCGGGGTTGAGACTGGGACTGACCTGTACCACCTGGGTTGAGACTGGGGCTGACCTGTTCCTTCCGAGTTAAGACCGGGGCTGACCTGTACTTCCCGTGTTTAGATCGGGGATTACCCATACTTCCCTGGTTGAGACCGGGGATGACATGTACTTCCCGTGCTGAGATCAGGGCTGACCTGTATTTCCAGGGTTGAGATCGGGGCTGACATGTTCCTCCAGAGTTGAGACCGGGATGACCTGTACTTCCCGGGTTGAGACCGGTGTTGACCTGTACTTCCCGGGTTGAGACAGTGCCTGACCTGTACTTCCTAAGTTGAGACTGGGGTTGACCTGTACCTCTCGAGTTGAGACGGAGGCTGACCCGTACATCCCGATTTGAGACAGAGGCTGACCTATACTTTCTGAGTTGAGACCGGGGCTGACCTGTACCTCTAAGGTTGAAGCCGGGGTTCACCTGTACCTCCCGGGTTGAGACCGGGGCTGAACTGTACCTCCCGCGTAGAGACCAAGGCTGTTGAGTACTTTCCGGGTTGAGATCGGGGCTGACCTGTACTTCCCGGTTTGAGGCCGGGGATGACCTGTACCTCCCGGGCTGAGACCGAGGCTGACCTATACCTCTCTAGTTGAGACGGGGGCTGACCTATACTTCCCGGGTTGAAACCGGGGCTAACCTATACTTCCCGAGTTGAGATCGGTGTTGGCCTGTACTTCCCTTGTTGAGATCGGTGTTGACCTATACCTCCCGGGTTGAAATCGGGGCTGACCTTTACATCCCAGGTTGAGACCGGGGCTGACCTGTACTTCCCAGGTTGAGACCAGGGCTAACCTATCCTTCCTGGGTTGATACAGGGGCTGACCTGTACCACCCGGGTTAAAACTGATACTGACCTATACCTCCCGAGTTGAGATCAGAGCTGAAAAGTACTTCTCGGGTTGAGACCAGAGCTGACCTGTACCTCCCTGGTTGAGATCGGGGCTGACTTGTACCTCCCGGTTTAAGACCGGGGCTGACCTATACTTTTCGGGTTGAGACCGTGGCTGACCTGTACTTCTCAGGTTGAGACCGGGGCTGACATGTACTTCTCGGTTTGAGACTGGGGCTGACCTGTACTTCTAGGGTTGAGACCGGGGATGACCTGTACATCCCAGGTTGAGACTGGGGCTGACCTGTAATTCCCAGGTTGAGACCGAGGCTGACCTGTACCACCCGTGTTGAGACTGGGACTAACCTGTACTTCCTGGGTTGAGACCGGGGCTGATCTGTACCTCCTGGGTTAAAACCGGGACTGACCTTACCTTCTGGGTTAAGACCGAGGCTGACCTGTACTTCTCGGGTTGAGACCAGGGCTGACCTATACTTTTCGGGTTGAGACCGGGGCTGACCTGTACTTCCTGGGTTTAGACCGGGGCTGAACTGATGGCCCGGTTCTGAGACTGGGGTTGACTTGTACTTCCCCGGGTTAAGATCGGGGCTGACCTGTACTTCCCGGGTTTAGACCAGAGGCTGACCTGTACTTTCTGGGTTGAGACCAGGGCTGACTTGTACCTCTCGATTGAGACCGGGGCTGACCTGTACTTCCTGGGTTTAGACCGGGGGCTGAACTGATGGCTCGATTCTAAGAGTGGGGTTGACCTGTACTTCCTCGGGTTGAGACCGGGGCTAACCTGTACTTCCCGGGTTAAGACAGGGCCTGACCTGTACTTCCCAGGTTGAGACTGGAGCTGACCTGTACCTCCTGGGTTGAGACAGTGGCTGACTTGTACCTCTCGGGTTGAGACGGGGGCTGACCTATACTTCCCAAGTTGAGAATGGGGCAGAGCTGTACCTTCAGGGTTGAGGCCGGGGATGACCTGTACCTTCTACTTTGAGACTGGGACTGACCTGTACCTCCCGGGATGAGATGGGGCTGACCTGTACCTTCCGGGTTAAGACCGGGGCTGACCTGTACATCCCAGGTTGAGACCGGGGATGACCTATACTTCCCGGGTTGATACCGGGGCTGACCTGTACTTCCCGATCTGAGATCAGGGCTGACCTGTACTTCCAAGGTTGAGACCGAGGCTGACCTATACTTCCCGGGTTTAGACTGGGGCTGAGCTGTACCTCCCGGTTTGAGCCTGGGGCTTACCTGTACTTCCAGGGTTTAGACCGGGGCTGACCTGTACTTACTGGGTTGAGATCGGGGCTGACCTGTACTTCCCGGGTTGAGACCGGGGGTGACCTGTACTTCTTGGGTTAAGACCGGGGCTGACCTATACCTCCCGGGTTGAGACAGGGGCTGACCTGTACTTCCCGAGTTGAGAACGGGGCTAAACAGATGGCCTGATACTGATACCGGGGTTGACCAGTACTTCTCGGGTTGAAACCGAGGCTGACCTGTACTTTTTGAGTTGAGACTTGAGGCTGACCTGTACTTCCCGGGTTAAGATCGGCGTTGACCTGTACCTTCCGGGTTGAGACCAGAGCTGATCTGTACATCCTGAATTGAGACCGGGGCTGACCTGTACTTCCCGGGTTGAGACAGGGTTGACCTATACTTCTCGGGTTGAGACCGGGGCTGACCTGTACTTCTCAGGTTGAAACCGGAACTGACCGGTACTTCCCGAGTTGAGACCGGGGTTGTCCTGTACTTTTTGGGTTGAGATCGGGGCTGACCTGTACTTCTTGTAATGAGACTAGAGCTAACTTATACCTCCCTGGTTGAGACCGGGGCTGACCTGTACCTCCCGAGTTGAGACTGGAGCTGACCTATACTTCCCGGGTTGAGACCGGGGCTGACTTGTACTTCCCGAGTTGAGACCGGTGCTGACTTATACTTCCCGGGTTGAGACCGGTGTTGACCTGTACTTCACGTGTTGAGACCGGTGTTGACCTGTACTTCCCGGGTTGAAATCGGGGCTGACCTGTACATCCCGGGTTGAGACCGGGGCTGACTTGTACTTCTCGTGTTGAGACCGGGGCTAACCTGTACCTCCCGGTTTGAGACCGGGGCTGACCTGTACTTTCTGGGTTAAAACCGGGGCCAACCTGTACTTCCCCGGTTGAGACTGGGGCTGACCTATACCTCCCAGATTAAAAGCGGGACTGACCTGTACCTCCCAGGTTGATACCGGGGCTTACCTGTACTTCCAAAGTTGAGACTAGGACTGACCTGTACCTCTGGGTTGAGACTGGGGCTGACCTGTACATCCAGGGTTGAGACCGGGGCAGACCTGTACTTCCCAGGTTGAGATTGGGGATGACCTGTACTTCCCGAGTTGAGACCGGGGCTGACCTGTAATTCTCGAGTTGAGACCGGGGCTGACCTATACTTCTAGGGTTGAGACCGGGGCTGATCTGTACTTCCCGGGTTAAGATTGGGGCTGACCTCTACTTTTCTGGTTGAGATCGGGGCTGACCTGTACCACCTAGGTTGAGACCGGGGCTGACCTGTACTTCTTGAGTTTAGACCGGGGCTAAACTGATATCTCGGGTCTGAAACTGGGGTTGACCTGTACTTCTCCGGGTTGAGACCGGGGCTGACCTATACTTTCTAGGTTGAGACCTGAGATTGAACAGTACTTTTCGGGTTGAGATCGGCCCTGACATGTACCTCCTGGGTTGAGACCGGTGCTTATATATACCTCCCGATTTGAGATCGGGACAGACTTGTACCTCTTGGGTTTAGACTGGGGCTGACCTGTACTTCCCGGGTTGAGATTGGGGCTGACCTTTACCTCCCGGGTTGATACCGGAGCCGAACTATATTTCCCAGGTTGAGATCGGCGCTGACTTGTACTTCCCGGGTTGAGATCAGGGCTGACCTATACCTCCAGAGTTGAGACCCGGGCTGACCTGTACTTCTCAGGTTGAGACCGGGGCTGACCTGTACTTTCCGGTTTGAGACAAGGCTTGACCTTTACTTCCTAGGTTGAGACTGGAGCTAACCTGTACCTCCCGGGTTGAGACGGAAGCTGACCTGTTCCTCTCGGGTTGATTTGGGGGCGGACCTATACTTCCTGGGTTGAGACCGGGGCTGATCTATTCCTCCAGGGTTGAGGCAGGGGTTGACCTGTACATCCCGGGTTGAGACCGGGGCTGAACTATACCATATGCGTTGAGACCAGGGCAGACGAGTACTTTTTGGGTTGAGATCAGGGCTGACCTGTACTTCCCGATTTAAGGTCGGGAATGACCTGTACCACCCGGGTTGAGACCGAGGCTGACCTGCACCTCTCTAGTTGAGACGGGGGCGGACCTGTACTTCTCGGGTTGAGATCGGGGCTGACCTATACTTCTCGGGTTGAAATCGAGGCTGACCTGTACATCCCGAATTTAGACCGGCGTTGACCTGTACTTCCCTTGTTGGGACCGGTATTGACCTAAACCTCCCAGGTTGAAATCGGGGCTGACCTGTACATCTTGGGATGAGACCGGGGCTGACCTGTTCTTCCCAGGTTGAGCTCGGGGCTGACTTGTACCTCCCGGGTTGAGACCGGTGTTGATCTATACTTCTCGGGTTGTGATCGGGGCTAACTTATACTTCCCATGTTGAGACCGGGGCTGACCTGTACCACCCGGGTTAAAACGGATACTGACCTGTACCTCGCGGGTTGAGATCGGGCTGAGCTGTACTTCTCAGGTTGAGAACGGGGCTGATCGGTACCTCCTGGGTTGTGACTGGGGCTGACCTGTACCTCCCTGTTGAGACCGGGGCTGACCTGTACTTCCCGTGTTGAGACCGGGGCTGACCTGAACTTCCCAGGTTGAGACCGGGGTTGATCTATACTTCTCAGGTTGAGACTGGGCTGACCTATACCTCCCGGTTTAAGACCGGGGCTGACCAGTACCTCCCGGGTTAAGACCGGGGCTGACCTGTACTTTTTGGGTTGAAATCGGGGCTGATCAGTACTTCCCATTTTGAGACCAGAGATGACCTGTACCTCCCTGGTTGAGATCGGGGCTGACCTATAATTCTCGGGTTGAGACCGGGGCTGACCTGTACTTCCTGAGTTGAGATTGGTGTTGACTTGTACTTCTTGTGTTGAGACCGGTGTTGACTTGTACCTCCCGGGTTAAAATTGGGGCTGACATGTACATCTTTGGTTGAGTTCGGGGCTGTCCTGTACTTCCTGGGTTGAGACCGGGGCTGATCTGTACATCCCGGGATGAGACTGGGGCTGACCTGTACTTTCTGGGTTGAGACCGGGGATAACCGGTACTTCCCGGGTTGAGACCGGGGCTGGCCTGTACCTCCCAGGTTAAAATCAGGACTGACCTGTACCTCTCGGGTTGAGACCGAGGCAGACCTGTACTTCCTGGGTTGAGACCGGGACTGACCTGTACCTCTTGGGTTTAGGCCGGGGCTGACCTGTACTTCCCGGGTTGAGATCGGGAATGAACTATACTTCCCCGGGTTGAGACCGGGGCTGACCTGTACTTTTTGGGTTTAGACTAGGGCTGACATGTACCTCTCGGTTGATACCGGGGCTGACCTATACTTCCTAGGTTTAGACCGGGGCTGAACTGATGGCTCAATTTTGAGATTGGGGTTGACCTGTACTTTCTTGGGTTGAGATCGTGGCTGACCTGTACATCTTGGGTGGAGACCTGAGGCTGACCTGTACTTTCTGGGTTGATACCGGGGTTGACATGTACCTCCTGGGTTGAGACCGGGGCTTACATGTATCTCCCGGGTAGAGAATTGGGCTGACCTGTACCTCCTAGGTTGAGATCAGGGCTGACTTGTACCTCCTGGGTTTATACTGGGCTGACCTGTACTTCCCAGGTTGAGATCGGGGCTGACCTGTACCTCCCGGGTTGAGACCGGAGCTGAACTGTATTTCCCAGGTTGAGACCGGGGCTGACCTATACTTCCCGGGTTGAGATCGGGGCTGAACTGTACCTCCAGAGTTGAGATCGGGGTTAACCTGTACTTCCCGGGTTGAGACCGGGGTTGACCTGTACTTCCCGAGTTGAGGCAGGGCTGTTGGTCGGAAAACCGATCACTAAACACGCGCAAGTATACGCGGTCTAACAAGTATTACAGTGATAAAAAAAGTGTCGTTCCCACGAGGAACTATCACTAATATTTACCAAATACCAACTTTGTATCGCTTTAGTCTTATTCGAACAGTAAACTAATAGGAGTGCGGTTAAACTAGTTATAACTAATTAGTAAAGCAAGTAAACGGATAACGAATGGTAATCGAAGGAATTACAAGCTAAGGTTACAACTTCACCCCACACAGGCATTCTGTCGAACACCTGGCGTGCTATGCTTCATCAAACTTCCTACCCTTCTCTCTTTGGTCTTAATGGTCACGACAGTTTGTCGACCGAGAACACACAGGTGCTCATACACCTCTGTCGAGGTATGCACAAACATATCCTCTCCAGATCCACCCGAAAGGGAATAGAACAGAAAAGAACATCCAAACTAAGTGATAATCCTACACATGTCTATGCGAATTAACCTAACAAGGATTTAAGCATAAGTTCTCAATTAGGTCACACGTGGCACACAGATATATGTCTATTCTACGCACAACTTATGCAGTCGAAACCCATAATCACATGCCAATATATTTAGGTGTAAATCTACAATTCTTCTTTCGATATCATATAGATTACCAAAATCATCACTAATGTCTTAGTGAGAATCGTTAAGCATGAATATATTAAACCAAACCATATGGTGCCAAGCAAAGAGAGAAGACAGTCAATTTAACTAACAAAGGGTTCCATTATAACCTTAGAGCCAATACTTAGTTCATAGCTATTGAACAAAATATAAGTAGCAATAAAGACAATATTTATGGATTACAAAAATAGAGGAAATGAATGGACAAGAATAAACTATGTCAAGGCTCTTCAGTCTCCAAGCATTTCGCTCCTTTCAAGCTCCAATCCGTGTAGCTCACTGCTCTTGTTGCTCCAAGGAAAACCCAGCCTTTACCCTAATCTACCTAATCTATATTTACAAACATTACCCAATAACTAGAGAGAGAAAGTACAAAAGAGATCTAATATATCCTAAGCTAAGCTAACCGATTCTATCCCAGTCTTCCTCCTTTTCCTCTCCTCGCCTCTCTTTTTGCAGAGGCTCTCTCTCTGTTTCTATATATCTGTTTTTCTCCTTTTTCTAGGTCAAAAGCAAGCCTTTTCTGCCTGGGCACCGGAGGTCGCGCTGCGGCGCGGGCAATCAGCTTATAAGTGGTGTTGCGGCGCCATATTAAAATCAAAAGACCGGAGGTCGCGCTGCAGCGCGAGCCCATAAAGGAACTGTGGCGCTGCAGTGCCAGGATGACATCAGCAAGGACCAGGGGCGGCGCCGCGGCGCGAGATTAAGACTAGACATTGGCGCTGCGGCGCCAGTGTATGTAAATTGTCCGTTTTGTCCCCTAAAAGCTAGAAAAGTCCTGTAAAGCCTGCAAAACATTGGTTAAGCATATTAATACAATAAACATATAAAACTATATAAAAACTACGACGATCAGGCAACTATTTAAGCCATAAGGTATCCGATTTGCGGGTATAAATCCCACTCATCAAATACCCCCAAACTTAAGTCTTTGCTTGTCCTCGAGCAAACTATCTAACACAAACTCACAATAGAAAACACACGCGAAATAAAAATATCACTGTATACAAGCATCATGGCTTCTAAGCTCGATCATGGCTACTCCCAAAGAACAGGGCAACACAGATATAAGTAAGAGTTCATTCAGCTACAAGCATAAGACTGTATTCGATCCATTCTATGTGTGTGTGTGCGGGGACCAACCATCCTAACTAATCATTGCTCAAATAAGTTCGCACAGTCGATTGTTAATACCCATATGCACACTCCGTAACTTAAACATTCAACAAGCATTAAGAATAAGACGCAATTGCAGACAAGGATCAAAAGATTCTAGCATAAAGAAAGTAAAATCTGACTCGGACAGTACTTAATTACCTTAGGCTAATCAGAGCTACCCATTAATGAGCTTTTGATCAGTGACTCCCAAGCCAGACGGCTTTAGGGCACTAGGCGTGGAACACCCCTATGAATCTAATAACTCGAGCAGCAAAGGCCACGTAATCAACATAAGCCAAATTAGACTTTACGAAATCTGAAGATTATTTGGCGAGTGCATTTTATGCTCCATCTCAACATTGGTCCTACGTTTATGGATGAGTGCGTTTTACGCTCCATCTCGACCCACCGCAAGACTTTCGATATTCAATCTTCTTTTCAATTTTTTTTTTTTTTTACAACATGCCAGAATCCAAGATCCAAAACTGTATATGCGTCGAAGTCTTTTATTACCTTGTAACAATGAAAGTTTATAAGAGTGAACATACTCCCAAAGCAATAAATAGGCGAACTAAATTCGAAAAATAACTAGTTAGCCCAGTCGGTCGGTGCTTGCTAAAAAGGACGGATCAATAACAGTCTCAACTTATCGATTAAACAACCCCTAGCTCATACATGCTTGACACGACTCTAAGAGATAAGCATAATTACATGACGCTTGTCATTAGCCACAATCAAAAAATCAGTGAAAAATATACCACCCTTGCATAAAAGCAGCTCAAAATAGGGTAATAAATCCATTAACATGGCACAAGCATATAAATCTGTAAAAGCCCCAAAAAGATGGCTAAAAACCACAAACATGCTAATAATAACCAAAGCGTTAATAAATAACCACAAACTGTTCATGGCATCCATCATAATAAACCCAAAACATAATACCGCAGTTCAAAACGACTGCACTACAATCCTGATAAAAACCTAAGCAAAGTACTAAAATAGCAACCTATCATGACAATAGACAGAAATAAAACAGATAATAAACCATAACACCCCCAAACTTAAGGTGAGCAATGCCCTCATTGCTAAACATATATCACTCTAACCAAGAAGGCTTCCCTGAAGTCTGGTCACTCGGCAGCAGCAGCGTCCTCGTCAGCTTCGACGGGCGGTGATGGTGGAGGGTATGGTGGGAAGACAGGAGGCTCTGGGAACTGGAATGGCGTGAACTCAGAATCCTCGCCACTATACACGGTGTATATGCTCTGCATCGTGTTGACCAGCTCAGCCTGATATTGCATTGCTATGTCTTGCCTCAGGGCCACCGCTGCTATGTGCCTCTGCTGCCTCTGAGCATTAGCATCCTGGTTCTGATGTAGCAGAGTGAGGGATGCCATAATTTCTGTCAGTAGCCCCTGTGAAGTTGGGCCTGCGTCTGGTGGCTGCGAAGGCTCTGCTGTAGGAGGTGGCTCAGTAGGTGGCCCGAATCCTTCGCCTCTAACATGAGAAATAGCCCCGTCCCACACATCGAAGCGTGAGATGGTCTGATGGTCAATGACTGACATGGGCGGCAAAGCTATCTCTTCTGGCCCCCAATGGATACCTGCCCTCTTGCACAGTCGGGTGATCAAGGATGGATGTGGAAGTCCCGTAGAGATATTGCTCTTGATTGCCTTTATGATGGACTCATGGATGAGAACTCCGATGTCCACGTTTAGACCCGTAACAATGGCAAATAATAGGATCGCTCTATCCTTAGTTACGTTGCTCAGGTGACGAGTCGGGATCATGTTGGCACAAATAAAGCTGAACCATGCCTTCCCATGGCGACTGAGTGCAGCATGCGGGAAACTGGCCCTCTCACCCGTGAAGTCATTTTTCTTACATGTAGTCCCGGGCTTGCAGAGCCTCCTAACAATATCCTCGAGGTCATAGCTGCGGAGTCCCTGCTCCATATAGTCCTTACCCTCGAAACCGGGCGTCGCGAACAGTGCATTGATGGCTTGGCTTCCAAACGCCACTGACCGCCCCCTAACTTGAACAACAGCAGGACCTTCGGGACTAGCATTTGCATAGAACTCTCTAACTACAGATACAATGGCCGACTCAGGAGGTTTTGTGAAGTGCACCCACTGGCGACCCGCAATCATTGCTAACAACTCGCCATCCTTTGTTTTGTCAGGCCTCAAACCCCGTTCAGGAATCAAATTTCGTGCGGCAAAGGAGCTTTTGTATCGTTTCCATGCCTCTTCGTTAACAAATTTGGTATTGTCCCATGCCGTTGGTGCTGCGGACGAGGAACCGCCGACGCTCAGTCGCTGCCTCTTTGACGCCATGTCACAATTTGCAGCTGGTGTGGACAAAAACAGTACCTAAGCAATGCCACTCTCTATAGAAACAACCCTTAACGAAATAGGTAGCAAATCCCCAATGAAACCCACTAATTGTAAGCCAAATCCGTCAAATTTCTCTATTAGGCAAATTATCAAACACCTTGTGTGCGTTCTGAAAATCCACTTTGGATAGCCCTTGCTTGACAGTGCTCTTTCCCGATTTCCGTTAGTGGAAATCACCCAAATCACACAACAAGAAAAACACCAACAAAGCACCAACCCAACAATTCTATCAATATATCTTAGTGACTGGTTGAAATCCAAATAAAATACCTTAAAGGGGAAAAAACCCTAGTTTGTTGCTGATCTTCTTTTGGATTCTCGCTTGACTTGAGGTTGGTATGATTTTGTGTGAGTCGGCTGTGTTATGTAGAGGGTGGGGGTTCTTTGGAGAAAAGTGACGGTTGGGTTGCTTGTACTGCCGATATGGGTCGAGAGAAATGGGAGGTAATGGGCACAACTGCTGGCTTCAGTTGCTTTTTAAAAACCAAAATTCGCTACCGGCGCTGCGGCGCAAGAATTCCTTCATTGATTGGCACCGCGGCGCTACTTGGCAGTAGCTTTGTCTGATTTTGGCGCTGCGGCGCGAGTCCCCTTTTGTTCCTGGGCGCTGCGGCGCCAGGATAGGAAATTTACATTTTTAGCATTGCGCTGCGGCGCGAAGTTCAGGGCATATGCTGGCGCTGCGGCGCTAGCCTTGTATCTGAGTTTTCCTACACAAAAACCATGTATTAGACAACATATATTACACAGATAACATGCTAAGTAAACAACATGCTATATACTAAATTCTAACTAAGATATACACTAGTAACATACTAAATAACATGCTGCCTGCTATAATCACAAAAGCATACGCATTGGCAACGATGTTTACATAGTAAAAAGAAAAGACACAATATAAACTAGACATAAGTAAAGAAAACATAGAAAATTGATACTGAGATGGGGTTGCCTCCCCACCAAGCGCTTGTTTTAAAGTCGTCGGCTTGACTATACCGATGCCGCTCAATCCGGCTCATAAGCAAAATTGACCATTTCATGCCGCCTATTTGTCAATTCCTTTAAATTTATGGCGGACATGGATGATTGATCATCCTCATTTTCTTCACCCATCGGCACGAAGAATCTTTCACCACTGGAATTATCCATTAATTCGCCTTTTTCATCAAGTTGAAAGTGTTCTTTGTGCACTAGCGGGCCCTCCAGGGTTTCCACAATCGTGAGCGTGGTTTCCGGTTGTTGATTAGTCTTGACAATACAACCACTCTTTATCCTCTTTTCTCCAACTTCAGACTCCACCGGTTGGACGATTTGCACCTTGACATCTCCCTCAACAACTTTGTGAGACTCACCGCCTTCTCCTTGCGTATCCACCGTGCAATGCTCTACTGCTTCATGGTTGAGATCGGTTATGACCGGTAGATTGCCCTGCGATAGATTTATGATGGCATTGACGAGTTGTCCCAATTGATTTTCGAGGCTTTGCAATGCGGCGTCTTGGCATGCCATTCGAACCTCATTTCTTTCTATAAAGTTGGTGAGGAGCTCTTCAAGCCTTTTCTCTTCTATTAAGTCTGCCGAAAAGCTCTCATTGGGTTGGAATGTCACCTTATACTGCGGAGGAGATGGACATTCCAATTGATTCGGATAGGAGTAATTCGGATCATGATATTGCTCTTGACTATAGTCCCAAGAGTTTGGATAACCCTGACAGTTTGGATGATAAGAAATCTGTTCAATGTCAGCTTGTTCCTGACAGTAGGCAGTCTGAGTGGACTCACACTCAAGATTATCAGAAAACCTCAAGACATTTGCAATTTGAGCTCGCAATTTCTCGAGTCCTTCCGAGTTTGGTTGTGTAGTCATCTCATAAGGCCATTGATAACATTGATCGTCCATAACCTGTAAACTTAAAAACACAAAGGAAGATCAAACAAATAAAAGAAATATAAACACGTTCAAATTAAGACTAAATTGATTTAAATCAATATTGGACAATATTAGAATAATAGTTCCCCGGCAACGGCGCCAAAAACTTGTTGTCCGATTTATGTAATGACAATTAACGCGCAAGTATACGCGGTCAACAAGTAATATAAGATAAGTAAAGATCGTTCCCACGGAGAATTAACAAATAAAAGGTCGCCAAACCACTAGCACATAATCGCCCCAGTCTTATTTAAACGAGAGATAAAGAGTTGGAATTAAAACTAAGTTAAACTAGTGAAGGAATTTAATTTAAACTAATTAATCCCTAGAGTAAAATCAGACGATGAAGGCATGAGATCCCAATTTCCCCTAATGATTCATCTAAATCAATAAACTCCCAATTAGGTCAAGTTAACCGTCATGGTTGTTAGCCGAGAACACGAAAGTGAGAGAAGGCCATCTTTCGATGCACCTACTCCATACCACGTGCAATCCACAGATGGTAGAACGCACGTGGACACCCACATTATCTAAACCCCTATATGTCTATGGTGTTTACAAATAATTAGGGATTAAGGTCAAGTTCTCTATTGACTATGAGCGGTGCTTCGGAATATGTCTATCTTATGCACAAATCATATGTCTAACGCCATGTAAACACAAAATCGCCCGCTATTACAATTTAATCTAACCCTACATTTCATCTTTCAAATCCACATAGGTTATTACCGAAATTGTTAGCTAAACAATTAAGCAATGAAGGGATGAATTGCAATAGACAATCACATAACAATTAACAATAACCAACACGGAAGCAAATCAATATCGATTACTCAAAAGGTTCCATTGAAATCTCAAAATAAGGTTTAAGTCATAAATAACTCAAACATACCATCCACATGTAGAATAAGCATCGTAAGAACACAAATATGAATCAAAGAGAAAATAAGAGTAAGAAATGCGAATCTGATTCCTCTTGATCAAAATACGAATCCTTGATGTTCTTCAAATGCTTCAGCAATCAAGTCTAATAAAACCCTACAACATTAACTACTATAAACTAGTCTAATCTCTACTTCTATTCTACTCCTAGACAAGAAAATGTAAAAGAAAATGAAAAACTAGAAGAAGGAAATTAGGGCTAAGCTCCCTTAAAGGGAGATATATATTCTGTTGCCAAAATGCCCTTATATGCCTTTTTCCCGCCGAGCCTGCCTTGCTGCTCCCAACAAACCAAAACTGCTGCGTTAAAAACTAAGTCAACTATGGAGCTTGACCGGCGCAGCTGCACAGGTCCTATGCCTGCAGCCGGCGCAGCTGCGCAGGCTCAGGTTCTGAAATTCTGTTGCTTTTGCTTTGCTGCTGCACTCTCCTGCTGCCCTTCTGAATTCCTTCTTGATTCTATCTGCTCCTAGCTTCTGTCAATCCCTCATGCTTACTCTTTAAGCGTTGTCCCCTTTTTTAGCACCTTTTCATCCTTTTAAGCTCAAAATGCACCCGGAGCGTTCCTAAATATAAATTTGCAAAAGAAAGTAAAAAGGCATGAAAAGCTACGATAACACTTGAGTTTAAACAACAATCGCAGTGAGTTGATATCTAAATAAGTGGTTATAAAACCACTTATCAAGGGCCTGACCTGTACTTCCTTGGTTAAAACTGGAGCTGACCTGTACCTTCCGTGTTAAGACAGAGGCTGACCTGTACCTCTCGGGTTAAGACGGGGGCTGACCTATACTTCCCGGGTTGAGAACGGGGCGGAGCTATACCTCCAGGGTTGAGGCCGGGGCTGACCTGTACCTCCCGGGTTGAGACCGGGACTGACCTGTACCTTCCGCGTTGAGACCAGGGCTGAGGAGTACTTTCTGCGTTGAGACTGGGGCTGACCTGTACTTCTCGGTTTGAGGCCGGGGATGACCTGTACCTCCCGAATTGAGACCGAGGCTGATCTGTACCTCTCTGGCTGAGACGTGGTCTGACCTGTACTTCTCGGGTTGAGACCGGGGCTGACCCATACTTCCCGTGTTAAGACCGGGGCTGACCTATACTTCCAGTGTTGAGACCGGTGTTGACCTGTACTTCCCTTGTTGAGACCGGAGTTAACCTGTACCTCCCGGGTTAAAATCGGGGCTGACCTGTACACCCCGGGTTGATATCGGGGCTAACCTATACTTTCCAAGTTGAGACCGGGGCTGACCTGTACCTCTCGGGTTGAGATCGGAGCTGATATGTACTTCCTGAGTTGAGATCGGGGATAACCTATACTTCCCAGGTTGAGACCGGGGCTAGCATGTACCACCCGGGTTAAAACCGGTACAGACCTGTACATCCCGGGTTAAGACCGGGGCTGACATGTACTTCCCAGGTTGAGACCGAGGCTAACCGGTAGCTCCCGGGTTGAGACTGAGGCTGCCCTATACCTCCCTGGTTATGATCCGGGCTGACCTGTACTTCCCAGGTTGAGACCGGGGCTGACCTTAACTTCCCAGGTTAAGACCGGGGCTGACCTATACTTCTCGGGTTGAGACCGGGGCTGACCTATACCTCCTGGGTTAAGACCGAGGCTGACTTGTACCTCCCAGGTTGAGATTGGAGCTGACCTGTACTTTCTGGGTTGAGATCGGGGCTGACCAGTACTTCCTGGGTTGTGACCAGAGCTAACTTGTACGTCTCTAGTTGATATCAGGGCTGACCTGTACCTCCCTTGTTAAGATCGGGGCTGACCTATACATCCCGAGTTGAGACCGAGGCTGACCTGTACTTCCCGAGTTGAGACCGGGGATGACCTGTACTTCCCGTGTTGAGACCGGTGTTAAGCTGTACCTCCTGGGTTAAAATCGAGACTGACCTGTACCTCCCTGGTTGAGACCGGTGCTGACCTGTACTTCCTGAGTTGAGACCGGTGCTGACCTGCACTTCCTGAGTTGAGACCGGGACTGACCTGTAACTCCCGGGTTGAGACCGGGGCTGACCTGTACCTCCCAGGTTGAGAACGGGGCTGACTTGTACTTCATTGGTTGAGACCGAGGCTGACCTGTACTTCCCGGTTTGAGACCGGGGCTGACCTGTTCCTCCCGAGCTAAAATTGGAGCAGACCTGTACCTCCCGGGTAGAAACTGAGGTTGACCTAGTACCTCTCCGGGTTGAGACCGGGGCTGACCTGTACTTCCTGGATTTAGACCAGGGCTGACCTATACCTCTCGAGTTGAGACTGGGGCTGACCTAAACCTCCTGGGTTAAGACTGGGGCTGACCTATACCTCTCGGGTTGAGACCGGGGCTAACCTGTACTTCCCGGGATAAGACCGGGTCTGACATGTACATCCCGAGTTAAAATCAATGCAGACCTGTACCTCCCGAGTTGAGAATGGGGATGACTTGAACTTCCTGGGTTGAGACCAGCGCTGATCAGTACCTCCCTAGTTGAGACCGGCGCTAACATGTTTAGCCCGGGTTGAGACCAGGGCTGACCTGTACTTCCTGGGTTGAGAGTGGGGCTGACCTGTACTTCTTGGGCTGAGACCGGGGCTGACCTGTACTTCTTGGATTGAGACCGGGGGTGACCTGTACTTCCCGGATTGATGTTGGGGCTGACCTATACTTCCTGGGTTAAGATCGGGGCTGACATGTACTTCCCGGGTTGAGATCAGGGCTGACCTTATACCTCCAGAGTTGAGACCCGGGCTGACCTATACTTTTTGGGTTGAGACCGGGGCTGACCTATACTTTTTGGTTTGAGACAAGGCTTGACCTTTACTTCCTAGGTTGAGACTAGAGCAGACCTGTACCTCCCGGGTTGAGACGGAAGCTGACTTGTACCTCTCGGGTTGAAACGGGGGCGGACCTATACTTCCTAGGTTGAGACCGGGGCTGATCTGTTCCTCCACGGTTGAGGCAAAGGTTGACCTGTACCTCCCGGGTTGAGACCGGGACTGAACTATACCTTATGCGTTGAGACCAGGGCAGACGAGTACTTTTTGGGTTGAGATCGGGGCTGACCTGTACTTTCTGGCTTAAGGTCGGGGATGACCTGTACCACCCGGGTTGAGACCGATGCTGAGCTGTACCTCTCTAGTTGAGACCGGGGCTGACCTGTACTTCCCGGGTTGAGACCGGGGCTGACCTGTACTTCCCGGGTTGAGACCGGGGCTGACTTATACTTCCCGGGTTGAGATCGGGGCTGACCTGTACTTCCCGAATTTAGACGGGCGTTGACCTGTACTTCCCTTATCGGGACCGGTGTTGACCTAAACCTCCCGAGTTGAAATCGGGGCTGACCTGCACATCTTGGGATGAGACCGGGGCTGACCTGTTCTTCCCAGGTTGAGCTCGGGGCTGACTTGTACCTCCCGAGTTGAGACCGGTGTTGACCTGTACTTCTCAGGTTGTGACCGGGGCTAACCTATACTTCCAGGTTGAGACCAGGGCTGACCTGTACCACCCGGGTTAAAACGGATACTGACCTGTACCTCGCGGGTTGAGACCGGGCTGAGCTGTACTTCTCAGGTTGAGTCTGTGGCTGATCGGTACCTCCTAGGTTGTGACTGGGGCTGACCTGTACCTCCCTAGTTGAGACCGGGGCTAACCTATATTTCCCGTGTTGAGACCGGGGCTGACCTAAACTTCCCAGGTTGAGATCGGGGCTGACCTATACTTCCCGAATTTAGACGGGCGTTGACCTGTACTTCCCTTGTTGGGACCGGTGTTGACCTAAACCTCCCAAGTTGAAAACGGGGCTGACCTGTACATCTTGGGATGAGACCGGGGCTGACCTGTTCTTCCCAGGTTGAGCTCGGGGCTGACTTGTACCTCCCGGGTTGAGACCGGTGTTGACCTGTACTTCTCGGGTTGTGACCGGGGCTAACCTATACTTCCCAGGTTGAGACCTGGGCTGACCTGTACCACCCGGGTTAAAATGGATGCTGACCTGTACCTCGCGGGTTGAGACCGGGCTGAGCTGTACTTCTCAGGTTGAGACCGGGGCTGATCGGTACCTCCTGGATTATGACTGGGGCTGAACTGTACCTCCTTGGTTGAGACTGGGGCTGACCTATACTTCCCGTGTTGAGACCGGGGCTGACCTAAACTTCCCAAGTTGAGATCGGGGTTGATCTATACTTCTCGGGTTGAGACCGGGGCTGACCTATACCTCCCGGGTTAAGACCGGGGCTGACCTGTACCTCCCGGGTTGAGACCGGGGCTGACCTGTACTTTTTGGGTTAAAATCGGGGTTGACCAGTACTTCCTGTTTTGAGACCAGAGCTGACCTGTACCTCCCTGGTTGAGATCGGGGCTGACCTATAATTCCCGGGTTGAGACCGGGGCTGACCTGTACTTCCCGAGTTGAGATCGGTGTTGACTTGTACTTCCTGTGTTGAGACCGGTGTTGACCTGTACCTCCCGGGTTAAAATTGAGGCTGACCTGTACATCCCTGGTTGAGTCCGGGGCTGACCTGTACTTCCTGGGTTGAGGTCGGGGCTGACCTGTTACTCCCGAGATGAGACTGGGGCTGACCTGTACTTTCTGGGTTGAGACTGGGGATAACCGGTACTTCCCGGGTTGAGACCGAGGCTGACCCGTACCTCCCGGGTTAAAATCAGGACTGACCTGTACCTCTCGGGTTGTGGTCGGGGAGGACCTGTACTTCTTGGCTTGAGACCGGGACTGACCTGTACCTCCTAGGTTGAGACCGGGGCTGATCTGTACTTCCCGGGTTGAGATCAGGAATGAACTATACTTCCCCGGGTTGAGACCGGGGCTGACCTGTACTTCCCAAGTTGAGACTTGAGGTTGACCTGTACTTTCTAGGTTGAGACTAGGGCTGACATGTACCTCTCGGCTGATACCGGGGCTGACCTGTATTTCCTAGGTTTTGACCGGGGCTGAACTGATGGCTCGGTTCTAAGATTGGGGTTGACCTGTACTTTCCCGGGTTGAGACCGGGGCTAACCTGTACTTCTCAGGTTGAGACTTAAGGCTGACCTGTACTTTCTGGGTTGAGACCGGGGTTGACATGTACCTCCTAGGTTGAGATCGGGACTTACATCTACCTCCCGGGTAGAGAATGGGGCTGACCTGTACCTCCCGAGTTGAGATCAGGGCTGACTTGTACCTCTTGGGTTTATACTGGGGCTGACCTGTACTTCCCAAGTTGAGATCGGGGCTGACCTGTACCTCCCGGGTTGAGACCGGAGCTGAACTGTATTTCCCAGGTTGAGATCGGGGCTGACCTGTACTTCCCGGGTTGAGACCGGGGCTGACCTGTACTTCCCGGGTTGAGACAGGGCCTGACCTGTACTTCCCTGGTTAAAACTGGAGCTGACCTGTACCTCCCGGGTTAGGGCAGAGGCTGACCTGTACCTCTCGGGTTGAGACGGGGGCTGACCTATACTTCCCGGGTTGAGAACGGGGCTGAGCTGTACCTCCAGGGTTGAGGCCGGGGCTGACATGTACCTCCCGGGTTAAGACCAGGACTGACCTGTACCTTTCGCGTTGTGACCAGGGCTGACGAGTACTTTTCGGGTTAAGACTGGGGCTGACCTGTACTTCTCGATTTGAGGCCAGGGATGAACTGTACCTCCCGAATTGAGACCGAGGCTGATCTGTACCTCTCTGGCTGAGACGTGGTCTGACCTGTACTTCTCAGGTTGAGACCGCGGCTGACCAATACTTCCCGGGTTAATACCGGGGCTGACCTATACTTCCTGTGTTGAGACCGGTGTTGACCTGTACTTCCCTTGTTGAGACCAGTGTTAACCTGTACCTCCCGGGTTGAAACCGGGGCTGACCTGTACATCCCGGGTTGATACCGGGGCTAACCTGTACTTTCCAAGTTGAGACCGGGGCTGACCTGTACCTCCCGGGTTGAGACCGGAGCTGACCTGTACTTCCTAGGCTGACATGTACTTCCCGGGTTGAGACCGAGGCTGACCGGTACCTCCCGGGTTGAGACTGAGGCTGACCTATACCTCCCTGGTTGTGATCGGGGCAGACATGTACTTCCCAGGTTGAGACCGGGGCTGACCTTAACTTCCCAAGTTAAGAGCGGGGCTGACCTATACTTCTCGGGTTGAGACCGGGGCTGACCTATACCTCTTAGGTTAAGACAGAGGCTGACTTGTACCGCCCGGGTTGAGATCAGGGCTGACCTGTACTTTCTAGGTTGAGATCGGGGATGACCAGTACTTCTCGGGTTGTGACCAAAGCTGACTTGTACGTCCCTGGTTGATATCAGGGCTGACCTATACCTCCCTTGTTAAGATTGGGGATGACCTATACATCCCGAGTTGAGACCGAGGCTGACCTGTACTTCCCGAGTTGAGACCGGGGATGACCTGTACTTCCCGTGTTGAGACCGGTGTTAAGCTGTACCTCCAAAGTTAAAACCGGGGCTGACCTGTACATCCCGAGTTGAGACCGGGGCTGACCTGTACTTCTCAGGTTGAGACCGGGGATGACCTGTACCTCCCGGGTTGAGACCGGGGCTTACTTGTACTTTTTGGGTTGAGACCGGGGATAACCTGTACTTCATGGGTTGAGACCGGGGCTGAACTGTACCTCTTGGGTCAAAATCGAGACTGACCTGTACCTCCCGGGTTGAGACCGGTGCTGACCTGTACTTCCTGAGTTGAGACCGGGACTGACCTGTACCTCCCGGGTTGAGACCGGGGCTGACCTGTACTTCCCGGGTTGAGATCGAGGATGACTTGTACTTTCCGGGTTGAGATCGGGGCTGACCTGTACTTCTCGAGTTAAGACCAGGGCTGACCTATACTTCTAGGGTGAAGACCGGTGCTGACCTGTACTTCCCGGGTTGAGACCGGGGCTGACCTATACTTTTTAGGTTGAGACCGGGGCTGACCTTTACTTCCTGGGTTTAGATCGGGGCTGAACTGATGGCCCAGATCTGAGACTGGGGTTGACCTGTACTTCCCCGGGTTGAGACCGGGGCTGACCTGTACTTTTTGGGTTGAGACCTGGGGCTGACCTGTACCTCCCAGTTTGAGATCGGAGCTGACTTGTACCTCCTGGGTTAAGATTGGGGCTAACCTGTACTTCCCGGGTTAAGATTGGGCTGACCTGTACCTCCCGGGCTTAGACCGAAGCTGAACTGTATTTCCCAGGTTGAGACCGGGGCTGACCTGTACTTCCCGGGTTGAGATAGGAGCTGACCTGTACCTCCCGAGTTGAGACCGGGGCAGACCAGTACTTCCCAGGTTGAGACGGGGGCTGACCTGTACTTCCCGGGTTGTGACAAGGCCTGACCTGTACTTCCCGGGTTGAGACTGGGGCTGACGTGTACTTCCCGAGTTGAGACCGGGACCAACCTCTACTTCCTGGATTGAGACCAGGGCTGATATGTACCTCCTGGGTTGAGACGAGGTCTGACCAATACCTCCCAAGTTATGACATTGGCTGACCTATACCTCCCGGGTTGAGATCAGGGCTGACTTGTACTTCCCAGGTTGAGACCGAGGCTGACCTTTACTTCCCGGTTTGAGACCGGGGCTGACCTGCTACTCCCGAGTTAAAACTAGGGTAGACCTGTACCTCCCGGGTTGAAACTGAGGTTGACCTGTAATTCCCGGGTTGAGACCGGGGGCTGACCTATACTTCTTGGATTGAAACCAGGGCTGACCTGTACCTCTCGAGTTGACTGGGGCTGACCTAAACCGCCTGGGTTAAGGCTGGGGCTGACCTATACCTCCCGTGTTGAGCCCGGGGCTGACCTGTACTTCCCGGGTTGAGACCGAGTCTGACCTGTACATCCCGAGTTAAAATCAATACAGACATGTACCTCCCGGGTTGATAATGGGGCTGACTTGTACTTCATGGGTTGAGACCAGCGCTGATCAGTACCTCCCTAGTTGAGACCGACGCTAACATGTTTAGCCCGGGTTGAGAACGGGGCTGACCTGTACTTCCTGGGTTGAGACTAAGGCTGACCTGTACTTCCTAGGCTGAGATCGGGGCTGACCTGTACTTCTTGGGTTGAGATCGGGGGTGACCTGTACTTCCCGGATTGATGTCGGGGCTGACCTATACTTCCTGGGTTAAGATTGGGGCTGACATGTACCTCCCGGGTTGAGACAGGGGCTAACTTATACTTCCCGAGTTCAGAACGGGGCGGAACTGATGGTCCGATACTAATACCGGGGTTGACCTGTACTTTCGGGTTGAGATCGGGGCTAACCTATACCATCGAGGTTGAGACCAGAGCTAACACGTACTTCTCGGGTTGAGACCGGGGCTGACCTGTACTTCCCAAGTTGAGACCAGGCCAGACCTGTACTTCTCGGGTTCAGATCGAAGAAGACATGTACATCCCGAATTAAGACTGATGCCGACCTGCACCTCTCGGGTTGAGACGGGGGCTGATCTGTACTTCCCAAGTTGAGACCAGGGCTGGTCTGTACTTCCCGGGATGAGATTGGGGCTGACCTGTACTTCCTAGGTTGAGACCGGGGCTGACCTATACTTCCCAGGTTAAGACCGGGGCTGGCCTGTACTTCCCGAGTTGAGACTGGGGCTAACCTATACTTCCCGGGCTGAGACCGGGGCTGACCTGTACTTTTTGGGTTGGGATCGGGGCTGACCTGTTCTTCTCGGGTTGAGACCGGAGCTGACTTGTACCTCTCTAGTTGAGACCGGGGTTGAACTGTACCTCCCGGGTTGAGACCGGGGCTGACCTATACTTCCCAAGTTCAGACCATGGCTGAGCTGTACTTCTCGAGTTGAGACTGGTGCTGACCTGTACTTCCCGTGTTGAGACCGGGGCATACCTGTACCTCCTGAAGTTGAAATATGGGCTAACTTGTACATCCCGAGTTGAGACCGGGGCTGACCTGTACCTCCCTGGTTGAGACCGGGGCTGATCTGTACCTCCCGGGTTAAGACCGAGGCTGACCTGTACTTCCCAGGTTGAGATCGGGGCAAGTCTGTACTTCTCGGGTTGAGATCAGGGCTGACTTGTTCCTCCTAGGTTAAAATTGGGGCTGACCTATACCTCCTAGGTTGAGACCGGGGCTGACCTATACTTCCCAAGTTGAGACCGGGGATGACCTGTGCCTCCCGGGTTGAGATCGGGGCTAACATGTACCTCTTGGGTTGAGATCGGGGCTGACCTGTACATTCTGGGTTTAGACCGGGGTTGACCTGTACTTCCTGGGTTGAGACCGTGACTGACCTATACTTCCCAGGTTAAGACTGGGGCTGACCTGTACTTCCCAAGTTTAGACTGGGGCTGACATGTACTTCCCGAGTTGATTTTTGGGCTGACCTGTACTTCTCGAGTTGAGACCGGGGCTGAACTGTACCTCCCGGGTTAAGACAGGGGCTGACTTGTACTTCCTGGGTTGAGACCGGGGCTGAACTGTACTTCTCCGGGTTGAGTCTGGGGTTGACCTGTACTTCCCGGGTTGAGACCAGAGGCTGACCTGTACTTTTTGGGTTAAAACCGGGGTTGACATGTACCTCCCGGGTTAAGGCCGGGGCTTACATGTACCTTTCGTGTTTAGATTGGGGCTAACCTGTACCTCCCAGGTTGAGACCGGGGCTAACTTTTACCTCCCAGGTTTAGACTGGGGCTGACCTGTACTTTTCGGGTTGAGTTCAGGGCTGACTTGTACCTCCCGGGTTGAGACCGGAGCTGACCTGTACTTCCTGGGTTGAGACCGGGACTGACCTGTACTTCTCGGGTTAAAATCGGGGCTGACTTGTACCTTTTGGGTTGAGACCAATGCTGACTTGTACTTCACAGGATGAGACCGGGGTTGACCTGTATTTCCCGGGTTGAGACCGGGCCTGACCAATTCTTCTCGGGTTGAGACTGGAGCCGACCTGTACCTCCCGGGTTGAGACTGAGGCTGACCTGTACCTCTCGGGTTGAGACGAGGGCTGACCTATACTTCCCGACTTGAGACCGGGGCTGACCTCTACCTCCAGGGTTGAGACCGGGACTGACCTTTATCTTTTGAGTTGACACCAGGGGCTGACTTATACCTCCCAGGTTAAGACCGAGGCTGACCTGCACCTCTCAGTTTGAGACCGGGGCTAACCTGTACTTCCCGGGTTGAGATCGCGGCTGACCTGTAACACTAGAGTTGAGTCCGGGGCTGGCCTGTACCTCCCGCATTGATACCAGAGCTGACCAGTACTTCCCGGGTTGAGACCGGAGCTGACCTGTAATTATCGGGTTGAGGCCATGGCAAACCTTTACCACTTGGGTTGAGACCAAGGCTCACCAGTACCTCTCGTGTTGAGACGACGGCTGACCAATACTTCCTGGGTTGAGACCGGGGCTGACCTGTACTTCCCGAGTTAAGATCGGGGCTGACCTGTACTTCTCGGGTTGAGATCGGGGCTATCCTGTACTTCTCGGGTTGAAACCGGGGCTAACCTGTACTTCTCGGGTTGAGACCGGGGCTGACCTGTACTTTTTGGGTTGAGATCGGGGATGACCTGTACTTCTCGGGTAGAGAACGGAGCTGACTTGTACCTACCTGGTTGAGACCGGGGCTGACCTGTACCTCCCGGGATGAGACCGGGGCTGACCTATACTTCTCAGGTTGAGACCGGGGCTGACCTGTACTTCTTGAGTTGAGACCGGTGCTGATCTGTACTTCCCGTGTTGAGACCGGTGTTGACCTGTACTTCCCGTGTTGAGACCGGTGTTGACCTATACTCCCGAATTAAAATCGGGGCTGACCTGTACATCCCATGTTAAAACCTGGGCTGACCTGTACATCCCGAGTTGAGACCGGGGCTGACCTGTACCTCCCGAGTTGAGAACGGGGCTGACCTATACTTTCTGGGTTGAGACCGGGGCTAACTTGTACTTCTCGGGTTGAGACCGGGGCTGACCTGTACCTCTCGGTTTAAAACAGGGAGTGACCTGTACCTCCTGGGTTCAAACCGGGGCTGACCTGTACTTCCCGGGTAGAGACCGGGACTGACCTGTACCTCCTAGGTTGAGACTGAGGATGACCTGTACTTCCCGGGTTGAGACCGGGGATAACTTGTACTTCCCGGGTTTTGACCGGGGCTGACCTGTACTTCCCAGGTTGAGACCGGGGCTGACCTGTACTTCCAGGGTTGAGACCGGGACTGACCTGTACTTCCCGGGTTGAGACCGGGGCTGACATGTACTTTTTGGGTTAAGATCGAGGCTGGCCTGTACTTCTCAGGTTGAGACCGGAGCTGACTTGTACCTCCCTAGTTGAGATCGAGGATGGATTGTACCTCTCGGGTTGAGACCGGGGCTGACCTAAAATCCCGAGTTAAGACCGGTGCTGACATGTACTTTCCTAGTTGAGACTGGTACTGACCTATACTTCCCTAGTTGAGATCCGGGCTAACCTGTACTTCCTAGGTTGAGACCGGGGATGTCATGTACTTCCCAGGTTTAGATCGGGGCTGACCTGTACTTCCAAGGTTAAGATCGGGGTGACCTGTACTTTCTGGGTTGAGACCGGAGCTGGCCTGCACTTCCCGAATTGATTCCGGGGCTGACCTGTATTTCCCGGGTTAAGATCGGGGCTGACCTGTACCTCCTGAGTTGAGGCAAGGGCTGACCTATACTTCCCCAGTTGAGATCAATGCTAAACTGATGGCTCGATACAGAGACCGGGGTTGACTTATACTTCTCTAGTTGTGACCGGGTATGACCTATACTTTCCTGGTTAAGACCTGAGGCTGACCTGTACTTTCTGGGTTGAGATCGGGGCTGACCTGTACCTTTTGAGTTGAGACCAGAGCTAACCTGTACTTCCCGGGTTGAGATCGGCGCTGACCTGAACATCTCGGGTTGAGACCAGGCCTGACCTGTACTTCCCGGGTTGAGACTAGAGCTGACCTGTACCTCCCGGGTTGAGACTGAGGCTGACCTGTACCTCTCGCGTTGAGACCGGGGCTGGCCTATACTTCCCGGGTTGAGATTGGGGCTGACCTGTACTTCCCCGGTTAAAACCGTGGCTGCCCTGTACTTCCCGGGTTGATACCGGGGCTGACCTGTACTTCCTTGGTTAAGACTGGGGCTGACCTGTACTTTCCGAGTTGAGACCGGGGCTTACCTGTACTTCCTTGGTTGAAACCGGAGGTTACTTGTACTTTTGGGATGAGATCGGGGCTGACCTGTACTTTCCAAGTTGAGACCAGAGCTGACTTGTACCTCCCTGGTTGAGATCGGGACTGACCTGTACCTCGTTGAGAACTGAGGCTGACCTGTACTTTTTGGGTTAAGATCGGGACTTACATGTACCTCCCGGGTTGAGACTGGGGCTGACCTGTACCTCCCGGGTTGAGATCGGGACTTAATTGTACCTCCCGGGTTTAGACTGGGGCTGACCTATAATTCTCATGTTGAGATCGGGGTTGACCTGTAACTCCTAGGTTGAGACAGGAGCTGACCTGTACTTCTCGGGCTAAGACCGGTGCTGACCTATACTTCCCGGGTTGAGACCGAGGCTGACCTGTACCTCCCAGGTTGAGACCGGGGCTGACCTGTACTTTCCAGGTTGAGACCGGGGCTGACCATTACCTCCCAAGTTGAGAATGGGGCTGACCTGTATAGCCCGGGTCGAGAACGGGGCTGACCAGTACGTCCTGGGTAGAGATCGGGGCTGACCTGTACTTCCTGGGTTAACATCGGGTCTAACCTGTACTTCTTGGTTTGAGACCGGGGCTGACCTGTACTCTTCGAGTTGATACGGAGACTGACCTGTACTTCCCGAGTTAAGACCGGGGATGACATGTACCTCCCGGGTTGAGACATGAGCTGACCTGTACTTCCCGAGTTTAGATCGTGGCTGGCCTGTACTTCTCGGGTTGAGATCGGGGCTGACCTGTACCTTCCGGGTCGATACCTGATATAACCTGTACTTCCCGGGTTGAGACCGGGGCTGACCTGCACTTCCTGAGTTGAGACCAAGCTTGACCTGTACTTCTCGGGTTGAGACCGGTGCTGACCTGTACCTCCCGGGTTGAGACTTAGGCTGACATGTACCTCTCGAATGAGACGGGGGCTGACCTGTACTTCCAGGGTTGAGACCGAAGCTGAACTGTACTTTCCGAGTTGAGATCGGGGCTGACCTGTACTTTTCGTTTTGAGACCGGGGCTGACCTATACTTCTTGGGTTTAGATAGGGGTTGACCTGTACTTCCCAGGATTAGACCTGGGCTACCCTATACTTCTCAGATTAAGACCAGGGCAGACCTATAACTCCCGGGTTGAGACCGGGGCAGACTTAGACCTCCTGGGCTAAGTCTGGGGCTGACCTGTTCCTCCCGGATTGAGATCGGGGCTGACCTGTACCTCCCGAGTTGAGATCGGGGCAGACCTGTACTTTTTGGGTTGAGACTGGGGCTGACATGTACCTCCCTGGTTAATATCGGGGCTGACCTGTACCTCTAAGGTTGAGACAGGGGCTGACCTGTACTGCCCGAGTTGAGACTGGGGATGATATGTACTTCCCAGGTTGAGATCGGGGCTGAACTGTACTTCCTAGGTTGAGATCGGGGCTGACCTGTAATTCCCGGGTTGAGACCGGAGCTGACTTGTACTTCTCGGGTCGATACCGAGGCTGACCTGTATTTCCTCGATAAAGACCGGGGTTGACCTGTACATCCCGGGTTAAGGCAGGGGCTGACCTATACTTCCCGGGTTGAGGCCAGGTCTGACCTGTACTTTTCTGGTTGAGACCTGAGGCTGACCTGTACTTCCTGGGTTGAGATCGGGTCTGACCTGTGCCTTCTGGATTGAGACCGGAGCTAACCTGTACTTCCCAGGTTGCGACATGGGCTGACCTTTACTTCTCGGGATGTGACCAGGCCTGACCTGTACTTCCTGGGTTGAGACCGGAGCTGACCTATAACTCCCGGGTTAAGACTGAGGCTGACCTGTACCTCTTGGGTTGAGACGGGGTCTGACCTGTACTTCCCGGGTTGATATCGAAGCTGACCTGTACTGACCGGGGCTGACCTGTACTTTTTAGTTTGAGACCGTGGCTGACCTGTACTTCTTGGGATTAGACCAGGGCTGACCTGTACTTCCCGGGTTGAGACCGGGGCGGGCCTGTACTTCTCAGATTGAGACAGGGGCTGACCTGTACTGCACGGGTTGAGATCGGGGACGACCTGTACTTCCCAGGTTTAGACCGGGGCTGACCTTTACTTCCCAGGTAGAGATTGGGGCTGACTTGTACTTCCCAGCTTGAGACCGAAGCTGACCGGTACTTCCTGGGTTGATCCTAGGGCTGACTTGTATTTCCTGGGTTAAGATCGGGGCTGACCAGTACCTCCCGGGTTGTGGCAGGGGCTGGCCTGTACTTCCTGAGTTGAGACCGGGTCTGACCTGTACTTTTTTGGTTGAGACCTGAGGCTGACCTGTACTTCCCGGGTTGAGATCGGGGCTGACCTTCACCTTCTAAATTGAGACCGGAGCTAACCTGTACTTCCCAGGTCCCGGGTTGAGACCAGGCCTGACCTGTACTTCCCGGGTTGAGATCGGAGCTGACCTGTACCTCCCATGTTGAGACTGAGGCTGACCGGTACCTCTCGGGTTGAGACGGGGGCTGACCTGTACCTCCCTAGTTAAGATCGGGGCTGGCCTGTACTTCCCAAGTTGAGATTGGGGCTGACCTGTACTTCTCGGGTTGAGACCTTGGCTGACCTGTACTTCTCGGGATGAGACTGAGGCTGACCTGTACATCTCGCCTTGAGACTGGGGCTGACCTGTACTTCCCGGGTTGAGACCGGGGCATACCTGTACTTCTCGGGTTGAGACCGGAGCTGACCTATACTTTTTGGGTTGAGATCGGGGCTGACCTGTACTTCTCGTGTTGAGACCGTAGCAAACTTGTACCTCCCTGGTTGAGACCGAGGCTGACCTGTACTTTCCGGGTTGAAATCAGGACTGACCTATACTTCCCAGGTTGATACAGGGGCTGACCAGTACTTCTCGAGTTGAGACCGGTTGCTGACCTGTACTTCCCATTTTGAGGTCGGGGCTGACTTGTACCTCCTGTGTTGAAATCGGGGCTGACCTGTACATCTCGAGTTGAAACTGGGGCTGACCTGTACCTCCCAGGTTGAAACCTGGGCTGGCCTATACCTCCTGGGTTAAGATCGAGGCTGACCTGTACTTCCTGAGAGACCGGGGCTAAGATGTACTTCCCGGGTTGAGACCGGGGCTGACCTGTACCTCCAGGCTTAAATTCGAGACTAACATGTACCTCCCGGGTTGAGACCGAGGCTGGCCTGCACTTTCTGGGTTGAGACCGGGGCTGAGCTGTACCTGCCGGGTAGAGACTGGGGCTAATCGGTACTTCCCAGGTTGAGATCGTGGCTGACCAGTTCCTCTCGAGTTGAGATCGGGGCTGACCTATACTTCTTGGGTTAAGAACGGGGCTGACCTGTACGTCCTGGGTTGAGTACGGGGCTGACCGGTATTTCCCGGGTTAAGATCGGGGCTGAACTGTACTTCCCGGGTTGAGATCGGGGTTGACCTGTACTTCTCGAATTGAAACTGGGGCTAACTTGTACATCCCGAGTTAAAATTACGGCTGACCAGTACCTCCCGGGTTCAGACTGGGGCTGACCTGTACTTCCTAGCTTGAGACCGGCGCTGATCAGTACCTCCCTAGTTGAGACCGAGGCTGACCTGTACTTTTCGGGTTGAGACCGAGGCTAACCTGTACTTCCTGGGTTGAGATCGGGGCTGACCTGTACTTCCCAAGTTCAGATCGGGAGTGACCTGTACTTCTCGGGTTGATACCGGGGCTAACCTATACTTCCCGGGTTAAGATCGGGGCTGACCTGTACCTCCCGATTTGAGACAGTGCCTAACATGTACTTCCCGAGTTGAGAACGGGGCTGAACTGATGGCCCGACACTGAGACCGGGGTTGACCTATACTTCCTGAGTTGAGACCGGGGCTAACCTGTACATTCTGGGTTAAGACCTGAGGCTGACCTGTACTTCCAGGTTGCGATCGGGGCTGACCTGTACCTTCTACGTTGAGACCGGAGCTAACCTGTACTTCCCGGGTTGAGACCGGGGCTGACCTATACTTCCCAAGTTGAGACCAAGCCGGAACTGTACTTTCCGGGTTGAGTCCAAAGCTGACCTTTTCATCCCGAATTGAGACTGAGGTTGACCTGTACCTCTCGGGTTGAGACGGGGGCTGACCTGTACTTCCCAGTTTGAGACCGGAGCTGGCCTGTACTTCTCGGGATGAGATTCGGGCTGACTTATACTTCTCGGATTGAGATCGGGGCGGACCTGTACTACTCGGGTTGAGACCGGCGCTGACCTTTACTTCTCGGGTTGAGATCGGGGCTGACCTGTACTTCCCGGGTTTAGACAGGGCTGACCTGTTCTTCCCGGGTTGAGACTGGGGCTGACCTGTACTTTTTGGGTTGAGATCGGGGCTGACTTGCACTTTTCATGTTGAGATCAGAGCTGACTTATACTCCCTAGTTGAGACCGGGGTTGACCTGTACCTCCCGGGTTGAGACTGGGGCTGACCTATACTTCCCGAGTTGAGATCGGTGCTGACCTGTACTTCCCTAGTTGAGATCGGTGCTTAACTATGCTTCCCTAGTTAAGATCGGGGCTGACATGTACTTCACCGGGTTGAGACCGGGGCTGACCTGTACTTCCCGGATTGAGACCTGAGGCTAATCTGTACTTTCTGGGTTGAGATCGGGGCTGACACGTATCTCCTAGGTTGAGACCGGGGCTTACATATACCTCCCGGGTTGAGACTGGGGCTGACCTGTATCTCCTGGGTTGAGACGGGGGCTGACTTGTACCTTCCGGGTTTAGACTGAGGATGACCTGTACTTCCTGGGTTGAGATCGGGGCTGACCTGTACCTCTTGGGTTGAGATCAGAGCTGACCTATACTTCCCGGGTTGAGACCGAGGCTGACCTGTACTTCCCGGGTTGAGAACGGGGCTGACCTGTACCTCCCGGGTTGAGACCAGGGCTGACCTATACTCTCAAGTTGAGACCAGGGCTGACTAGTACCTCCCGAGTTGAGACTGGGGCTGACCTGTACTGCCCAGGTTGAGAACGGGGCTGACATATATGTCCTGGGTTAAGACCGAAGCTGACCTGTACTTCCCGGGTTAAGATCGGGGCTGACCTATACTTCCCTAGTTGAGACCGGGGCTGACCTGTACTTTTCGAGTTTATACCTGAGCTGACCTGTACTTCTCAGGTTAAGACCGGGGCTGACTTGTACCTCCCGGGTTGAGACATGAGCTTACCCGTACTTCCCGGGTTGAGACCAGGGCTGACCTGTACTTCTCGGGTTGAGACCTGAGGCTGACCTGTACTTCCCGAGTTGAGACCGCAGCTGACTAGTACCTTCCGGGTTGATACTGGAGATAACCTGTACTTCCCGAGTTGAGACCGCAACTGACCTGTACTTCCCGTGTTGAGACCATGACTGACCTGTACTTCCCGGATTAAGACCGGTGTTGACCTATACCTCTTGGGATAAGACTGAGGCTGACATGTACCTCTCGGGTTAAGACGGGGGCTGACCTGTACTCCCCAGGTTGAGACCGAAGCTGACTTGTACTTCCCGGGTTGAGATCAGGGCTGACATGTACTTTTCAGTTTGAGACCGGGGCTGACCTGTACTTCTTGGGTTTAGATCGGGGCTGACCTGTACTTCCCGGGTTGAGACCGGGGCGGACCTGTACTTCTCAGATTGAGGCCATGGCTGACCTGTACCTCCCGGGCTAAAATCGGGGCTGACCTAGACCTCCCGGGTTAAGACCGGGGCTGACCTATACCTCCCGGATTGAGATGGGGGTTGACCTGTACCTCCTGGTTTAAGATCGGGGCTGACCTACACTTTTTGGGTTGAGACCGGGGCTGACATGTACCTCCCTGGTTGATATTGGGGCTGACCTGTAACTCCCATGTTGAGACAGGGGCTGACCTGTAATGCACGGGTTGAGACCGGGGATAACCTGTACTTCTCAAGTTGAGATCGGGGCTGACCTGTACTACCCAAGTTGAGATCGGGGCTGACCTGTACTTCCCGGGTTGAGACCGGAGCTGACCTGTACTTCCCGGGTTGATCCCGGGGCTGACCTTTATTTCCTGGGTTATGACCGGGGCAGATTAAGGCAAGGACTGACCTGTACTTCCCGAGTTGAGACCGGGTCTGACCTGTACTTTTTTGGTTGAGACTTGAGGCTGACCTGTACTTCTCGGGTTGAGATCAGGACTGACCTAT
Source organism: Panax stipuleanatus (assembly GCA_020205555.1). Taxonomy (NCBI): domain Eukaryota; kingdom Viridiplantae; phylum Streptophyta; class Magnoliopsida; order Apiales; family Araliaceae; genus Panax; species Panax stipuleanatus. The sequence goes on from CM035118.1 coordinate 86,773,756, forward strand.
ACCTTCCGAAATTAGACCAGAGCTAACCTGTACTTCTCAGGTTGAGATCGGGGCTGACCTGTACTTGCCGGGTTGAGACTAGGCCTGACCTGTACTTCCCGGGTTGAGACCGGAGCTGACCTATACCTCCCAGGTCGAGAATGAGGCTGACCTGTACCTCTCGGGTTGAGACGAGCGCTGACCTGTACTTCCCTAGTTGAGATCAGGGCTAGCCTATACTTTTTAAGTTGAGATCGGGGCTGACCTGTACTTCCGGGGTTAACACCGTGGCTAATCCGTAATTCCAGGGATGAAACCGAGGCTGACCTGTACTTCTCGCGTTGAGACTGGGGCTGACCTGTACTTCACAAGTTGAGACTGGGGCTTTCCTGTACATCCCGGGTTGAGACCGGAGCTGACCTATACTTTTTGGGTTGAGATCGGGGCTGACATGTACTTCCTAAGTTGAGATCAGAGCTAACTTGTACTTCCATGTTTGAGACCGGGGCTGACCTGTACCTCCCGGGTTGAAATCGGGGCTGACCTATACTTCCCAGGTTGAGACTGGGGCTGACCTGTACTTCTCGAGTTGAGACCGGTTGCTGACCTGTACTTCCCGTGTTGAGGTCGGGGCTGACCTGTACCTCCTGTGTTGAAATCGGGGCTGACCTGTACATCCTGAGTTGAGACTGGGGATGACTTGTACCTCCCGGGTTGAAACCGGGGCTGACCTATACCTCCCAGGTTAAGACTGAGGCTGACCTGTACTTCCTGGGTTGAGACCAGGGCTAACCTGTACTTCCCGGGTTGACCTGTACCTCCAAGGTTAAATCTGGGACTAACCTGTACCTCTCGGGTTGAAATCGGGGCTGCCCTATACCTCCCAGTTTAAGACCGAGGCTGACCTGTACTTTCTGGGTTGAGACCGGGGCTGACCTGTACCTCCCAGGTTGAGACTGGGGCTAACCGGTACTTCCCATGTTGAGATCGTGGCTGACAATTTCCTCCCGAGTTGAGATCGGGGCTGACCTGTACTGCCCGGGTTGAGAACGGGGCTGACCTGTATGTCTTAGATTGAGACCGGGGCTGACCGATACTTCTCGGGTTAAGATCGGGGTTGACCTGTACTTCCTGGGTTGAGATTGGGACTGACCTGTGCATCCCGAGTTAAATTCGGGGCTGACCTTTACCTCCAGGGTTGAGACGGGGCTGACCTGTACTTCCTAGGTTAAGACCGGCGCTGATAAGTGCCTCCCTAGTTGAGACCGGCGCTGACCTGTTCAGCTCGGGTTGAGACCGGGGCTGACCTGTACTTCCTGGGTTGATATCGGGGCTGACCTGTACTTCCCAGGTTGAGACCGGTGGTGACCTATACTTCCTTGGCTGATACCGAGGCTGACCTGTACTTCTCGGGTTAAATCGGGGATGACCTGTACTTCCCGGGTTGAGACAGTGGCTAACTTGTACTTCCCAAGTTGAGAACGGGGTTGAACTGATGGCCCGATACTGAGATCGGGGTTGAGATGTACTTTTTGAGTTGAGACCGGGGCTAACCTATACTTTTTGGGTTGAGACCTTAGGCTGACCTGTACTTCTGGGTTGAGGTCGGGGCTGACCTGTACCTTTTGGGTTAAGACCGGAGCTAACCTGTACTTCCCGGGTTGAGACCGGGGCTGACCTATACTTCCCAAGTTGAGACCAGGCCTGACCTGTACTTTTCGGGTTGAGACCGGAGCAGACCTTTTCATCCCGGATTGAGACTGAGGTTGACCTGTACCTCTCGGGTTGAGACGGGGGTGTTGGCCGATTTATCGGTCAATATATTTGCGCAAGTATACGCGGCCAACGAGTAATAAAGTGTAAGTACAGATATCGTCCCACAGAGAATTAATGGATAAAAGACACCAAACCACTAGCACATAATCATCTCAGTCTTATTTAAACGGATGGTAAAGAGGATGAATTAAAACTAAGTTAAACTAGGCAAGCAATTAACTTAAACTAATTAATTCTAGAGTTAAAATCAGATAATGAAGATAAGAGATTCCAATTTCTCCTAAAGATTCGTCTAAGTCGACATACTTCCAATTAAGTCAAATTAATCGTTACAGTTGCTAGTCGAGAACACGAAAGTGAGAGAAGGCCATCTTTCGATGCACCTAATCCATATCACGTGCAATCCACAGATGATAGAACACACGTGAACACCCACATTATCTAAACCCCTATATGTCTATGGTGTTTACAAATAAAGAGGGTATAAGGTCAAGTCCTCTTTTGACTACGAGCGGTGCTTCGGTATATGTCTATCCTAAGCACAAATCATACGTCCAACGCCATGTGAACGTACAATCGCCCGCTACTACGATTAGATCTAAACCTACACTTCGTCTTTCAAGTCCACATAGGTTATCACACTAATTGGTCATGACTCAATTAAGCAATGAAAGCATATATCGCAGTAGACAATCAAATATCAATCAATAAGACCCAATATGGAAGAGAAATCAACATTAACTACTCATTAGGTTCCATTGGAACCTCAAAATACAATTTAAGTCATAGACAACTCAAATATATTATCCACAAGATTGATAAACATCATCCGAATAAGCAATGAATACAAGGAGAGATTAAGGATAGAAATTGCAAATCTTTCTCCAAGCTTGGATCCTTTGATGTCAAAACACTTGCTTCAATCTTCAAAAACTAACTAAACCCTAGAATCTAACTAACTAGCACTAATCTACTCTCTAATCTACTCCTAATCTATCCTAATGTAAACAAGAATTGGAAAGGAAAGAAGAAGGGAAAACTAGGGCTGAAGGCCTTTTTTTTCACCCTTTTGCATGCTGCACACGAGCCCCCTTTAAAGCTTCTCCCGATTAGTCAAACAAAAAGTCAAACAATTTTCTGCTGGGGACAGGCGCGGCCGCGCGCGCCCCAAGCCTATTCCAGGCGCGGCCGCGCGGCACCAAAAAGCTGGAATCTGCAGCTGCTTGCTGGTGCAGGTTTGCCTCGTGTGTTCTTGAGTTGCTTTCTCCTGCCCCTCTTGCATTTGCCTCTTATTAGCCTTGCTTGTTACCTCTAGCCTCATGCCATTCCATTGCTTTAAGCTCATTTCAGCTCCTTGCCCCATTTAGGCGATCTTTTGCTCTTTTAACGCGCAAGTACTGCTAAGAGAGTTCCTTAACCTGAAAAACATAAAACAATGGAAAAACACATTAAACTCACAAGATTGCTTAAGTTTAAGCCACCGAATGAGTTAGAAAGTATCTGAATAGGTGGTCCTAAAACCACTTATCAAATACCCCCAAACTTAAACGTTGCTTGCCCTCAAGCAACCAAAACAAAGCTCAACGGCATATGCAATGCACTATATTTACAATGTATGCAACCTACGCTATCATGAATGCAAATCCAAGTTCCAGTCATTATTGAACTTCAAAGCAATGCCTCAGAAAAACCACAAGATAGTCAAAATGATAAGCTACCCAAGGCAAGACCATAAGGCATATTCTTGCAAATCCAAAACTGTCAGCACTGATGTATTGTGCGTTGTGTGCCTAGCAACCATTAAACATGCATTCAGATAAATAACTCACCTACTATGCTTCTTAGGGGAAAAACAAGTTTTAACTTAAGAAAAACAGTAAATCATATAAGTTCTAACCAAGACCATGCATTACTAAAGTTAAGAGTCAACAGGGGGGGTTTCATTAATCTTTTATTAACTCACGAGGGCGTATTCGCACTTTCCCGTGTACACAATTGACTATGCAATGCCTAGTCCTCTTAGGCTTTTCAATGATACCCGTGTAGCGAGCTTTCGACCAACGACTCCCAGACCAGACGATCTCAGGGCGCTGGGTGTAGAGACACCCCGAGGGTTTACTTGCTCGAATATCAAAGGCCACAGAACTCGACATAGCCAAAGTGTTTATTCTTTTTTCTTTTTTTTTCTTTTTCTTTTTCTGCAAGGGAGTGCGTCTTACGCTCCATCTCCCCGCATAAACCATGCATGCCCCCTGTTTCCCCCTAACTTACGCTTTTAATAGTCTAGTTATTATTATATGCAAACTGAACTCTTTTATTAAAATATAGCTTTCCCACCAGAAGACAAGTATGTGAAAATTTAAACTTAGCATGACATGATGGTTACTCTATCGTGCTCATTGGTTACACAGTATCTGACAGGTAAGGATTTACATATATGACCATGAAATCAGGCTTAAGTTTCAAATTAGTTCAACAATCAAGTGATTTTAGTTTCTTCACAGGCAACATACATAACTGACCAACTAAAAACTGGATTCATGCAGTATGCTCTAACACAGCATGCAAAACAGAATTCAAAAACAAAAGAAAAATTTTCACTAAAATTACAACCTACAAACACTAAATAAACAAATAAACAAACACAAAATGCAATATGAATGCAGCTACCCTATATGCAAAATAAAACCAATACCCCCAAACTTAAAGTGTTCAATGTCCTCATTGAAGGTACAGGTAAAAAGAAAGAAACTCCCCTATTCATCGTTGTCGCCGTCGTCCTCAGCGTCCTCCTCAGGCGGTGGTGTGTCTGGAGGTGGATAAACAGCGACAGACCCATATGTAGGAAACTGCACCTCAACTCCCATCTGGCTGAATGCGTATGACAGTGCCCCGCTGAATTCTGTGGTGAAAGCCTGGAAGTTGGTGCTCATTGCATCCATCCTGCGCTGTAGTCTCCTCTCCATCCTGTCTATCCGCTCATGCACTGAGTGAGAGGACTCAGACTGCTCTGGTGGCGGTACTCTCTCTGCAGTCTCCCCAGCCTCTGTCTGATCAGGTAGAATAAACCCTGCTCCTAAGGAATGAGATCTTCCCCCTTTCCACACTTTGAAGGATTCAATGGCTGGGTGGTCAAGAGTATTCATCGGCATCTGCATCGGCTCAGCATCTGACCACGTCACTCCATTGGCTATGCATAGTCTAGTGATCACTGCTGCGTGGGGGATACTTGCTGAGTTTCCGCCTCTCAGAAATCTGCGGATAGAACTACTAATCACGTATCCCAAGTCGATTCGCATGCCTTTGATGATCCCGTAAAGCAGCACAGCTCGGTCCTTAGTGACCTCGTTCTGATGCTGTGTAGGCATCAGATTCGCACAGATAAAGCTGTACCACGCCTTCCCGTACCTACTCAAAGCGGACTGGGGAAAATGCAGCTTCTGATCAGTCCCCTGTTTTAGCTTCCAAACGGTGCCCGGCTTGCATAGGTAATCACTGATAGCATCCATCTCGGAACCCCACTCCCTAGCATACAAAGAATCGCGCGCGTCCAATGCAATGTTGGGTAAGTCAAACAACTCATTGATGTGCTCCTTCGCATAGGACACCTCACAGCCTCGCACAAATACTTTATTGGATGTCGTGTGTTTCGCGTTGGCATAAAATTCTTGCACCACCGAGATTGGGGCAGCCAAAGGCTCATCACAGAATGCATTCCATCCCCGCCCTCGGATCATAGAAGCCATACGCCCGTCCAGGTTCTCATCAGGCTCTAACCCCCGCTCGGGCACAAAAGTCCTGCCCACCAATGTACTGTGATAGAATCTCTGGGCCTTTAGACTGATGAATTTGCGGTCATCATAGTGGATACCACCGCCCTCTTGCTCGGAATCACTGCCCCTTGATGTAGACTCCCTCCTGCTGCGTTTGGATGCCATTTGATGACGAAAATGCAATACTGCTCTCCACTAGTCAATCAATATGCCCTCAGACCCCAATTCACTACCCCAATTTATCAAGTTGAGATGATGGCAGGGTTGGGTTTTGTTGGAGAAACTATGAAGGAAGGCGAGTTTTGATTCTGACTTAGAACTAGGGCTTGGATAAGGTGGGGGTTGTGATGGAGATGAGGATAGGAGGATTGTAGATTGAAGTATTCAGAGGTTGAAGGGTTAGGAATTTTCGAATTTGAGAGGGAGAGGGATAGCTTGAAGTTCGGCTAGTTTGGAATGACATGAAATGGCTTAAAATCTGCCGCAGACTACTTAAGTCCGGCACTTTCTGTCCGTCTCGCGGCCGCGCGCCCTTGCAGGCCAAAACAGGCGCGGCCGCGCGCCCTGCAGTTTTCAAATTCTCCATCTTTTGATTCAGGGAGACGCTTTGGCATTTGACTCAGCTTCCTGTAACATGGAATTAAACCTGAGAGGATCAATCAAACTTTATTAAGCCCTCTATGCTATCAAAAGTATATGTAAACTATTTACATCAAGAGAATCCAACATGGAAAGATATATGCCTTTGCTTCCCAAAAATTCTCTAAGTGCACATATGCAAAGTGCTCGTGCATAATAAAAAAAAAATGTGTTCAATAGCATTCAAGTCCCAAAAAGATATGCCACACATGCCTGAGCTCCAAAAATGTAGGCATGAGCTCCTAAATCCTAAAGTATGCAGACATTTGAACTAATACTAAACTAATATGAATTAAACGAGGGGGGGGATGAGATGTGATAGAAAGCATGTAAATGGAGAATTAAACAAAGAGATAGGAAGAGAAATGATGGGGTGCCTCCCATCTAGCGCTTGATTTATAGTCCTCTAGCTGGACTGTGTCTGACCACTGCTATCCGACTCCCCGACGGTATTTGAGAACCCCTCCATCCATTAGAATTGCTTTATGCTTTTGGAGGCTTCCCAATAAAGGAGGACTCGGAATTAAACTACCTAGCACATGATATGGACAAGAATTCCCCGTACGGAAAGTAGGGGAGCTAGGCAATGGTTCCGTTGTGTATGTGAAATGATCGGGGCATGGAGGCATAGAACACACAACGGACTCTTCTTCTCTTCTCTTTTCTTCTGACCACCATGGTGTCAAGACTGCGGAATCTCTCGTGTCATCGAGACCCGTCTCTGTGATGTGGCTACCAAGGGGGCAAGGGTGTGCAAACTTGAGTGGAGTCTCAAACTTCGGCGGAGGAGGCTCTTGTGGTATTATCACTGTTGGTTCATACTCCACATCCCCAATTGGCTCCTCTATTTCCATTGCTTTCGGCTCGCCCAGTTGCAATTGCACTTCGGATTTTCTATCAGTTTCTGCACCCATGTCATAGCACCAAGTATCCTGGGGATCATTACTCACGGCTTCAGTTATCTGAGGTATTAGACTTTGAAGATCTTGAGCGGTTCCTTCCTCAATCACCTCCTCATTCCTTAAAGCTGTGCTAATTTGCTCCACCCAAATCTGAAGATCCTCAATTGATTGTTCTTGCTCAACCAAGGTCTCCTGTGTTGATGCTATGGAATTCCCCCACATAATTTCCAATCCTTCCTTTTCTGTTTCAGCCACGGGCTCCATGTAGTGAGTCTCATTTGTTGGAGTATTGTTGATTAGGGCCATCTGATTCTGAAAACTCTGGTTCGATAACTCTTGGCTCCTAATCATCTCCTCTTGGTTCGCTAAGGCTCTATACATGAAGTCCATTGTTGACTGTTCTCCTTGTAAACACGGGGATTGATAAGTGGGTTCTGGTGCAAAATTTAGACTTGGCTCGCATTGTTCTTGATAGCTCACAGTATGGGTCTGCCCTTGCTCCTCCTCTACCATCAAGGCCCTACTAATTTGCTCTGCCCAGTTCTGGATATTCTTGACTGACTTCTGTTGCTCAATCAAGATGTCCTTCAATGATATGTCACCTCTTTCCTCCAAGCTTGCATTTTCTGTGTCACCCTCAAAATCGTGTTGAGGCTCGTAAACTGGAGTCTGGAAGGTGCATTCTGGGGCGTATGCGGGATTTGGATTCCAGTGTTGGTCTTGATAGTAGTTTACTAAATGGTCTGGGTGATACCCCCACTCTCGCTGATAGTCAGGATAAGGTTCAGTGTAGGAATAACCACCCCCATACTGCTCCTGTCCATAGATGATAGGCTCCTGATGGCTCATATAAGCTCCAGCACCATAGTCATATGAAGTCACTGGCTCTCGACTCTGTTGGACTGAAACAGTATCCAGCTTTCTCGAGAGCTCCTCTAACTGTGCTGAGAGTGTGGCAATTGGGTCGAGTCCATCAGTGCTTGCTTCCCTTGGTTGCTCTTGTCTTGTACAGTTCCATGAATAGAAATTTAAGTCCATTGTACCTGAGAAGAGAATAAATGAAGAGAATTAAACAAAAATAAAAATAAAATGTTTAAAGTAAGACTAATTTGATTTAAACTAATGTTGGCAAACAGTCATCCAATTAATTCCCCGGCAACGGCGCCAAAAACTTGTTGGCCGATTTATCGGTCAATATATTTGCGCAAGTATACGCGGCCAACGAGTAATAAAGTGTAAGTACAGATATCGTCCCACAGAGAATTAATGGATAAAAGACACCAAACCACTAGCACATAATCATCTCAGTCTTATTTAAACGGATGGTAAAGAGGATGAATTAAAACTAAGTTAAACTAGGCAAGCAATTAACTTAAACTAATTAATTCTAGAGTTAAAATCAGATAATGAAGATAAGAGATTCCAATTTCTCCTAAAGATTCGTCTAAGTCGACATACTTCCAATTAAGTCAAATTAATCGTTACAGTTGCTAGTCGAGAACACGAAAGTGAGAGAAGGCCATCTTTCGATGCACCTAATCCATATCACGTGCAATCCACAGATGATAGAACACACGTGAACACCCACATTATCTAAACCCCTATATGTCTATGGTGTTTACAAATAAAGAGGGTATAAGGTCAAGTCCTCTTTTGACTACGAGCGGTGCTTCGGTATATGTCTATCCTAAGCACAAATCATACGTCCAACGCCATGTGAACGTACAATCGCCCGCTACTACGATTAGATCTAAACCTACACTTCGTCTTTCAAGTCCACATAGGTTATCACACTAATTGGTCATGACTCAATTAAGCAATGAAAGCATATATCGCAGTAGACAATCAAATATCAATCAATAAGACCCAATATGGAAGAGAAATCAACATTAACTACTCATTAGGTTCCATTGGAACCTCAAAATACAATTTAAGTCATAGACAACTCAAATATATTATCCACAAGATTGATAAACATCATCCGAATAAGCAATGAATACAAGGAGAGATTAAGGATAGAAATTGCAAATCTTTCTCCAAGCTTGGATCCTTTGATGTCAAAACACTTGCTTCAATCTTCAAAAACTAACTAAACCCTAGAATCTAACTAACTAGCACTAATCTACTCTCTAATCTACTCCTAATCTATCCTAATGTAAACAAGAATTGGAAAGGAAAGAAGAAGGGAAAACTAGGGCTGAAGGCCTTTTTTTTCACCCTTTTGCATGCTGCACACGAGCCCCCTTTAAAGCTTCTCCCGATTAGTCAAACAAAAAGTCAAACAATTTTCTGCTGGGGACAGGCGCGGCCGCGCGCGCCCCAAGCCTATTCCAGGCGCGGCCGCGCGGCACCAAAAAGCTGGAATCTGCAGCTGCTTGCTGGTGCAGGTTTGCCTCGTGTGTTCTTGAGTTGCTTTCTCCTGCCCCTCTTGCATTTGCCTCTTATTAGCCTTGCTTGTTACCTCTAGCCTCATGCCATTCCATTGCTTTAAGCTCATTTCAGCTCCTTGCCCCATTTAGGCGATCTTTTGCTCTTTTAACGCGCAAGTACTGCTAAGAGAGTTCCTTAACCTGAAAAACATAAAACAATGGAAAAACACATTAAACTCACAAGATTGCTTAAGTTTAAGCCACCGAATGAGTTAGAAAGTATCTGAATAGGTGGTCCTAAAACCACTTATCAGGGGGTTGACCTGTACTTCTCAGGTTGAGACTGGGGCTGGCCTGTACTTCCCGGGATAAGATTAGGACTGACTTTTACTTCTCGGATTGAGACCGGGGCTGACCTGTACTTCCCGGGTTGAGACCGGGGCTGACCTTTACTTCTCGAGTTGAGACCGGGGCTGACCTGTACTTTCCCGGGTTGAGACTGGGGCTGACCTGTACTTCTCGGGTTGAGACTAGGGCTGACCTATACTTTCTGGGTTGAGATCGGGGCTGACTTGTACTTCTCGGGTTGAGACCAGAGCTGACTTGTACCTCCCTTGTTGAGACCAGGGCTGACCTGTACCTCCCGAGTTGAGATTGGGGCAGACCTATACTTCCCGAGTTGAGACCGGTGTTGACCTGTAGTTCCCTAGTTGAGATCGGGGCTGACACGTATATCCTAGGTTGAGACCGGGGCTTACATCTACCTCCCGGGTTGAGACTGGGGCTGACTTGTACCTCCCCGGTTGAGACCGTGGCTGACTTGTACCTTTTCGGGTTTAGACTGGGGCTGACCTGTACTTCCCGGATTGATATCGTGGCAGACCTGTACCTCTTGGGTTAAGATCGGAGTTGACCTATACTTCCCGGGTTGAGACTGGGGCTGATTTGTACCTCCCTAGTTGAGACCGTGGCTGACTTATACCTTCCGGGTTTAGACTGGGGCTGACCTGTACTTCCCGGATTGAGATCGGGGCTGACCTGTACCTCTTGGGTTGAGATTGGAGCTGACCTATACTTCCTGGGTTGAGACCGAGGATGACCTGTACTTCCCGGGTTGAGACTGGGGTTGACCTGTACCTCCCGTGTTGAGACCAGGGCTGACCTGTACTTTCCATGTTGAGACCGGGGCTGACCAGTACCTCCTGAGTTAAGACCGGGGATGACCTGTACTGCCTGGGTTGAGAACGGGGCTGACCTGTATGTCTTGCGTTGAGACCGGGGCTGACCTGTACTTCCCGAGTTAAGATCGTGGCTGACCTGTACTTTCCTGGTTGAGACCGGGGCTGACCTGTACTTCTTGGATTGAGACCGAGGCTGAAATGTACCTCCCGGGTTGAGGCATGAGCTGACCTGTACTTCTTGGGTTGAGACCGGGGCTGAACTGTACTTCCCGTGTTGAGACCTGAGGCTGACCTGTACTTCCCGGGTTGAGATCGGGGCTCAACTGTACCTATCGGGTTGAGACCAAAGCTGACCTGTACTTCCCGAGTTGAGACCAGGCCTGACCTGTACTTCTCAGGTTGAGACCGGTGCTGACCAGTACCTCCCGGGTTGAGACTGAGGCTGACCTATATCTCTCGGGTTGAGACGGAGGCTGACCTGTACTTCCCGGGTTGAGACCGAAGCTAACCTGTACTTTCCGGGTTGAGAACGGGGCAGACCTGTACTTTCCAGTTTGAGAACGGGGTTGACCTATACTTTTTGGGTTTAAACCGGGGCTGACCTGTACTTCTCGGGTTGAGACTAGGGCTGACCTGTACTTCTCAAATTAAGACCAGGACTGACCTGTACCTCTCGGTTTGAGACTGAAGCTAACCTAGACCACCCAAGTTAAGATCGGAGCTTACCTGTACCTCCCGAATTGAGACCAGGGCTGATATGTACCTTCCGAGTTGAGATTGGGGCTGACCTGTACTTTTTGGGTTGAGACCGGGGCTGACATGTACCTCCCTAGTTGATACCGGGGGTGACCTGTACCTCCCAGGTTCAGACAGGGGCCGACCTGTACTGCTCGGGTTGAGACCGGGGATGACCTGTACTTCCTAGGTTTAGATCGGGGCAGACCTGTACTTCCTAGGTTGAGATCGTGGCTGACCTGTACTTCCTGGGTTGAGACCGGAGCTGACCTGTACTTTCCTGGTTGATACCGGGGCTGACCTGTATTTCTCGAATTAAGACCGGGGTTGACCAGTACCTCCCGGGTTGAGGCAGGGGCTGACCTATACTTCCCCAATTGGGACCGGGGCTGAACTGATGGCCCGATACTGAGACCGGGGTTGACTTGTACTTCTCGGGTTGAGACCGGGTCTGACCTGTACTATCCTGGTTGAGACCTGAGGCTGACATGTACTTCCCGGGTTCAGATCGAGGCTGACTTGTACTTTTTAGGTTGAGACCAGAGCTGACTTGTACCTCCCTAGTTGAGATCGGGGCTGACCTGTACCTCCCGGGTTGAGATTGGGGCTGACCTATACTTCCCGAGTTGAGATCGGTGCTGACCTGTACTTCCCTAGTTGAGATCGGTGCTGAACTATACTTCCGTAGTTGAGATCGAGGCTGACATGTACTTCACCGGGTTGAGACCGGGGCTGACCTTTACTTCCCGGATTGAGACCTGAAGCTGATCTGTACTTTTTGGGTTGTGATCGGGGCTGACACGTATCTCCTAGGTTGAGACCAGGGCTTACATATACCTCTCGGGTTGAGACTGGGGCTGACCTGTACCTCTTGGGTTGAGACCGAGGCTGAATTGTACCTTCTAGGTTTAGACTGGAGACGACCTGTACTTCCTGGGTTGAGATCGGGGCTGACCTGTACCTCTTGGGTTGAGATCGGAGCTGACCTATACTTCCCGGGTTGAGATCGGGGCTGACCTGCACTTCCCGGGTTGAGACCGAGGCAGGCCTGTACCTCCCGGGTTGAGACCGGGGCTAATCTGTACTTCTCAAGTTGAGACCAGGGCTGACTAGTACCTCCCGAGTTGAGACTAGGGCTGACCTGTACTGCCCAGGTTGAGAACTGGGCTGACATGTACGTCCTGGGTTGAGACCGAAGCTGACCTGTACTTCTTGGGTTAAGATCGGGGCTGACCTGTACTTTTTGAGTTTATACCGGAGCTGACCTGTACTTCTTAGGTTAAGACCGGGGCTGACCTGTATGTCCCGGGTTGAGACATGAGCTGACCCGTACTTCCCGGGTTGAGACCGGGGCTGACCTGTACTTCCCGGGTTGAGATCAAGGCTGACTTGTACCTTCCGAATTGATACCGGAGATAACCTGTACTTCCCGGGTTGAGACCGCAGCTGACCTGTACTTCCCAAGTTGAGACCAGGACAGACCTGTACTTCCCGGGTTGAGATCGGTGTTGACCTATACCTCCCGGGATGAGACGGAGGCTGACCTGTACCTCTCGGGTTAAGACGGGAGCTGACCTGTACTCCCCAGGTTGTGACCGAAGCTGACTTGTACTTCCCGGGTTGAGATGAGGGCTGACCTGTACTTTTCGGTTTGAGACTGGGGCTGACCTGTACTTCTTGGGTTTAGACCGGGGCTGACCTGTACTACCCGGGTTGAGACCGGGGTGGACCTATACTTCTCAGATTGAGACCATGGCTGACCTGTACCTCCCGGGTTGAAATCGGGGCTGACCTAGACCTCCCGGGTTAAGATCGGGGCTGACATGTACCTCCCGGATTGAGATCGGGGTTTACCTGTACCTCCTGGGTTAAGATCGGGGCGGACCTACACTTTTTGGGTTGAGACCGGGGCTAATATGTACCTCCCTGGTTGATATCGCGGCTGACCTGTACCTCCCAAGTTGAGATAGGGGCTGACCTGTACTGCACGGGTTGAGACCGGGGATAACCTATACTTCTCAAGTTGAGACCGGGGCTGACCTGTACTTCCCAGGTTGAGATCGGGGCTGACCTTTACTTCCCGGGTTGAGACCGGAGCTGACCTGTACTTCTCGGATTGATCCCGAGGCTGACCTGTATTTCCTAGGTTAAGACCGGGGCAGACCAGTACCTCTCGGGTTAAGGCAAGGACTGACCTGTACTTCCCGAGTTGAGACCGGGTTGATGAGTGGGGTTTAGACCTACGAATCGGTAGTTATTTTAGCTTGAATCTTGGTGTTTTCAGATATTTATCTTAGTATTTTACTCGAATTTATATTATATTGGCAGGAAGCGGAATGGATGCGAAAGTGGCGTTACACGACAATTTGGAACCCAATTCGGCAGTTAATGACTAAGGGATTAGCACATGCAAGCATTATAGTTGGTTTGACATGCAAAGCCCAAGCAGTTTTCGAATTCATGAAGGAAATTGATTCAACATACAAGGGGGCTGAGTTATTATGTGGTATGCATGCGCCCAGTTCATTTATGGAAGGTACAAGTTTAATATTGTTTATTATACTTGGATCAAAATTAATGAAGTGGAGCAGCCCATGTTCCTAGAAGCTCACGGATGCCAAGGATGTTTTTGAAGTTGCTGCAATTACTAATGTTTGTAGTATTCCACCCCTTGAGATAACAAATTCAGAAGGCTTATTCAATTGAAATTAGAGAACATGCTAACAATTTAGCATATATGGGCCAAAGAGTTATAGCAGATCATGGAATACATGGCTGGGCCATGAATTGGTGATGCAGTAGGAGCAGCCAACAAACATTAAAGCACAAATTATGTGGGGCACGTGCATGCATTAGAGAAAGGAATGGAGCAGCTAGCTTTAGTTTGTGGGCAGGAAGTTCACCCGCTGGGGCGGGTGATTAGTAAGGGTTCCTCCGCCGGGGCGGGAAGGCGGAAGTGCTCCTTTGCCGTGTCCTACTCGGGTTCATGCAGTACTAAGAGACATTGAGAGCTGCTAATTTCTTTTACCAAGTGGGACTTGGACTTGTGGAAAAAGAGGGCTGCACTATAATTATAAGAGGAGGAAGGTGGATGCAATTCATATAACATGGTGGGGGCCACGAATGTTGGGATTAAAAGGAGTCTGGAGGAGATTGATATATTAAGGAGTATGGTTTATTTATAAGGAGATTTAATCTCTTAAGGGGGTGGGGGCCACGAGACTTGGAATTACATGGGAGTAGCTTGATATATAGAGAGAGTGACGTGACCTGCTGGGGAGCTGGGGGGATATATTAAGAAAAAAAAACAGAATTTACCAGGGGACCGAATAATTATTTTTGGTGGATTTGAACTGGCAGAGGAGAATTGGCAAGGAGCATGATTGTATGAACGTGGAGCAAATTGGAGACAGTAATGATAGGAATTTTATATTTTTATCTTTCTCAATTCTTATTTTCTGTGTATTCATTTTGATTAATACTCTGTGGATCATAAATTTTATTTCATTCCTTATGAACTAATTATTTATTTAAGCCTATGACGGATCTTATTATGTAATGAAAGATTAATTGTTTTTAAATTCAAATTATGGAAGTTATTCCCAGGTTATTCATTATGTGTGTGATTAATTTATATAATTGCCTGATCAACAATTATTCTGTTATTTCTTATGAACTTGTGAAGGAACATAGGAGATTAGAACTGGCCATAATGACTTATGTTTGTGAATTCTGCATAGATGGAATTTGTGATTCGTGTTTAGGATAGATACATTCCTTTACGCCATATGTAATCTGAGAGAGAACTTGATAATAAATTCTGGTTAATTGTAATTCACTTAGAAATATAGTGAGTTAATTAATTGGGATGTCTTATTTGAATTTATCATATGTGGATACAAATGAGTACGGATATTATGCATCGTGAGGTGGTTTTATCTACATTAGTGTTTTCGATTAATAACCTGGGGGTAATTGAAATAAACTGGAGACAAAGATATTATCTGAAGTGAAATAATAAGTGAAGTTGTAGGCTTAATTCTCTCAATTCTGTTAAAGATCTCGATTTAGTGTGTGGTTATTTTTATTCTAGTTATAGAAGAATCTATCTTTTTGCTGTTAGTTTGATAAAGTTGAAATACTCTAAAATTGGTACTTGTTCGATTAAATAGAATTTATTGTCTCTGTGGGTACGATCTTTGATTTATCACTGTATTACTTGTTGACCACGTACACTTGCGTGTTGCGCGTAGAAAATACATAACACGGGTCTGAGCTGTACTTTTTTGGTTGAGACCTGAGGCTGACCTGTACTTCCCGGGTTGAGATCGGGGCTGACCTATACCTTCCAGATTGAGACTTGAGCTAAACTGTACTTCCCGGATTGAGATAGGGGCTGACCTGTACTTCCCGGGTTGAGACCAGGCCAGACCTGTACTTCCCGGGTTGAGACCGGAGCTAACCTATACCTCCTGGGTTGAGAATGAGGCTGACATGTACCTCTCGGGTTGAGACGAGGGCTGACCTGTACTTCCCTAGTTGAGATCGGGGCTGACCTGTACTTTCCAGGTTGATATCGGGGCTGACCTGTACTTCTCGAGTTGAGACCGTGGCTAACCTGTACTTCCTTGGATGAAATCAAGGCTGACCTGTACTTCTCGCGTTGAGACTGGGGCTGACCTGTACCTCCCGAGTTGAAATCGGGGCTGACTTATACTTCCCAAGTTGAGACCGGGGTTGACCTGCACTTCTCGAGTTGAGACCGGTTGCTGACCTGTACTTTTCGTGTTGAGGTCGAGGCAGACCTGTATCTCCTGTGTTGAAACCGGGGCTGACCTGTACATCCTGAGTTGAGACTGGAACAAACTTGTACCTCCCGGGTTAAAATCGGGGCTGACCTATACCTCCCAGGTTAAGTCTGAGGCTGACCTGTACTTCTTGGGTTGAGACCGGGGCTAACCTGTACTTCTCGGGTTGAGACCGGGGCTGACCTATACCTCCCGGGTTAAATCTAGGACTAACCTGTACCTCCCGGGTTGAAACTAGGGCTGACCTATACCTCCCAGGTTAAGACCGAGGCTTACCTGTACTTCCCGGGTTGAGACTGGGGCTGACTTGTACCTCCCGGGTTGAGACCGGGCTGACCGGTACTTCCCAAGCTGAGATCGTAGCTGACCATTTCCTCCTGAGTTGAGATCGGGGCTGACCTGTACTGCCCGGGTTAAAAACGGGCTAACCTGTATGTCTTAGGTTGAGACCGGGGCTGACCGGTACTTCCCGGGTTAAGATCGGGGTTGACCTGTACTTCCTGGTTTGAAATCGGGGCTGACCTGTACTTCTCGGATTGAAATTGGGGCTGACCTTTAAATCCCGAGTTAAATTCGGGGCTGACCTGTACCTCCCGGGTTGAGACGGGGCTGACCTGTACTTCCTGGGTTGAGACCGGCAGTTATCAGTACCTCCCTAGTTGAGACCTGCGCTGACCTGTTCAGCCCGGGTTCAGACCGGGGCTGACCTGTACTTCTCGGGTCAAAATCGGGGCTGACCTGTACTTCCTGGGTTGAGATCGGGGCTGACCTGTACTTCCCAGGTTGAGACCAAGGGTGACTTGTACTTCCCTGGCTGATACCGAGGCTGACCTGTTCTTCCCGGGTTAAATCGGGGATGACTTGTACCTCCCGGGTTGAGACACTGGCTAACCTGTACTTCCCGAGTTGAGAACGGGGTTGAACTGATGGTCCGATACTGAGATCGGGGTTGAGTTGTGCTTTTCGAGTTGAGACCGGGGCTAACCTGTACTTTTTAAGTTGAGACCTGAGGCTGACCTGTACTTCTGGGTTGAGTTCGGGGCTGACCTGTACCTTCTAGGTTAAGACCGGAGCTAACCTGTACTTCCCGGGTTGAGACCGGGGCTGACCTGTACTTCCCAAGTTGAGACCAGGCCTGACCTGTAATTTTCGGGTTGAGACCGAAGCAAACCTTTTCATCCCGGATTGAGACTGAGGTTGACCGGTACCTCTCGGGTTGAGACGGGGGCTGACCTGTACTTCCCGAGATAAGATTGGGGCTGACTTGTACATCCTGGATTGAGACCGGGGCTGACCTATACTTCCCAAGTTGAGACCGGGGCTGACCTTTACTTCTCGAGTTAACACCGGGGCTGACTTGTACTTCCCGGGTTGAGACTGGGGCTGACCTGTACTTCCCGGGTTGAGACTAGGGCTGACCTGTACTTTCTGGGTTGAGATCAGGGCTGACTTGTACTTCTCGGGTTGAGACCAGAGCTGACTTGTACCTCCCTTGTTGAGACCGGGGCTGACCTGTACCTCCCGAGTTGAGACTGGGGCTGACCTATACTTCTCAAGTTGAGACCGTTGTTGACCTGTAGTTCCCTAGTTAAGATCGGGGCTGACACGTATCTCATAGCTTAAGACCGGGGCTTACATCTACCTCCCGGGTTGAGACTGGGGCTGACTTGTACCTCCCCGGTTGAGACCGTGGCTGACTTGTACCTTTCGGGTTTAGACTGGGGCTGACCTGTACTTCCCGGATTGATATCGTGGCAGACCTGTACCTCTTGGGTTGAGATCGGAGTTGACCTATACTTCCCGGGTTGAGACCGGGGCTGACCTGTACTTCCCGGGTTGAGACTGGGGTTGACCTGTATCTCCCGTGTTGAGACCAGGGCTGACCTGTACTTCCTAGGTCGATACCGGGGCTGACCAGTACCTCCTGAGTTAAGACCGGGGATGACCTGTACTGCCTGGGTTGAGAATGGGGCTGACCTGTACGTCCTGCGTTGAGACCGGGGCTGACATGTACTTCCCGGGTTAAGATCGTGGCTGACCTGTACTTTCCTGGGTTAAGATCAGGGCTGACCTGTACTTTTTGGGTTGAGACCGGGGCTGACATGTACCTCCCTGGTTGATACCGAGGTTGACCTGTACCTCCCAAGTTGAGACAGAGGCGGACCTGTACTGCCCGGGATGAGACCGGGGATGACCTGTACTTCCCAAGTTTAGACCGTGGCTGACCTATACTTCCCAAGTTGAGATCGAGGCTAACCTATACTTCTCGGGTTAATACCGGGGCTGACCTGTATTTCTCGGGTTAACACCGGGGCTGACCTGTACCTCCCGGGTTGAGGAAGGTGCTGACCTATACTGAGACCGGGGTTGACCTGTACATACCGGGTTGAGACCAGGTCTGACCTGTACTTTCCTGGTTGAGACATCGGGCTGACCTGTACTTCCCTAGTTGAGATCGGGGCTGACCTGTACCTTTTGGGTTTAGACTGGAGCTAACCTGTACTTCTCGAGTTGAGACCGGGGTTGACCTGAACTTCCCGGATTGAGACCAGGCCTGACCTGTACTTCCTGGGTTGAGACCGGAGCTGACTTGTACCTCCCGGGATGAGACTGAGGCTGACCTCTACCTCTCGGGTTGAGACGGGGGATGACCTGTACTTTCCTGGTTGAGACCGGGGCTGTCCTATACTTCTCGGGTTGAGATGGGGACATATCTGTACTTTCTAGGTTGAGACCGTGGCTGACCTATACATCCCGGGTTCAGACCGGGGCTGACCTCTACTTCCCGGGATGAGACTGGGGGTGACCTGTATTTCCCGGGTTAAGACCGGGGCTGACCTGTACTTCCCGAGTTGAGACCGGAGCTAACTTGTACCTCCCTGGTTGAGACTGGGGCTGACCTGTACCTCCCAGGTTGAGACCAGAGGCTGACATGTACTTTTTGGGTTGAGATCGGGGATGACATGTATCTCCTAGGTTGAGACCAGGGCTTACATGTACCTCACGGGTTGAGACTAGGGCTGACCTGTACCTCCCGGGTTGAGATCGGGGCTGACTTGTACATCCCAGGTTTAGACAAGGGCTGACCTGTACTTCCCGGGTTGAGATCGGGGCTGACCTGTACCTCTTGAGTTGAGATCGAAGCTCAACTATACTTCTTGGGTTGAGACCGGGGCTGACCTTTCCTTCTCAGGTTGAGTCCGGGGCTAACCTATACCTCCCGTGTTGAGAACAGGGCTGACCTGTACTTTCCAGGTTGAGATCGGGGCTGACCACTACCTCCCGAGTTGAGACTGGGGCTGACATGTACTGCCCAGGTTGAGAACGGGGCTGACCTGGGTTGAGAACGGGGCAGACCTGTATATCCTGGGTTAAAATCAGGGCTGACCAGTACTTCCCGAGTTGAGACCGGAGCTGAACTATACTTCCTGGGGTTGAGACCGGGGCTTACCTTAACTTCCCGGGTTGAGACCGTGGCTAACTTGTACCTCCCGGGTTGAGAACGGGCTGACCTGTACTTTTTAGGTTGAGACCGGGGCTGACCACTACCTCCCGAGTTGAGACTGAGGCGGACCTGTACTGCCACAGTTGAGAACGGGGCTGACCTGTATGTCCTGGGTTGAGACCGGGGTTGACCTATATTTCCTGGGTTAAAACCGGGGCTGACCAGTACTTCCCGAGTTGAGACCGGGGCTGACCTGTATTTCCTGGGTTTATACCAAGGATGATCTGTACTTCCCAGGTTAAGATCGGGGATGACCTGTACGTCCATGGTTGAGACATGAGCTGACCCGTACTTCCCGGGTTGAGACCGAGGCTGACCTGTACTTCTCAGATTGAGACCTAAGGCTGACCTGTACTTCACGGGTTAAGATCTGGGCTGACCTGTACCTTCCGGGTTGATACCGGAGATTACCTGTACTTCCCAAGTTGAGATTGCGACTGACCTGGACTTCCCGAGTTGAGACCAGATCTGACCTGTACTTTCTGAGCTATGACTGGTGTTGACCTGTACCTCCCAGGTTGAGACTAAGTCTGACCTATACCTCTCGGGCTAAGACAGAGGCTGACCTGTACTTCTCGGGTTGACACCGAAGCTAACCTGTACTTCCTAGGTTGAGATCGGTGCTGACCTCTACTTTCCAGTTTGAGACTAGAGCTGACCTGTACTTCTTGAATTTAGATCGGGGCTGACCTGTACTTCTCATATTGAGACCAGGGATGACCTGTACCTCCTGGGTTGAAATTGGGGCTGACCAAGACCTCCCGGGTTAAGACCAGGGCTGACCTGTACCTCCCGTTTTGAGATCGGGGCTGACCTGTACCTCCAACGTTAAGATTAGGGCTGACCTGTACTTTTTGGGTTAAGACCGGGGCTGATATGTACCTCCCTAGTTCATACCGGGGCTGACCTATACCTCCCAAGTTGAGATAGGGGCTGACCTGTACAGCACGGGTTGAGACCGGAGATGACCTGTACTTCCCAGATTGAGATCGGGGCTGACCTGTACTTCCCGGGTTGATACCGGAGCTAACCTGTACTTCCCGGGTTGATTCCGGGGCTGAGCTATATTTTCTGGGTTAGGACCGGGGCTGACCTGTACCTCCCGAGTTGAGGAAGGGGCTGACCTGTACTTCTCGAGTTGAGACCGGGTCTGAATTGTACTTTTTTGGTTGAGACTTGAGGCTGACCTGTACTTCTAGGGTTGAGATCGGGGCTGACCTGTACCTTCTGGATTGAGACCAGAGCTAACCTGTACTTCCCAGGTTGAGATCGGGGCTGACCTGTACTTCTCGGGTTGAGACCAGGCTTGACCTGTACTTCCCGGGTTGAGACCAGAGCTGACCTGTACCTTCCGGGTTGAGATCGGAGATAACCTGTACTTCCCGGGTTTAGACCGGGGCTGA
This sequence comes from Panax stipuleanatus, assembly GCA_020205555.1. Lineage (NCBI taxonomy): Eukaryota > Viridiplantae > Streptophyta > Magnoliopsida > Apiales > Araliaceae > Panax > Panax stipuleanatus. The sequence continues at coordinate 86,794,826 of CM035118.1, forward strand.
CCTATACTTCCCGGGTTGAGACCGAAGCTGACTTGTACTTCCAGCGTTGAGATCGGGGCTGACCTGTACTTCCCAGTTTAAGATGGGGGCTGACCTGTACTTCTTAAGTTTAGACCAGGCCTGACCTGTACTTCTCTAGTTGAGACCGGCGCTGACCTATACTTCTCAGATTGAGACATGGGCTGACCTGTATCCCCAAGGTTAGACCGAGACTTACCTAGACCTCCTAGGTTAAGACCGGGGATGACCTGTACCTCCAGAATTGAGACCGGGGCAGACATGTACTTCCCGGGTTAAGAACGAAGCTGACCTGTACTTCCCGGGTTGAGATCGGGGCTGACCTGTTCTTTCAGGTTTGAGACTGGGGCTGACCTATACTTCTTGGGTTTAGACCGGGGCTGACCTGTACTTCTCGGGTTAAGACCGGGGCTGACCTATACTTCTCAGATTGAGACCAGAACTGACCTGTACCACCCAGGTTGAGACCGGGGCTGACCTAGATCTCCCGGGTTTGGACTAGTGCTGACCTGTACCTTCCAGATTGAGACCGGGGCTGACTTGTACCTCCCGGGTTGAGATTGGGGCTGACCTGTACTTTTTGTGTTGAGACCGGGGCTGACATGTACCTCCCTAGTTGATTCCAGAGCTGACCTATACCTCCCAAGTTGGGACATAGGCTGACCTGTACTGCCCGGGTTTATACCGGGGATGACCTGTACTTCCCAAGTTTAGACCGAGGCTGACATGTACTTCCCAGGTTGAGATCGGAGCTGACCTGTACTTCCTGGGTTAAAATCGGAGCAAACCTGTAGTTCCCGGGTTGATACCGGGGCTGACCTGTATTTTCCGGGTTAAAATCGGGGCTGACCTGTACCTCCCGAATTGAGAAAGGGGCTGACATGCACTTCCCCAGATGAGATCGGGGCTGAACTGATGGCCCGATACTGACACCGGGGTTGACCTGTACTTCCCGGGTTGTGACCGGGTCTGACCTGTACTTTCTTAGTTAAGACATGAGGTTGACCTGTACTTCCCTGGTTGAGATCGGGGCTGACCTGTACCTTCCGAATTGAGATCAGAGCTAACCTGTACTTCCCGAGTTGGTACCGGGGCTGACTTGAACTTCCCCTGTTGAGACCAGGCCTGACCTGTACTTCCTGGGTTGAGACCGGAGCTGACCTATACCTCCCGGGATAAGACTGACACTGAGGCTGACCTCTACCTCTCGTGTTGAGACGGGGGATTACCTGTACTTTCCTGGTTGAGACCGGGGCTGTCCTGTACTTCCCGGGTTGAGATCGGGGCTGACCTGTACTTTTCGTGTTGAGACCGTGGCTGACCTGTACATCCCGAGTTGAGACTGGGGCTGACCTCTACTTCTCGAGTTTAGACTGGGGCTGACTTGTATTTCCCGGGTTGAGACCGGGGCTTACCTATACTTCCCGGATTAAGACTAGAGCTGACCTGTACCTTTTGGGTTGAGATCGGAGCTGACCTGTACTTTCCGAGTTGAGACTGGAGCTGACTTGTAACTCTTTGGTTGAGACCGAGGCTGACCAGTACCTCCTGGGTTTAGACCTGAGGCTGATATATACTTTTTCGGTTGAGATCGGGGCAGACACGTATCTCCTAGGTTGAGACCGGGGCTTACATGTTCCTCTCGGGTTGAAACTGGGGCTAACCTGCACATCCTGAGTTGAGACTGGGGCTGACCTGTACCTCCCAGATTGAAACCGAGGCTGACCTATACCTCCCGGGTTAAGACCGAGGCTGGCCTATACTTCCCGGGTTGAGCTCGGGGCTAACCTGTACTTCTCTGGTTGAGACCGGGGCTAACCTATACCTCCAGGGTTAAATCTAGGACTAACCTGTACCTCTCGGGTTGAAACCGAGGCTGACCAGTACTTCCTGGGTTGAGACTGGTGCTGACCTATTCCTCCAAGGTTGAGACCGGGGCTGACCGGTACTTCCCAAGTTGAGACCGTGGCTGACCAGTTCCTCCTGAGTTGAGAACGGGGCTGACCTGTACTGCCCGGGTTGAGACCGGGGCTGACCTGTATGTCCTAGGTTGAGGCCGGGGCTGACCGGTACATCCCGGGTTAAGATCAGGGCTGACCTTTACTTCTCGGGTTTGAGATCGGGGCTGACCTATACTTCTCGGGTTGATACCGGGGCTGACTTGTACTTCTCGATCTAAGATCGGGGCTGACCAGAACCTTCCGGGTTGAGACATGAGCTGATCTGTACATCCCGAGTTGAGATCAGGGCTGACATATACTTCCCGAGTTGAGACCTGAGGCTGACCTGTACTTCTCGGGTTGAGATCTGGGCTGACCTGTACTTTTCGGGTTTAGACCGGAGCTGACTTGTACCTCCCGGGTTGAGACTGAGGCTGACCTGTACCTATCGGGTTGAGATCGGGGCTGACCTGTACTTTCCTAGTTGAGACTGGGGATGTCCTGTACTTCCCGGGTTGATATCGGGGCTGACCTGTACTTCCCGGGTTGAGACCGTGGCTGACCTGTACTTCCCGAGTTGAGATCGGTGCGGACCTATACTTCCCGGTTTGAGACTGGGGCTGACCTGTACTTCACGGGTTGAGACCGGGGCTTACATGTACTTCCCGAGTTGAGACCGGAGCTGACCAGTACTTTTTGGGTTGAGATCGGGGCTGACCTGTACTTCCCGAGTTAAGACCGGAGCTAACTTGTACCTCCCTGGTTGAGACCGGCGCTGACCTGTACCTCCCGGGTTGAGACCTGAGGCTGAAATGTACTTTCTGGGTTTAGACCGGGGGTGACCTATACTTCTCAGATTGAGACATGGGCTGACCTGTATCCCCATGTTTAGACCGAGATTGACCTAGACCTCCTAGGTTAAGACCGGGGCTGACCTGTACCTCCAGAATTGAGACCGGGGCAGACCTGTACTTCCCGGGTTAAGAACGAAGCTGACTTGTACTTCTCGGGTGGAGATCGGGGCTGACCTATTCTTTCAGGTTTGAGACTTGGGCTGACCTATACTTCTTGGGTTTAGACCGGGGCTGACCTGTACTTCTCGGGTTGAGACCGGGGCTGACCTATACTTTTCAGATTGAGACCAGAGCTGACCTGTACCATCCAGGTTGAGACCGGGGCAGACCTAGATCTCCCGGGTTAGGACCAGGGCTGACCTGTACCTTCCAGATTGAGATCGGGGCTGACCTGTACCTCCCGGGTTGAGATTGGGGCTGACCTGTACTTTTTGTGTTGAGACCGGGGCTGACATGTACCTCCCTAGTTGATACCGGGGCTGACCTATACCTCCCAAGTTGAGACAGAGGCTAACCTGTACTACCCGGGTTTATACCGGGGATGACCTATACTTCCCAGGTTTAGACCGAGGCTGACCTGTACTTCCTAGGTTGAGATCGGAGCTGACCTGTACTTCCCGGGTTAAAACCAGAGCAAACCTGTAGTTCCCGGTTTGATACCGGGGCTGACCTGTATTTCCTGGGTTAAAATCGTGGCTGACCTGTACCTCCCGGATTGAGAAAGGGGCTGACATGCACTTCCCCAGATGAGATCGGGGCTGAACTGATGGCCCGATACTGACACCGGGGTTGACCTGTACTTCCCGGGTTGTGACCGGGTTTGACCTGTACTTTCTTAGTTAAGACATGAGGTTTACCTGTACTTCCCTGGTTGAGATCGGGGCTGACCTGTACCTTCCGAATTGAGACCGGAGCTAACCTGTACTTCCTGAGTTGGTACCGGGGCTGACCTGAACTTCCCCGGTTGAGACCAGGCCTGACCTGTACTTCCTGGGTTGAGACCGGAGCTGACCTATACCTCCCGGGATAAGACTGAGACTGAGGCTGACCTCTACCTCTCGGGTTGAGACGGGGGATTACCTGTACTTTCCTGGTTGAGACCGGGGCTGTCCTGTACTTCTCGGGTTGAGATCGGGGTTGACCTGTACTTTTTATGTTGAGATCGTGGCTGACCTGTACATCCCGAGTTGAGACCGGGGCTGACTTCTACTTCTCGAGTTTAGACTGGGGCTGACTTGTATTTCTCGGGTTGAGACCGGGGCTTACCTATACTTTCCGGATTGAGACTGGAGCTGACCTGTACCTTTTGGGTTGAGATCGGGGCTGACCTATACTTCCCGAGTTGAGATCGAAGCTGACTTGTAACTCTTTGGTTGAGACCGAGGCTGACCAGGACCTCCTGGGTTAGACCTGAGGCTGATATGTACTTTTTTGGTTGAGATCGGGCCAGACACGTATCTCCTAGGTTGAGACCGGGGCTTACATGTACCTCCCGGGTTGAAATCGGGCTGACCTGCACATCCTGAGTTGAGACTGGGGCTGACCTGTACCTCCATGATTGAAACCGAGGCTGACCTATACCTCCCGGGTTAAGACCGAGGCTGACCTATACTTCCCGGGTTGAGACCGGGGCTAACCTGTACTTCTCTTTTTTAGACCGGGGCTGACCTGTACCTCCAGGGTTAAATCTAGGAGTAACCTGTACCTCTCGGGTTGAAACCGAGGCTGACCTGTACTTCCCGGGTTGAGACTTGGGCTGACCTGTTCCTCCAAGGTTGAGACCGGGGCTGACCGGTACTTCCCAGGTTGAGACTGTGGCTGACCAGTTCCTCCTGAGTTGAGAACGGGGCTGACCTGTACTGCCCGGGTTGACAACGGGGCTGACTTGTATGTCCTAGGTTGAGATCGGGGCTGACCGGTACATCTCGGGTTAAGATCGGGGCTGACCTTTACTTCTCGGGTTGAGATCGGGGCTGACCTATACTTCTCGGGTTGATACCGGGGCTGACCTGTACTTCTCGGTTTAAGATCGGGGCTGACCGGAACCTCTCGGGTTGAGACATGAGCTGATCTGTACATCCCGGGTTGACATCAGGGCTGACATATACTTCCCGAGTTGAGACTTGAGGCTGACCTGTACTTCTCGGGTTGAGATCTGGGCTGACCTGTACTTTCTAGGTTTCGACCGGAGCTGACCTGTACCTCCCGGGTTGAGATTGAGGCTGACCTGTACCTCTCGGGTTGAGATAGGGGCCGACCTGTACTTTCCTAGTTGAGGCTGGGGAAGTCCTGTACTTCCCGGGTAGATATCGAGGCTGATCTGTACTTCCCGGGTTGAGACCGTGGCTGACCTGTACTTCCCGGGTTGAGATCGGTGCTGACCTATACTTTTCGGGTTGAGACTGGGGCTGACCTGTACTTCACGGTTTGAGGCCGGGGCTTAGATGTACTTCCTGAGTTGAGACCAGAGCTGACCAGTACTTTTTGGGTTGAGATCGGGGCTGACCTGTACTTCCCGAGTTAAGACCGGAGCTAACTTGTACCTCCCTAGTTGAGACCGGGGCTGACCTGTACCTCCCGGGTTGAGACCTGAGGCTGAAATATACTTTTCGGGTTTAGATCGGGGCTGACACGTATCTCCTAGGTTGAGACCGGGGCTTATATGTACCTCCTGTGTTGAAATCGGGGCTGACATATACATCCTAAATTGAGACTGGGGCTGACCGGTACCTCCTAGGTTGAAATCGGGGCTGACCTATACCTCCCGAGTTAAGACCGAGGCTGACCTGTACTTCCTGGGTTGAGACCAGGGCTAACCTGTACTTCCCGGGTTGAGACCAGGGCTGACCTGTACCTCCAGGGTTAAATCCGGGACTAACCTGTACCTCTCGGGTTGAAATCGGGGCTGACATGTACTTTTCGAGTTTAGACCTGAGGCTGACCTGTACTTCTCGGGTTGAGATAGGGGCTGACCTGTACCTTTCGGGCGGTGACCGGAGCTAACTTGTACTTCTCGGGTTGAGACCGAGGCTGACCTGTACTTCCCGAGTTGAGACCAGGCCTGACCTGTACTTCCCGAGTTGAGACCGGAGCTTACCTGTATCTCCCGGGTTGAGACTGAGGCTGACCTGTACCTCTCGGGTTGAGACGGGGGTTGACCTGTACTTTCCTGGTTGAGACCGGGGTTCTCTTGTACTTCCCAGTTTGAGATCGGGGCTGACCTGTACTTCCCGGGTTGAGACTGTGGCTGACCTATACTTCCTGGGTTGAGACTGGGGCTGACCTGTACTTCCAGGGTTAATACTGCGCTGACCTGTATTTCTCGGGTTGAGACCGGGGCTTACCTGTACTTCCCGGGTTGAGACCGGAGCTGACCTGTACTTTTTGGGTTGAGATCAGGGCTGACCTGTACTTCCCGAGTAGAGACCGGAGCTGACTTGTACATCCTTGGTTGAGACCGGGGCAGACCTTTACCTCCTTGGGTTGAGACCTGAGGCTGACATGTACCTTTTGGGTTGAGATCGGGGCTGACACGTATCTCCTAGGTTGAGACCGGGGCTTACATCTACTACCCGGGTTGAGACTGGGGCTGATATGTACCTCCCGGGTTGAGACCGGGGCTGACTTGTTCCTCCCGGGTTTAGACTAGGGCTGACCTGTACTTCTCGGGTTGAGATTGGGGCTGACCTATACCTACTGAGTTAAGACCGGAGCTGACCTATACTTCCTAGGTTGAGACCGAGGCTGACTTTTACTTCCCGGGTTGAGGCCGGGGCTAACCTGTACCTCCCGGGTTGAGAACGGGGCTGACCTATACATTTTAGGTTGAGACTGGGGCTGACCACTACCACCTGAGTTGAGACTGGGCTGACCTGTACTGCCCAGGTTAAGAACGGGGCTAACCTGTACTTCTTAGTTTGAGACTGGAGCTGACATGTACCTCCCGGGTTGAGATTGAGGCAGACCTGTTCCTCTCAGGTTGAGACGGAGGCTAACCTATACATCTCGACTTAAAACCGGGGCTGACCTGTACCTCCAAGGTTGAGACCGGGGATGACCTGTATCTTCTGGGTTGACGTCGGGGCTGACCTGTACCTCCCGGGTTGAAATTGAGGCTGACCTGTACCTCTTAGGTTGAGACGGGGGCTGACCTGTACTTCCCGGGTAGAGTTCGTTGTTGACCTATATCTCACGACTTGAGACCAGGGCTGACCTGTACTTCCCGGGTTGACACCGGGGCTGACCTGTACTTCTTGGGTTGAGACCGAAGCTGACCTATTTTTCCCGGGTTAAAATCGGGGCTGACTTGTACTTCCCGGGTAGTGACCAGGGCTGACCTGTACCTCCTAGGTTAAGACCAGGGCTGATCGGCACTTCCCAAGTTGAGACCGTGGCTGAACAGTTCCTCCCGAGTTGAGACCGGGGCTGACCTGTACTGCCCGGGATGAGAACGGGGCTGACCTGTACGTCCTGGGTTGAGACCGGGGTTGACCGGTACTTCTGGGGTTAAGATCGGGGCTGACCTGTACTTCTAGGGTTGAGACCAGGGTTGACCTGTACTTCCCGGGTTGATACCGGGGCTGACCTATGCTTCCCGGGTTAAGACCGGAGCTGTCCGATACCTCCCGAGTTGAGACATGAGCTGATCTGCAGTTCCCGGGTTGAGATCGGGGCTAACATGTACTTCACGGGTTGAGACTTGAGGCTGACCTGTACTTCTCGGGTTGAGATCGGGGCTGACCTATATTTTTCGGGTTGAGACCGGAGATAACCTGTACTTCCCGGGTTGAGACCGGGGTTGACCTGTACTTCCCGAGTTGAGATCAGGCCTGATCTATACTTCCCGAGTTGAGACCGGTGCTGACCTGTACCTTCCGGATTGAGACTGAGGCTGACCTGTACCTCTCAGGTTGAGACGGGGGCTGACTTGTACTTCTTGGGTTGAGACCAAAGCTGACCTTACTACCAGCGTTGAGATCGGGGGTAACCTTTACTTCTCGATTTGAGATCGGGGCTGACCTGTACTTCTTGGATTTAGACCGGGGCTGACCTGTACTTCCCAGATTGAGACCTGGGCTTACCTATGCTTCTCAAATTGAGACCAGGGCTGACCTGTATTCCTCGGTTTAGACTGGGGCTGACATAGACCTCCCGGGTTAAGATCGGGGCTGACCTGTACCTCCCGAATTGAGACCGGGGCAGACCTGTACCTCTCGGGTTGAGATCGGGGCTGACCTGTACTTTTTGGGCTGAGACCGGGTCAGACATGTACCTCTTTGGTTGATACCAGGGAATACCTGTACCTCCCAAGTTGAGACAGGGGCTGACCTGTACTGCCCGTGTTGAGACGGGGGATGACCTGTACTTTCCAGGTTGAGACCGGGGCTAACTTGTACATCCTAGGTTGAGATCGGGATTGACCTGTACTTCCCCTGTTGAGATCGGAGCTGACCTGTACTACTCGGGTTAATACCAGGGCTGACTTATATTTCTCGGGTTAAGACCGGGGCTGACCTGTACCTCCCGGGTTGAGACAGGGCTGACCTGTTCTTCCATAGTTGAGACTCGGACTAAATTAATGGCCCGATCCTGAGGCCGGGGTTGACCTGTACTTCCCGGGTTAAGACCTGGTCTGACCTGTACTTTCCTGGTTCAGACCTGAGGCTGACCTGTACTTCCCGGGTTGAGATCGGGGCTGACCTATACCTTCCGGGTTGAGACCGGGGCTAACTTGTACTTCTCGGGTTGAGACCGGGGCAAACTTGTACTTCCCGGGTTGAGACAAGGCCTAAATTATACTTCCTAGGTTGAGACCGGAGCTGACCTGTACCTCCCGGGTTGAGATTGAGGCTGATCTGTACCTATCGGATTGAGACGGGGGCTGACTTGTACATCCTAAATTGAGACTGGGGCTGACCTGTACCTCCTGGGTTAAAATCAGGGCTGACCTATACCTCCCGGGTTAAGACTGAGACTGACCTGTACTTCCCGGGTTAAAACCGAGGCTAACTTGTTCTGCCCGGGTTGCGACCAGGGCTGACCTGTACCTTCAAGGTTAAATCCGGGACTAACCTGTACCACTCGGGTTAAGATCGTGGTTGACATGTACTTCCCAGGTTGAGACCTGAGGCTGACCTGTACTTCCCGGGTGGAGATCAGGGCTGACCTGTACCTTCCGGGTTGAGACCGGAGCTAAGCCGTACTTCCCGGGTTGAGATCGGGGCTGACCTGTACTTCCCAAGTTGAGACCAGGCCTGACCTGTACTTTTCGGGTTGAGACCGGAGCTGACCTGTACCTCCCGGGTTGAGACTGAGGCTAACCTGTACCTCTCGGATTGAGACAAGGTTGACTTCTACTTTCCTGGTTGAAACCGGGGCTGTCCTTTACTTCCTGGGATGAGATCGGGGATGACCTGTACTTCCTGGGTTGAGACCGTGCCTGACCTGTATTTCCTGGGTTGAGATCGGGGCTGACCTGTACTTCCCGGGTTGAGACTGGGGCTGACCTGTATTTCCCGGGTTGGGACCGGGGCTTACCTATACTTCCTAGGTTGAGACCGGAGCTGACCTGTACTTTTTGGGTTGAGATCAGGGCTGACATGTACTTCCCGAGTTGAGATCGGAGTTGACTTGTACCTCCCTAGTTGAGACCGGGGTTGAGCTATACCTCCCGGGTTGAGACCTGAGGCTGACATATATTTTTTGGGTTGAGATCGGGGCTGACACGTATCTCCTAGGTTGAGATTGGGCTTACATGTACCTTTCAGGTTGAGATTGAGGCATACCTGTACCTCCCGGGTTGAGCCCGGGACTGACTTGTACCTCCCGGGTTCAGACTATGGCTGACCTGTACTTCCCGAGTTGAGATCGTGGATGACCTATACCTCCTGAGTGAGACCGGAGCTAAACTATACTTCTGGGGTTGAGACCAGGGCTGACCTTTACTTCCCGGGTTGAGACCGGGGCTAACCTGTACCTCCCTAATTGAGAACAGGGCTGACCTGTATTTTCCAAGTAGACACCGGGGCTGACCACTACCTCCCGAGTTGAGACTGGGGCTGACTTGTACTGCCCAGGTTGAGAATGGGGCTGACCTTTACGTCCTGGGTTGAGACCGGGGCTGACCTGTATTTCCTGGGTTAAGATCGGGGCAGACCTGTTCTTCCCTAGTTGAGACCGGGGCTGACCTGTAATTCCCAGGTTTATACCAGGGCAGACCTGTACTTCCCAGGTTGAGATCGGGGATGACCTGTACCTCCCGGGTTGAGATATGAACTGACCCGTACTTCCCGAGTTGAGACCGTGGCTGACCTGTACTTCTCGGATTGAGATAGGGGCTGACCTGTATTTCCTGGGTTGAGACCGGAGCTGACCTGTACTTCCTGGGTTGATACCGGGGCTGACCTGTATTTCCTGGGTTAAGTCCGGGGCTGACCTGTTCCTCCCGAGTTGAGGAAGGGGCTGACCTGTACTTCCCGAGTTGAGACCGGGTCTTACTTGTACTTTTTTGGTTAAAACCTGAGGCTGACCTGTACTTCTCGGGTTGAGATCGGGGCTGACCTGTACCTTCTAGATTGAGACCAGAGCTGACCTGTACTTCCCGGGTTGAGACCGGGGCTGACCTGTACTTCCCGGGTTGAGACCAGGCTTGACCTGTACTTCCCGGGTTGAGACCGGAGCTGACCTGTACCTTCTGGGTTGAGACCGGAGATAACCTGTACTTTCTAGGTTTAGACTGGGGCTGACCTGTACTTTTTGAGTTGAGACCAGGCCTGACCTGTGCTTCTAGGGTTGAGACCGGTGCTGACCTGTACGTCCCGGGTTGAGACTGAGGCTGACCTGTACTTCTCGAGTTGAGACGGGGACGACCTGTACTTCCCGGGTTGAGAACAAAGCTGACCTGTACTTCCAGCTTTGAGATTGGGGCTAACCTGAACTTCCCAGTTTGAGACGGGGGCTGACCTGTACTTCTTGGGTTTAAATCGGGCCTGACCTGTACTTTCCGAATTGAGACCGGGGCTGACCTATACTTCTCAGATTGAGACAAAGGCTGACCTGTATCCCCGGGTTTTGAACGGGGCTGACCTAGACCTCTCGGGTTAAGACCAGGGCTGACCAGTACCTCCCGGATTGAGACGGGGGCAGACCTGTACTTCCCGGGTTAACAACGAAGCTGACCTGTACTTCCCGGGTTGAGATCAGGGCTAACCTGTACTTTCAGGTTTGAGACTGGGGCTGACCTATACTTCTTAGATTTAGACCGGGGCTGACCTGTACTTCTAGGGTTGAGACCGGGGCTAACCTATACTTCTCAAATTGAGACCAGAGCTGACCTGTACCTCTCGGGTTGAGACCGGGGCTGACCTAGATCTCCCGGGTTAGGACCAGGGCAAACCTGTACCTCCCAGATTCAGACCGGGGCTGACCTGTACCTCCCGGGTTAAGATTGGGGCTGACTTGTACTTTTTCGGTTAAGATCGGGGCTGACATGTACCTCCCTAGTTGATACCTGGGCTGAGCTATACCTCCCAAGTTGAGAGAGAGGCTGACCTGTACTGCCCGGGTTAATACTGGGGATGACCTGTACTTCCAAGGTTTAGACCGGGGCTAACCTGTACTTCCCAGGTTGAGATCGGGGCTGACCTATACTTCCCGGGTTAAAACCAGAGCTAACATGTACTTCTCGGGTTAATACCGGGGCTGACCTATATTTCCTGGGGTTAAAATCGGGGCTGACTTGTACCACCCGGGTTGAGGAAGGGGCTGACCTATACTTCCCTAAATGAGAACGGGGCTGAACTGCTTGCCCGATATTGAGACCGGGGTTGACCTGTACTTCCCTGGTTGAGACCAAGTCTGACCTGTACTTTCCTGGTTGAGACATGAAGCTGACCTGTACTTAATTGGTTGAGATTGGGGCTGACCTGTACCTTCTGGATTGAGACCGGAGCTAACCTGTACTTCCTGAGTTATGATCGGGGCTGACCTGAACTTCCCTGGTTGAGACCAGGCCTGACCTGTACTTCATGGGTTGAGACCGGAGCTGACAGGTACCTCCCGGGTTGAGACTGAGGCTGACCTCTACCTCTCGAGTTGAGACGGGGGCTGACCTGTACTTTTCTGGTTGAGACCGGGGCTGTCTTGTACTTCCCGGGTTGAGATCGGGGCTGACCTGTACTTCTCGGGTTAAGACCGTAGTAGACCTGTACATCTCGGGTTGAGACCGAGGCTGATCGCTACTTCCCGTGTTGAGACTGGGGCTGACCTTGTATTTCCCGGGTTGAGACCGGGGCTTACTTGTACTTCCCGGGTTAAGACTGGAGGTGACCTGCACTTTTTGGATTGAGATCGGGGCTGACCTGTACTTCCCGAGTTGAGACCGGAGCTGACTTGTACCTCCTGGTTGAGACCGAGGCTGACCAGTACCTCCTAGGTTGAGACCTAAGGCTGATATGTACTTTTTGGGTTGAGATCGGGGTTGACACGTATCTCCTAGGTTAAGACCGGGGCTTACATGTACCTCCTAGGTTGAAATCGGGGCTGACCTGTACATCCTAAGGTTAGACTGGGGCTGACCTGTACCTCCCGGGTTGAAACTAGGGCTGACCTATACCTCCCGGGTTAAGACCGAGGCTGACCTATAATTCCCCGATTGAGACTGGGGCTAACCTGTACTTCCCGGGTTGAGACCGGGGCTGACCTGTACCTTCAGGGTTAAATCCGGGACTAACCTGTACCTCTCGGGTTGAAATCGAGGCTGACCTGTACTTCTCGAGTTGAGACCGGGGCTGACCTGTACCTCTAGGGTTGAGACCGGGGCTGACCGGTACTTTCCAGGTTGAGACCGTGGCTGACCAGTTCCTCCTGAGTTGAGACCAAGGCTGACATGTACTGCCCAGGTTGAGAACGGTGCTGACCTGTACGTCCTAGGTTGAGACCAGGGCTGACCGGTACTTTCCGGGTTAAGATCGGGTCTGAACTTAACTTTTCGGGTTGAGATCGGGGATGACCAATACTTCTCGGGTTGATACCGGGGCTGACCTGTACTTCCCGGGTTAAAACCGGGGTTGACCGGTACCTCCTAGGTTAAGACATGAGCTGATCTGTACTTCCCGAGTTAAGATCGGGACTGACATGTACTTCCCGAGTTGAGACCTGAGGCTGACCTGTACTTCCCGGGTTGAGATCTGGGCTGACCTATACTTCCCGGGTTGAGACCGGAGCTGACCTGCACCTCTCGGGTTGAGACTGAGGCTGACCTGTACCTCTCGGGTTGAGATGGGGGCTGACCTGAACTTTCCTAGTTGAGACTGGGGCTGTCCTGTACTTCTCGGGTTGATATCGTGGCTGACCTGTACTTTCTGGGTTGAGACCGTTGCTGACCTGTACTTCTCGGGTTAAGATCGGGGCTGATATGTACTTCCCGGGTTGTGACTGGGGCTGACCTGTACTTCACGGGTTGAGATCGGGGCTTCCATGTACTTCCCAGATTGAGACCGGAGCTGACCTGTACTTTTTGGGTTGAGATCGGGGCTAACCTGTACTTCTCGAGTTAAGACCGGAGCTAACTTGTACCTCCCTGGTTGAGACCGGGGCTGACCTGTACCACCCGGGTTGAGACCTGAGACTGGCATGTATTTTTCGGGTTGAGATCGGGGCAGACACGTATCTCCTAGGTTGAGACCGGGGCTTATATGTACCTCCTGTGTTGAAATCGGGGCTGACCTGTACATCTTGAATTGAGACTGGGGCTGACCTGTACGTCCCGGGTTGAGACTGAGGCTAACCTGTACTTCTCGGGTTGAGACCGGGGCAAACTTGTACTTCCCGGTTTGAGACAAGGCCTGAACTGTACATCTCGGGTTGAGATCGGAGCTGACCTGTACCTCTCGGGTTGAGACTGAGGCTGACCTATACCTCTCGAATTGAGACGGGGACTGACCTGTACATCCTAAATTGAGACAGGGGCTGACCTGTACCTCCTGGGTTGAAATCGGGGCTGACCTATACCTCCCGGGTTAATATTGAGGCTGACCTGTACTTCCCGGGTTTAGACCGGGGCTAACTTGTACTTCCCGGGTTGAGACCAGGGCTGACCTGTACCTCCAGGGTTAAATTTGGAACTAACCTGTACCTCCCAGGTTGAGATCGTGGGTGACATGTACTTCTCAGGTTGAGACCTGAGGCTGACCTATACTTCCCGGATTGAGATCGGGCTGACCTGAACCTTCCGGGTTGAGACCGGAGCTAACCTGTACTTCCCGGGTTGAGACTGAGGTTGACATATACTTTTTGGGTTGAGATCGGGGCTGACACGTATCTCCTAGGTTGAGACTGGGCTTACATTTACCTTCCGGGTTGAGATTAGGGCTGACCTGTACCTCTCGAGTTGAGACAGGGGTTGACTTGTACCTCTCGGGTTTAGACTATGGCTGACCTGTACTTCCCGAGTTGAGATCGGGGATGACCTATACCTCCTGAGTTGAGACCGGAGCTGAACTATACTTCTTGGGTTGAGATCGGGGCTGGCCTTTACTTCCCTGGTTGAGACCGGGGCTAACCTGTACCTCCCGGGTTGAGAACGGGGCTGACCTGTACATTCAAGGTTGAGACCGGGGCTGACCACTACATCCCGATTTGAGACTAGGGCTGACCTGTACTGCCCAGGTTGAGAACGGGGCTGACCTGTACGTCCTGGGTTGAGACCGGGGCTGACCTGTATTTCCCGGGTTAAGATCGGGGCTGACCTGTACTTCTCGAGTTGAGACCGGGGCTGACCTGTACTTCCCGGGTTTATACCAGGGCTGACCTGTACTTCCCAGTTTAAGATTGGGGATGACCTGTACCTCCCGGGATGAGACATGTGCTGACCCGTACTTCCCGGGTTGAGACCGTGGCTGACTTGTACTTCTCGGATTGAGACCTGAGGCTGACTTGTACTTCCCGGGTTGAGATCAGGGCTGACCTATACCTTCCGGGTTGATACCAGAGATAACCTGAACTTCCCAGGTTGAGTCTGCGGCTGACCTGTGCTTCCCGAGTTGAGCCAAGGCCAGACCTGCACTTTCTGGGCTATGACTGGTGTTGACCTGTACCTCCCGGGTTGAGACTAAGTCTGACCTATACCTCTCGGGCTGAGACGGGGGCTGACCGGTACTTCCTGGGGTGAGACCGAAGCTGACCTATACTTCCCGGGTTGAGATCGGTACTGACTTGTACTTTTTGGTTTGAGACCGGAGCTGACCTGTACTTCTTGAGTTTACATCGAGGCTGACCTATACTTCTCAGATTGAGACCAGGGCTGACCTGTACCTCCCAGGTTGAAACCAGGGCTGACCTAGACCTCCCGGGTTAAGATCGGGGCCGACCTGTACCTCCCGGATTGAGACCGGGGCTTTCCTGTACCTCCTGGTTAAGATCAGGGCTGACCTATACTTTTTGGGTTAAGATCGGGGTTGAGACCAGGGCGACCTATACCTCCCAGGTCGGGACAGGGGCTGACCTGTACTGTACGGGTAGAGACCGGGGATGACCTGTACTTCCTAGGTTGAGACTGGGGATGACCTATACTTCATAGGTTGAGATCGGGGCTGACCTGTACTTCCCGGGTTGAGACCGGAGCTGACATATACTTCCCGGGTTGATACCTGCGCTGACCTGTATTTCTTGGGTTAAGACCGGGGCTGACCTGTACCTCCCGAATTTAGAAAGGGGCTGACCTGTACTTCCCGAGTTGAGACCGGGTCTGACTTGTACTTTTTTGGTTGAGACCTGAGGCTAACCTATACTTCTCGGGTTGAAATCGGGGCTGACCTGTACCTTCTGGATTGAGACCAGAGCTAACCTGTACTTCTCGGGTTAAGACTGGGGCTGACCTGTACTTCCCGGGTTGAGACCAGGCTTGACCTGTACTTCCCAGGTTAAGATCGGAGCTGACCTGTACCTTCTGGGTTGAGACCGGAGATAACCTGTACTTCCTGGGTTTAGACCGGGGCTGACCTGTACTTCCCGAGTTGAGTCCAGACCTGACCTGTGCTTCCAGGGTTGAGACCGGTGCTGACCTGTACCTTCCGGGTTGAGACTGAGGCTGACCTGTACCTCTCGAGTTGAGACGGGGGCTGACCTGTATATCCCGAGTTAAGAACGAAGCTGACCTGTACATCCAGCGTTGAGATTGGGGCTAACCTGAACTTCCATGTTTGAGACGGGGGCTGATCTGTACTTCTTGGGTTTAGACCGGGCCTGACCTGCACTTCCCGGGTTGAGACCGGGGCTGACCTATACTTCTCAGATTGAGACAAGGGCTGACCTGTATCCCCGAGTTTTAACCGGGGCTGAACTTAACTTCTCGGGTTAAGACCAGGGATGACCTATACTTCTCGGGTTGATACCGGGGCTGACCTGTACTTCCCGGGTTAAGACCGGAGCTGAACGGTACCTCCTAGGTTGAGACATGAGCTGATCTGTACTTCCCGGGTTAAGATCAGGACTGGCATACACTTCCCAAGTTGAGACTTGAGGCTGACCTGTACTTCCCGGGTTGAGACCGGAGCTGACCTGTACTTCCCAGGGTTGAGACTGGGGCTGACCTGTACCTCTCGGGTTGAGATGGGGGCTGACCTGAACTTTCCTAGTTGAGACTGGGGCTGTCCTGTACTTCTCTGGTTGATATCGGGGCTGACCTGTACTTTTTGGGTTGAGACCATGGCTGACCTGAACTTCTCGGGTTGAGATCGGGGCTGATATGTACTTCCCGGGTTGTGATTGGGCTGACCTTGTACTTCACAGGTTTAGACCGGGGCTTACATGTACTTCCCAGATTGAGACCGGAGCTGATTCGTACCTTTTGGGTTGAGATCGGGGCTAACCTGTACTTCTCGAGTTAAGACCGGAGCTAACTTGTACCTCCCCGGTTGAGACCGGGGCGGACCTGTACCACCCGGGTTGAGACCTGAGGCTGACATGTACTTTCCGGGTTGAGATCGGGGCTGACACGTATCTCCTAGGTTGAGACCGGGGATTACATGTACCTCCTGTGTTGAAATTGGGGCTGACCTGTACATCTTGAATTGAGACTGTGGCTGACCTGTACCTCCCGGGTTGAGACTAAGGCTAACCTGTACTTCTCGGGTTGAGACCGGGGCAAATTTGTACTTCCCGGGTTGAGACAAAGCCTGAACTGTACTTCTCGGGTTGAGACCGGAGCTGACCTGTACCTCCCGGGTTCAGACTGAGGCTGACCTGTACCTCTCAAATTGAGACGGGGACTGACCTGTACATCCTGAATTGAGACAGGGGCTGACCTGTACCTCCTGGGTTGAAATCGGTGCTAACCTATACTTCCCGGGTTAAGATCGAGGCTGACCTGTACTTCCCGGGTTGAGACCGGGGGCTGACCTGTATATCCCGGGTTGAGACCAGGCCTGACCTGTACTTCCCGGGTTGAGACCGGAGCTAACCTGTACCTGTCGGGTTGAGACTTGTGCTGACCTGTACCTCTCGGGTTGAGACGGGGGTTGACTTGTACTTCCCTGGTTAAGATCGGGGCTGGCCTGTACTTCCCGGGTTGAGATCGGTGCTGACCTGTACATCCCAGGTTGAGACCGTGGCTAAAATATACTTCCCAGGTTGAGACTGGGGCTGACCTATACTTCTAGGGTTAAGATCGGGGCTGACCTGTACTTCCCAAGTTGAGACTGGGGCTGACCTGTACTTTTCTGGTTGAGACCGAGGCTGACCTGTACTTCCCTGGTTGAGACCGGGGCTAACCTGTACTTTCCGGGTTGAGACCGGGGCTGACCTGTACCTCCCGAGTTGAGACTGGGGCTGAACTGATGGACCGATACTGAGACTGGGGTTGACCTGTACTTCCCCGGTTTGAGACCGGGGCTGACCTGTACTTATCGGGTTGAGAGCAGAGGCTGACATGTACTTTCTTGGTTGAAATTGGGGCTGACACATATCTCTCAGGTTGAGACCGGGGCATATATGTACCTCCCGGGTTGAGACTGGAACTGATCTGTACCTCATGGGTTGATACCGGGGCTGACTTGTACCTCCTGGGTTTAGACTGGGGCTGACCTTTACTTCCCAGGTTGAGATCAGGGGCTGATATTTACCTCCCGGGTAGAGACCAGAGCTGACCTGTACTTCTCGGGTTGAGACCGGGGATGATCTATACTTCTCGGGTTGAGATCGGGGCTGACCTGTACCTCCCGGATTGAGATCGGGGCTGACTTATACTTTTTAGGTTGAGACCGGGCCGACCTGTACTTCTCGGGTTGAGACTGGAGCTGACGTGTACCTCTCGGGTTGAGACTGAGGCTGACCTGTACCTCTCGGGTTGACACGGAGGATAACCTATACTTCTCGACTTAAGACCGGGGCTGACCTGTACCTCCAAGGTTGAAACCGGGGATGACCTGTATCTTCTGGGTTGAGGCCGGGGCTGACCTGTACCTCCCGGGTTAAAATTGAGGCTGACCTATACCTCTTAGGTTGAGACGGGGGTAGACCTGTACTTCCCGGGTAGAGTTCGTTGTTGACCTGTATCTCACGGGTTGACCTATACTTCCCGAGTTGAGACCAGGGCTGACCTGTACTTCCCGGGTTGAGACAGAAGCTGACCTATTTTTCCCGGGGTGAAACTGGGGCTGACTTGTACTTCCAGGGTTGAGACCAGGGCTGACTTGTATTTCCCGAGTTGAGACAGGGGCTGACCCGTACCTCCCGGGTTGAGACCGGGCTTGATCGGTACTTCCCAAGTTGAGACCGTGGCTGACCAGTTCCTCCCGAGTTGAGACCGGGGCTGACCTGTACTGCCCGGGATGAGATTGGGGCTGACCTGTACGACCTAGGTTGAGACCGGGGCTGACCGGTACTTTCGGGGTTATGATCGGGGCTGACCTGTACTTCTCGGGTTGAAATCAGGGGTTGACCTGTACTTCCCTGGTTGATACCGGGGCTGGCCTGTACTTCTCGGGTTAAGACCGGGGCTGACCGATACCTCCTGAGTTTAGACATGAGCTGATCTGTTCTTCCCAGGTTTAGGTCGGGGCAGAAATGTACTTCACGGGTTGAGACCTGAGGCTGACCTATACTTCTCGGGTTGAGATCGGGGCTGACCTGTACCTTTCGGGTTGAGACCGGAGATAACCTGTACTTCCTGGGTTGAGACCGGAGCTGACCTGTACTTCCCGAGTTGAGACCAGGCCTGATCTGTACTTTCCTAGTTGAGACCGGTGCTGACCTGTACCTTCCGGGTTGAGACTGAGGCTGACCTGTACCTTTCAGGTTGAGACGAGGGTTGATCTGTACTTCCCGAGTTGAGACCAAAGCTGACCTTACTACCAGCGATGAGATCGGGGCTGACCTGTACTTCCCGATTTGTGACCGGGGTTGACATGCACCTCCCGGATTGAGACCGGGGCAGACTTGTACCTCCCGGGTTGAGATCGGGGCTGACATATACTTTTTGAGTTGAGACCGGGGTTGACATGTACCTCCCGGGTTGAGACAGGGCTGACCTGTACTGTCGGGTCGTGGCCGGGGATGACCTGTACATTCTGGGTTGAGACCAAAGCTGACCTATACTTCCTAGGTTGAGTTCGGAGTTGACCTGTACTTCCCGTGTTGAGACCGGAGCTGACCTGTACTTCTCGGGTTGATACCAGGACTGACTTGTATTTCTCAGGTTAAGACCGGGGCTAACCTCTACCTTACGGGTTGAGACAGGGGCTGACCTGTACTTCCATAGTTGAGACCCGGGCTAAATTGATGGCCCGATCCTGAGACCGGGGTTGACCTGTACTTCCCTGGTTTAGACCTGGTCTGACCTGTACTTTCTTGGTTAAGACCTGAGGCTGACCTGTACTTCCCGGGTTGAGATCAGGGCTGAACTATACCATCCGGGTTGAGACCGGGGCTAACCTGTACTTCCCGGGTTGAGACCAGGCCTGACCTGTACTTCCCGGGTTTAGACCGGAGCTGACCTGTACTTCCCGGGTTGAGACTAAGGCTGACCTGTACCTCTCGGATTAAGACGGGGGCTGACCTTTACTTCCCTGGTTGAGATTGGAGCTGGCATGTACTTCCCGGGTTGCGATCGGAGCTGAATTGTACTTCCCGGGATGAGACCGGAGCAGACCTTTACTTCTCGAGTTGAGACTGGGGCTAACCTGTACTTCCCGGGTTGAGACCGGGGTTTACCTGTGCTTTTCGGGTTGAGACCGAAGCTGACCTGTATTTTTTGGGTTTAGATCGGGGCTGACCTGTACTTCCCGAGTTGAGACCGGAGCTAACTTGTACCTCCCTGGTTGAGACCGGGGTTGACCTGTAACTCCCGGGTTGAGACCGAGGCTGACCTATACTTTTTGGGTTGGCACTGGGCTGACCTGTACTTCCCGAGTTGAGACCGGTTGCTGACCTGTACTTCCCGTTTTGAGGCCTGGGCTGACCTGTACCTCCTGGGTTAAAATCGGAGCTGACCTGTACAACCCGAGTTGAGCCCGGGGCTGACCTGTCCCTCCCGGGTCAAAATCGGGGCTGACCTATACCTTCCGGGTTAAGACTGAGGCTGACCTGTACTTCCCAGGTTGAGACCGGGGTTGACCTGTACATCCTAGGTTAAATCCGGGGCTAACCTGTACCTCCCGGGTTCAGATTAAGGCTGACCTGTACTTCTCAGGTTGAGACCGGGGCTGAACTGTACCTCCCGGGTTGAGACCGGGGCTAATATGTACTTCCAGGGTTGAGACCGGGGCTGACCTGTACTTTTTGGGTTGAGACCGGGGCTGACCTGTACTTCTTGGGTTGAGGCCGGGCTGACTTATACTTCCCGGGTTGAGACTGGGGATGACTTGTACTTCCCGGGTTGAGACCGGGGCTGACCTGTACTTCCATGGTTGAGACTGAGGCTGACCTGTACTTTCCAAGTTGAGACCGAGGCTGACCTGTACTTCTCAGTTTGAGACCGGTGCTGACATGTACTTTTCGAGTTGAGACCGGGCCTGACCTGTACTTCCCAAGTTGAGACCTAGGCTGACCTGTACTTCTTAGGTTGAGATCGGGGCTGACCTGTACTTCTCGGGTAGACACCGGGGCTGATCTATACTTCTCAGATTAAGACCAGGGCTGACCTGTATCCCCGGGTTTAGACCGGGGCTGACCTAGACCTCTCGGGTTAAGACCGGTGCTGAGATGTACCTCCCGGATTGAGATCGGGGCTGACCTGTATCTCTTGGGCTGAGATCAGGGCTGACCTGTACTTTTTGGGTTGAGACCGGGGCTGACTGTACCTCCCTAGTTGATACCGGGGCTGACCTATACCTCCCAAGTTAAGACAGGGGCAGACATATACTGCCCGGCTTGAGGCCGGGGATGACCTGTACTTCCCGGGTTGAGACCTGGGCTGACCTGTACTTCCCAGGTTGAGATCGGGGTTGACCTGTACTTCTCAGGTTGAGACCGGAGCTGACCTGTACTTCCCTAGTTGATACCGGGGCTGACATGTATTTCCCTGTTTAAGACCGGGGTTGACCTATACCTCCCGGGTTGAGACAGGGGCCAACCTGTACTTCCCGAGTTGAGACCGCGGCTTAACTAATGGCCCAATCCTGAGACCGAGTTTTACCTGTACCTCCCGGGTTGAGACCAGGTCTGACCTGTACTTTCTTGGTTGATACCTGAGGCTGAACTGTACTTCCCGGGTTGAGATCGGGGCTCACCTGTACCTTCCGGATTGAGACCGGGTCTAACCTATACTTCCCGAGTTGAGACCGGGGCTAACCTGTGCTTCCCGGGTTGAGACCAGGCCTGACCTATACTTCCCGAGTTGAGACCGGAGCTGACATGTACCTCCTAAGTTGAGACTGAGGCTGACCTGTACCTCTCAGGTTGAGACTGGGGCGGACCAGTAATTCCCTGGTGAGACCGGAGCTGGCATGTACTTCCCGGGTTTAGATCGGGGCTGACCTGTACTTCTCGGGATTAGACCGGGGCTGACCTGTACTTCACGGGTTGAGACTGTGGCAAACCTGTACTTCCCGGGTTGAGACTGGGGTTTACCTGTACTTCCCGGGTTAAGACTAGAGCTGACCTGTATTTTTTGAGTTGAGATCGGGGCTGACCTGTA
The DNA here is from genome assembly GCA_020205555.1 of Panax stipuleanatus. Lineage (NCBI taxonomy): Eukaryota > Viridiplantae > Streptophyta > Magnoliopsida > Apiales > Araliaceae > Panax > Panax stipuleanatus. The sequence continues at coordinate 86,816,770 of CM035118.1, forward strand.
CTTCTCGAGTTGAGACCGGGGCCGACCTGTACCTCACGGGTTGAGATCGGGGCTGACTTAAACTTCCCTGGTTGAGATCGGGGCTGATCTGTATTTCCCAAGTTGAGACAGGTTGCTGACCTGTACTTCCCGTGTTGAGGCCGAGGCTGACCTGTACCTCCCGGGTTAAAACCTGGGCAGACCTGTACATCCCGAGTAGAGACCAGGGCTGACCTGTACATCCCGGGTTGAAATCAGGGCTGACCTATACCTCCCGGGTTAAGACTGAGGCTGACTTGTACTTTCCGGGTAGATACCGGGGAAAACCTGTACTTCTTGCGATGAGATCAGGGCTGACCTGTACTTCCCGGGTTAAATTTGGGGCTAACTTATACCTCCCGGGTTGAGATCGAGGCTGACCTGTACTTTTCGGGTTCAGACCGGGGCTGACCTGTACCTCCCCGGTTGAGACCGGAGCTAATATGTACCTCCTGTGTTGAGACTGGGGCTGACCTATACTTTCCGGGTTGAGACCAGGGCTGACCTGTACTTCTTGGGTTGAGACCGGGGCTGACCTGTACTTCCTAGGTTGAGACTGTGGCTGACCTGTACGTCCCAGGTTGAGACTAAGGCTGACCTGTACTTCCTAGATTGAGACCGGGGCTGAGTTGTTCTTCTCGGGTTGAGACCGGGGCTGTCCTATACTTTCTGAGTTGAGACCGGGCCTGACCTGTACTTCCCAGGTTGAGACCGGGGCTGACCTGTACTTCTCAGGTTGAGACCAGACTGACTTGTACCACCCTAGTTGAGACCGGGGATGACCTGTACCTCCTAGGTTGAGACCGGGGCTGACCTATACTTCCCGAGTTCAGACCGGTGGTGACCTGTACTTCCTTAGTTGAGACCAGTGCTGACCTATACTTCACTAGTTGAGATCGGGGATGACCTATACTTTACGGGTTAAGATCGGGGATGACCTGTACTAGTTGTACCTCCCATGTTTAGATCGGGGCTGACCTGTGCTTCCCAGGTTGAGATCGGGGCTTACCTGTACTTCCTGGGTTGAGACCGGAGCTGACCTGTACTTTCTGGGTTGATACCGGGGCTGACCTGTATTTCTTGGGTTAAGACCGGGGTTGACCTGTACCTCTCGGGTTGATGCAGGGGCTGATCTATACTTCCCCAGTTGAGAAGGGGTTGACCTATACATCCCGGGTTGAGACCGGGTATGACCTGTACTTTCCTGGTTGAGACCTGAGGCTGACCTGTACTTTTTGGGTTCAGATCGGGGCTGATCTGTACCTTCCAGGTTGAGACCGGAGCTACCTTGTACTTCCCGGGTTGAGACCGGGGCTGACCTGTACTTCCCGAGTTGAGACCAGGCTTGACATGTACTTCCCGGGATGAGACCAGAGCTGACCTTGTACCTCCCGGGTTGAGACTGTGGCTGACCTGTGCCTCTCGCGTTGAGACAGGGGTTGACCTGTACTTCCCTGGTTGAGATAGGGGCTGACCTGTACTTCCCTGGTTGAGACGGGGGCTGGCCTGTACTTCCCGGGTTGAGATAGGGGCTGACCTGTACTTCTCGGATTGAGACCGTGGCTGACCTAAAATTCCCGGGTTAAGATCGCGGCTGACCTGTACTAATTGGGTTGAGACTGGGGCTGACCTGTACTTCCCGGGTTGATACCGAGGCTTACCTGTACTTCCCAGGTCAAGACCGGAGCTGACTTGTACTTTTTGGGTTGAGATCTGGGCTGACCTGTACTTTTTGAGTTGAGACCGGAGCTGACTTGTACCTCCCTGATTGAGTTCGGGGCTGACTTGATGGCCCGATACTGAGACCGGGGTTGACCTGTACTTCCCGTGTTGACACCAGGTCTGACCTGTACTTTTCCGGTTGAGACCTGAGGCTAACCAGTACTTCCCGAGTTGAGATCGGGGCTGACCTGTACCTTTTGGATTGAGATTGGAGCTAACCTGTACTTCCCGAATTTAGACCGGGGCTGACCTATACTTCCCAGGTTGAGACCAGGCGTGACCTGTACTTCCCGGGTTAAGACCGGAGCTGACCTGTACCTCTCGGGTTGAGACTGAGGTGGACCTGTACCTCTCGGGTTGAGACGGGGGCTGACCTATACTTCTCGGGTTGAGACTGAAGCTGACCTGTACTTCTCGGGTTGAGATCGGGGCTGACCTGTACTTCCAGCCTTGAGACCGGGGCTGACCTGTACTTCTTCGGGTTAGACTAGGCTAACCTGTACTTCCTGGGTTGAGACCGGGGCTGACCTGTACTTCTCAAATTGAGACCAGGGCTGACCTGTGCCTCTCGAGCTGAGACTGGGCCTGACCTAGACCTCCCGGGTTAAGACCGGGGCTGACCTGTACTTCTCAAATTGAGACCAGGGCTGACCTGTACCTCTCGAGTTGAGACTGGGCCTGACCTAGACCTCTCGGGTTAAAACTGGGGCTGACCTGTGCCTCTCAGGTTGAGATTGGGGTTGACCTATACTTTTTTGGTTGAGCCCGGGGCTGACATATACCTCCCTAGTTGATATCGGGGCTAACCTATACTTCCCAGGTTGAGACAGTGGCTGATCTGTACTGCCCGGATTGAGACCGAGGATGACCCGTACTTCCCAGGTTTAGACCGGGACTGACATGTACTTCCCAAGTTGAGATCGGGGCTGACCTATACTTCTCGGGTTGAGACCGGAGCTAACCTATACTTCCCGGGTTGATACTAGGGCTGATCTATATTACCCGGATTAAAATCGAGGTTGACATGTACCTCCCGAGTTGAGGTAGGGGCTGACTTGTACTTCCCCAGTTGAGACCGGGGCTGAACTGATGGCCCGATACTGAGACCGGGGTTGACCTGTACTTCCAGGGTTGAGACCGGGTCTGACCTGTACTTTTCTAGTTGACACCTGAGGCTGACCTGTACTTCCAGGGTTGAGATCGAGGCTGACCTATACCTTCCGGGTTGAGACCAAAACTTAACTGTACTTCTCGGGATGAGACCGGGGCTGACCTTTACTTCCCTGGTTGAGACCGAGGCTGGCCTGTCCTTCTCGGTTTGAGTTTGGGGCTGACCTATACTTCCCGGGATGAGACCGTGGCTGACCAGTACTTTCCGGGTTGAGACTGTGGCAGACCTGTACTTCACTGGGTTGAGACCGGGGCTTACCTGTACTTCCCGGGTTGAGACCGGAGCTGATCTGTACTTTTTGGGTTGAGATTGGGGCGGACCAGTACTTCCCGAGTTGAGATCGGAGCTGACTTGTACCTTTCTGGTTGAGACCGGGGCTGACCTGTACATCCCGGGTTGAGACCTGAGGCTGATATGTACTTTTTAGGTTGAGATCGGAGCTGACACGTATCTCCTAGGTTGAGACCGGGGTTTACATGTACCTCCTCAGTTTTGAGACTGGGGCAGACCTGTGCCTCCCGGGTTGAGACCAGGACTGACTTGTACCTCCCAGGTTTAGACTAGGGCTGACTTGTACTTCCCGGGTTGAGATCGGGGCTGATCTGTACATCCTGAGTTGAGACCGGAGCTGACCTATACTTCTTGGGTTGAGACCGGGGCTTACCTGTACTTCCCGGGTTGAGACCGGGGCTGACCAGTACCTCCCAAGTTGAGACTGGGGTTGACCTGTACTGCCCAGGTTGAGAACGGGGCTGACATGTACGTCCTGGGTTGAGAACGGGGCTAACCTGTACTTCCCGAGTTAAGATCTGGTCTGACATGTACTTCTCGGGTTGAGACCGGGGCTGACCTGTACTTCTAAGGTTTTTATACCGGGGCTGACCTGTACTTCCCTGGTTAAGATCGGGGCTGACCTGTATCTCCCGGGTTGAGACATGAGTTGATTCGTACTTCCCGGGTTGAGAACTGGGCTGACCTGTACTTCTCGGGTTGAGACTTGAGGCTGACCTGTACTTCCCGGGTTGAGATCGGGGCGGGCTTGTACCTTCCGGGTTGATACCGGAGATAACCTGTACTTCCTAGGTTGATACTGCGGCTGACCTGTACTTCCCGAGTTGAGACCAGGCCTGAAATGTACTTCTCGGGTTGAGACCGGTGTTGACCTGTATCTCCCGAGTTGAGACTAAGGCTGACCTGTACCTCTCTAGTTTAGACAGGGTCTGACCTGTACTCCTCGGGTTGAGACCGAAGCTGACCTGTACTTCCTTGGTTGAGATAGGGGCTGACCTGTACTTTCTGATTTGAGACTGGGCAGACCTGTACTTCTTGGCTTTAGACCGGGGCTGACCTGTACTTTCCCGGTTGAGACCGGGGGGGACCTGTACCTCTCAAATTGAGACAAGGGCTGACCTGTACCTCCCGTGTTGAAACTGGGGCTGACCTAGACCTCCTAGGTTAATACCGGGGCTGACCTGTACCTCCCGGATTGAGACCGGGGCTGACCTGTACCTCCTGGGTTAAGATTGGGGCTGACTTATAATTTTTGGGTTAAGACCGGGGCTGATATGTACCTCCGTGGTTGATACCGGGGTTGACCTGTACCTCTAAGGTTGAGATTGGGGCTGACCTGTACTGCACAGGTTGAGACCGGAGATGACCTGTACTTCCCAGGTTGAGACCAGGGCTGACCTGTACTTCTCGGGTTGAGACCGGTGCTGACCTGTACTTCCCGAATTGATCCCGGGGATGACCTGCATTTCCTGGGTTAAGACCGGGGCTAACCTGTGCCTCCCCGGTTGAGGCAGGGGCTGACCTTTACTTTCCGAGTTGAGACCGGGTCTGACCTGTACTTTTTTGGTTGAGACCTGAGGCTGACCTGAATTTCCCGGCTTAAGATCGGGGCTGACCTGTACCTTCCGTTTTGTGACCGAAGCTAACCTATACTTCCCGGTTGAGACCGGGGCTGACCTGTACTTCTCGAGTTGAGACCAGGCCTGACCTGTACTTTTCGGCTTGAGACCGGGGCTGACCTGTACTTCCTGGGTTAAGACCGGGGTTGACCGGTACCTCCTGGGTTGAGACATGAGCTGATCTGTACTTCTTGGGTTAAGATCGGGGCTGACATGTACTTCCCAGGTTGAGACCTGAGGCTGACCTGCACTTCCCGGGTTGAGATCGGGGCTATCCTGTACCTTTCGGGTTGAGACCGGAGATAACTTGTACTTCCCGGGTTGACTCCGGGGCTGACCTGTACTTTCTGAGTTGAGACCAGGCTTGACCTGTACTTTCTGGGTTGAGACCGGTGCTGACCTGTACCTCCCGGGTTGAGACTGAGGCTGACTTGTACCTCTCGGGTTGAGACGGGGGCTGACCTGTACTTTCCGGGTTGAGACCGATACTGACTTGTACTTCCAGGGTTGAGATTGGGACTGACCTGTACTTCCCGATTTGAGACCGGGGCTGACCTATACTTCTTGGGTTTAGACCGGGGCTGACTTGTACTTCCCAGATTAAGACCGGGGCTGACCTATACTTCTCAGATTGAGTCCAGGGCTGACCTGTATCCCCAGGTTTAGACCAGGGCTGACCTAGACCTCCCGGGTTAAGACCGGGGCTGACCTGTACCTCCCGGATTGAGACCGGGGCTGACCTGTACTTCCCGGGTTAAGAACGAAGCTGACCTATACTTCTCGGGTTGAGATCGAGGCTGATTTGTACTATCAAGTTTGAGACCGGGGATTACCTGTTCTTCTTGGGTTTCGACCGGGGCTGACCAGTACTTCTAAGGTTTTGACCGGGGCTGACCTGTACTTTTCAGATTGAGACAAGGGCTGACCTGTACCTCCCGGGTTGAGATCGGGGCTAACCTAGACCTCCTAGGTTAGGACCGGGGCTGATATGTACCTCCCTAGTTGATACCGGGGCTGACCTATACCTCCTAAGTTGAGACAGAGGCGGACCTGTACTGCCCGGGTTGAGACCGGGGATGACCTGTACTTCCCAGGTTTAGACGGGGCTGACCTGTACTTCCCAGGTTGATATTGGGGCTGACCTGTACTTCCTGGGTTAAAACCGTAGCTGACCTGTACTTCTCGGGTTGATACCGGGGCTGACCTGTAATTACCGGGTTAAAACCGGGGCTGACCTGTACCTCCCGGGTTGAGGAAGGGGCTGACCTGTACTTCCCTAGTTGAGATCGGGGCTGAACTGATGGTCCTGATACTGAGACTGGGGTTGTCCTTTACTTCCCGGGTTTAGATCGGGTCTGACCTGTACTTCCCGGGTTGAGATCGGGGCTGACCAGTACCTTCTGGGTTGAGACCGGAGCTAACCTGTACTTCCCGGGTTGAGACCGGGGCTGACCTGAACTTCTCGGGTTGAGACCAGGCCTGACCTGTACTTCCCGGATTAAGACTGGATCTGACTTGTACCTCCCGGGTTGAGACTGAGGATGACTTGTACCTCTCGGGTTGAGACGGGGGCTGACCTGTACTTTCCTGGTTGAGACCAGGGCTGTCCTGTACCTCTCAGGTTGAGACTGGGGCTGACCTGTATTCCCCGGGTTGAGATCGGGGATTACCTGTACTTCTCGGGTTGAGAACGAAGCCTACCTATACTTTTTGGGTTGAGATCGGGGCTGACCTGTACTTCCCGGGTTGAGACCGTGGCTGACCTGTACTTTCCGGGATGAGGCCGGGGCTGACCTGTACTTTTTGGGTTGAGACTGGGGCTGTCCTGTATTTCCTGGGTTGAGACCGGGGCTTACCTTTACTTCCCGAGTTGAGACTGGAGCTGACCTGTACTTTTTGGGTTGAGATCGGGGTAGACCTGTACTTCCCGAGTTGAGACCGGAGCTGACTTATACCTCCCTGGTTGAGACCGGGGCTGACCTATACCTCCTGAGTTTAGACTTGAGGTTGACATTTACTTTCTGGGTTGCGATCGGGGCTGGCATGTATCTCCTAGGTTGAGACCGGGGCTTACATGTATCTCCCGGGTTGAAACCGGGGCTGACATGTACATCCCGAGTTGAGACCAATACTGACTTGTACCTCCCAGGTTTAGACTAGGGCTGACCTGTACTTCCCGGGTTGAGATCGGGGCTGGTCTGTACATCTTGAGTTGAGACCGGAGCTGACCTATACTTCTTGGGTTAAGAACGGGGCTGACCTGTACTTCCCGGGTTGAGACCGGGGCTGACCAGTATCTCCCAAGTTGAGACTGGGGTTGATCTGTACTGCTCAGGTTGAGAACGGGGCTGACATGTACGTCCTGGGTTGAGAGCGGGGCTGACCTGTACTTCCCGAGTTAAGATTGGGACTGACCTGTACTTCTCGGGTTGAGACCGGGGCTGATCTGTACTTCTAGGGTTTATACCGGGGCTGACCTGTACTTCCCTAGTTAAGATCGGAGCTGACCTGTATCTCCCGGGTTGAGACATGAGCTGATTCGTACTTCTCGGGTTGAGAACGGGGCTGACCTGTACTTCTCGGGTTGAGACTTGAGGCTGACCTGTACTTTCTGGGTTGAGATCGGGGCGGGCTTGTACCTTCCAGGTTGATACCGGAGATAACCTGTACTTCCTAGGTTGAGACCGCGGCTGACCTGTACATCCCGAGTTGAGACCAGGCCTAACATGTACTTCCCGGGTTGAGACCGGTGTTGACCTGTACCTCCCGAGTTGAGACTGAGGCTGACCTGTACCTCTCTAGTTTAGACGGAGGTTGACGTGTACTCCCCGGGTTGAGACCTAAGCTGACCTGTACTTCCTTGGTTGAGATCGGGGCTGACCTGTACTTTCTAATTTGAGACTGGGGCAGACCTGTACTTCTTGGGTTTAGACCGGGGCTGACCTGTACTTTCCCGGTTGAGACCGGGGGGGACCTGTACCTCTCAAATTGAGACAAGGGCTGACCTATACCTCTCGAGTTGAAACTGGGGCTGACCTAGACCTCCTTGGTTAATACCGGGGCTGACCTATACCTCCCGGATTGAAACCGGGGCTGACCTGTACCTCCTGGTTTAAGATTGGGGCTGACTTATAATTTTTGGGTTAAGACTAGGGCTGATATGTACCTCCGTGGTTGATACCGGGGCTGACCTGTACCTCCAAGGATAAGACAGGGGCTGACCTGTACTGCACAGGTTGAGACCGGGGATGACCTGTACTTCCTAGGTTGAGACCGAGGGCTGACCTGTACTTCTCGAGTTGAGACCGGAGCTGACCTATACTTCCCGGGTTGATCCCGAGGCTGATCTGCATTTCCTAGGTTAATACCGGGGCTAACCTGTGCCTCCCAGGTCGAGGCAGGGGCTGACCTGTACTTCCCGAGTTGAGACCGGGTCTGACCTGTACTTTTTTGGTTGAGACCTGAGGCTGACCTGAATTTCCCCGGTTTAGATCGGGGCTGACCTGTACCTTCCGTATTGTGACCGAAGCTAACCTGTACTTCCTGGGTTGAGACCGGGGACTGACTTGTACTTCTTGGGTTGAGACCAGGCCTGACCAGTACTTTCCGCGTTGTGACCGGAGCTGACCTGTACCTCCCGGGTTGAGACTGAGGCTGATCTGTACCTCTCGGGTTCAAACGGGGGCTGATCTTTACTTCCCTAGTTGAGATCTGTGCTGGCCTGTACTTCCTGGGTTTAGATCGGGGCTGACCTGTACTTCTCGGGTTGAGATCATGGCTGACCTGTACTTCTCGGGTTGAGACTGAGGCTGACCTGTACTTCCCGCGTTGAGACTGAGGCTGACTTGTACTTCCCGGGTTGAGACTGGGGCTTACCTATACTTCCCTAGTTGAGACCGGAGCTGACCAATACTTTTCGGGTTAAGATTGGGGCTTCATTGTATTTCCCGAGTTGAGACCGGAGCTAACTTGTACCTCCCTAGGTTGAGACCGGACTGACTTGTACCTCCCGGGTTGAAATTAGGGCTGACCTATACTTCCCAAGTTGAGACCGCGGGTAGACATGTACTTCTCAAGGTGAGACCGATTGCTGACCTGTACTTCCCTTGTTGAGGGCGGGGCTGACCTGTATCTCTCGTGTTGAAATTGGGCTGACCTGTACATCCTGAGTTGAGACTAGGGCTGACCTGTACCTCCTAGGTTGAAATCAGGGCTGACCGATACCTCCCGGGTTAAGACCGAGGCTGGGCCTGTACTTCTTGGGTTGAGACCCGAGCTAACCTGTACTTCTTGGGTTGAGACCGGGGCTGACCTGTACCTCTAGGGTTAAATTCGGGACTAAACTGTACCTCCCGGGTTGAGATCGAGGCTGACCTATACTTCCCGGGTTAAAACCGGGGCTGACCTGTACCTTCCGGGTTGAGACCTGCGGCTGACCGATACTTCCTAGGTTGTGACCGTGGCTGACCAGTTCCTCCCAAATTGAGATCCGGTCTGACCTGTACAGCCCGTGTTGAGAACAGGGCTGACCTATACATCCTAGGTTGAGACCGGGGCTGATCGGTACTTTCTGGGTTAAGATCGGGGATAACCTGTACTTCCCTGTTTGAGACCGGGTTGGCCAATACTTCCCAGGTTGATACCGGGGCTGACCTGTACTTCCTAGGTTAAGACCGGGGCTGACCGATACCTCCTAGGTTGAGACATGAGCTGATCTGTACTTCCTGGGTTGAGATCGGGGCTGACATGTACTTCCCGAGTTGAGACCTGAGGCTGACCTGTACTTCCCGGGTTGAGATCGGGACTGTCCTGTACCTTCCGGGTTGAGACCAGAGATAACCTGTACTTCCCGAGTTGACTCCGGGGCTGACCTGTACTTCCTGAGTTGAGACCAGACATTACCTGTACTTCCCGGGTTAAGACCGGTGCTAACCTGTACCTCCCGGGTTGAGACTGAGGCTGACCTGTACCTCTTGGGTTGAGACGGGGGCTGACCTGTACTTCCCGGGTTGAGACCGATGCTGACCTGTACTTCCAGTATTGAGATTGGGATTGACCTGTACTTCTTGATTTGAGACCGGGGCTGACCTGTACTTCCCAAATTGAGACCGGGGCTGACCTATACTTCTCAGATTGAGACCAGGGCTGACCTGTATCCCCAAGTTTAGACTGGGGTTGACCTAGACCTCCCGGGTTAAGACCGGGGCTGACCTGTTCCTCCTGGAATGAGACCGGGGCTGACCCATACTTCCCGGGTTAAGAACGAAGCTGACCTATACTTCCCGGGTTGAGATCGGGGCTGACCTTTACTTTCAAGTTTGAAATCGGGGATGACCTGTTCTTCTTGGGTTTCGACCGGGGCTGACCTGTACTTCTCGAATTGGGACCGGGGCTGACCTGTACCTCCCGGGTTGAGATCGGGGCTGACCTAGACCTCCTAGGTTAGGACCGGGGCTGACATGTACCTCCCTAGTTGATACCGGGGCTTACCTATACCTAACAAGTTGAGACAGAGGCTGACCTGTACTGCCCGGGTTGAGACCGGGGATGACCTGTACTTCCCAAGTTTAGACGGGGCTGACCTGTACTTCCTAGGTTGATATTGGGGCTGAACTGTACTTCCTAAGTTAAAACCGTAGTTGATCTGTACTTCTCGGGTTGATACCGGGGCTGACCTGTATTTACCAAGTTAAAATCGGGGCTGACCTGTACCTCCCGGGTTGAGGAAGGGGCTAACCTGTACTTCCCTAGTTGAGACCGGGGCTGAACTGATGGCCCGATACTGAGACTGGGGTTGGCCTTTACTTCCCGGGTTTAGATCGGGTCTGACTTGTACTTTCTTGGATGAGACCTGAGGCTGACATGTACTTCCCGGGTTGATATCGGGGCTGACCAGTACCTTCCGGGTTGAGACCGGAGCTAACCTGTACTTCCCGGGTTGAAAGCGGGGCTGACCTGAACTTCTCGGGTTGAGACCAGGCTTGACCTGTACTTCCGGATTAAGACCGGATCAGACTTGCTCCTCCAGGGTTGAGACTGAGGATGACCTGTACCTCTCGGGTTGAGACGGGGGCTGACCTGTACTTTCCTGGTTGAGGCTGTCCTGTACCTTTCGGGTTGAGACTGGGGCTGACCTGTATTTCCCGGGTTGAGATCGGGGCTTACCTGTACTTCCCGGGTTGAGAACGGAGCCTACCTGTACTTTTTGGGTTGAGATCAGGGCTGACCTGTACTTCCCGGGGTTGAGACAGTGGCAAACTTGTACTTTTTGGGATGAGACCGAGGCTGACCTGTACTTTTTGGGTTGAGACTGGGGCTGACCTGTATTTCCCTGGTTGAGACCGGGGCTTACCATTACTTCCCGAGTTGAGACTGGAGCTAACCTGTACTTTTTGGGTTGAGACTGGAGCTAACCTGTACTTCCCGAGTTGAGACCGGAGCTGACTTATACCTCACTGGTTGAGACCGGGGCTGACCTGTACCTCCTGAGTTTAGACCTGAGGTTTACATTTACTTTCTGGGTTGAGATCGGGGCTGACACGTATCTCCTAGGTTGAGACCGGGGCTTACATGTACCTCCCGGGTTGAAACCGAGGCTGACATGTATATCCCGAGTTTAGACCAGGACTGACTTGTACCTCCCAGGTGTAGACTAGGGCTGACCTGTACTTCCCGGGTAGAGATCGGGCCTTGGTCTGTACATCCTGAGTTGAGACCGGAGCTGACCTATAGTTCTTGGGTTGAGACCGGGGCTGACCTGTACTTCCCGGGTTGAGACCGGGGCTGACCAGTACCTCCCAAGTTGAGACTTGGGTTGACCTGTACTGCACAGGTTGAGAACGAGGCTGACATGTACGTCCAGGGATGAGAGCGGAGCTGACCTGTACTTCCCGAGTTAAGATCGGAACTAACCTGTACTTCTCGGGTTGAGACCGGGGCTGACCTATACTTCTAGGGTTTATACCGGGGCTGACCTGTACTTCCCTAGTTAAGATCGGGGCTGACCTATATCTCCCAGGTTGAGACATGAGCTGATTCATACTTCTCGGGTTGAGAACGGGGCTGACCTGTACTTCTCAGGTTGAGACTTGAGGCTGACCTGTACTTCCCGGGTTGAGATCGGGGATGACCTGTACTTCACGGATTGAGACCATGGCTGACCTGTACCTCCCGGGTTGAGACCGGGGTTGACCTGTACCTCCCGGGTTAAGACCGGGGCTGACCTATACTTCCCGGATTGAGACCGGGGCTGACATGTACCTTCTGAGTTAAAATAAAGGCTGACCTGTACCTCCCGGGATAAGACCGGGGCTAACCTGTTCTTCCTGGGTTGAGACCGGAGCTGACGAGTACCTCCCGAGTTGAGACCGGGCTGAACTATACTGCCCGGGTTAAGACGGGGCTGACCTGTACTTTTTGGTTTAATACTGGGACTGACCTCTACCTCCCGGGTTGAGACCGGGGTTGTCCAGTACCTCCCGGGTTGAGATCGGGGCTGACATGTACTGCCCGGGTTAAGACTAGGGCTGACCTGTACCCCTCGGGTAGAGATCAGGGCTGACCTGTACTTCTCGGGTTGAGACCGGGGCTGACCTGTACTTCTCGGGTTGATACCGGTGCTGACCTGTACTTCTCAGGTTAAAACAGTGGCTGACTTGTACCTCCCAAGTTGAGACAGGGGATGACCTGTACATCCTGGGTTGAGAATGGGGCTGAACTGATGGCCCGATACTGAGACCAGGGTTGACCTGTACTTCCCGGGTCAAGACCAGGGCTGACCTGTACTTTCCTGGTTGAGACCTGAGGCTGACATTTACTTCCCAGGTTGAGATCGGGGCTGACCTATACCTTCCGGGTTGACACCGGAGCTAATCTGTAATTCCCGAGTAAAGACCGGGGCTGGCCTGTAGTTCCCGGGTTAAGACCAAGCCTGACCTGTACTTCTCGGATTGAGACCGGAGCAGACCTTTATCTCCCGGGTTGAGACTGAGGCTGACCTATGCCTCTCGGGTTGAGACGGGGGCTGACCTGTACTTCCCAAGTTAAGACCGGGGCTGGCCTGTACTTCCTGAGTTGAGATCCGGGCTGACCTGAACGTCTCGGGTTGAGATCGTGCCTGACCTGTACTTCCCGGGTTGAGACCGGGGCTGACCTATACTTCCCAGGTTGAGACCATGGCTGACCTGTACTTCCCGGGCTGACCCGTCCTTCTCGGGTTGAGACTGCGGATGACCTGTACTCTTTGGGTTGAGACCGGGGCTGACCTGAACTTCCCGGATTGAGACCAGCGCTGACCTGTACCTCCCAAATTGAGATCGGGGCTGACCTATACCTCCCGGGTTAAGACCGGGGCTGACCTGGACCTCCCAGGTTGAGACTGGGGTTGACCTGTACCTCCTGGGTTGAGACCGGGGCTGACCTGTACTTCCCAGGTTAAGACCAGGGCTGATATGTACCTTCTAAGTTAAAATAAAGGCTAACCTATACCTCCCGGGTTAAGACCGGGGCTAACCTGTTCTTCCTAGGTTGAGATCGGGGCTGACGAGTACCTCCCGAGTTCAGACCGGGGCTGACCTGTACTTTTCGGTTTAATTCTGGGACTAACCTGTACCTCCCGGGTTGAGACCGGGGCTGACCTGTACTTCCCAGGTGAAGATAAAGGCTGACCTGTACTTTTCGAGTTAATATTGGGACTGACCTGTACCTCCCGGGTTGAGACTGGGGCTGACCTGTACTTCCCGGGTTGAGACAGGGGCTGACCTATACCTCTAGAGTTATAACTGGGGCTGACCTCTACCTCCTGGGTTGAGACTGGGGCTGACCAGTACCTCCCGAATTGAGACCAGGGCTGACATGTACTGCCCGGGTTAAGACCAGGGTTGACCTATACTTTCTAGGTTGAAACCGGGGCTGACCTGTCCCGCTCGGGTAGAGATCAGGGCTGATCTGTACTTCTCAGGTTGAGATCGGGGCTGACCTGTACTTCTCGGGTTGATACCGGGGCTGACTTGTACTTCTCGGGTTAAAACAGTGGCTGACCTGTACCTCCCAGGTTGAGACAGGGGATGACCTGTACATCCTGGGTTGAGAATGAGGCTGAACTGATGGCCCGATACTGAGACCAGGGTTGGCCTGTACTTCCCGGGTCGAGACCGGGGATGACCTGTACTTTCCTGGTTGAGACCTGAGGCTGACATTTACTTCCCAGGTTGAGATTGGGGCTGACCTATACCTTCCGGGTTGACACCGGAGCTAATATGTAATTCCCGGGTAAAGACCGGGGCTGACCTGTACTTCCCGGGTTAAGACCAAGCCTGCCCTTACTTCTTGGATTAAGACCGGAGCTGACCTTTACCTCCCGGGTTGAGACTGAGGCTGACCTGTGCCTCTCGGGTTGAGACGGGGGCTGACCTGTACTTCCCAGGTTAAGACCGGGGCTGGCTTGTACTTCCCGAGGTGAGATAGAGGCTGACCTGAACGTCTCGGGTTGAGACCGTGGCTGACCTGTACTTCCCGGGTTGAGATCGGGGCTGACCTGTACTTCCCAGGTTGAGACCGTGGCTGACCTATACTTCTCGGGCTGAACTGTCCTTCTCGGGTTGAGACTAGGGATGACCTGTACTCTTTGGGTTGAGACCGGGGCTGACCTGAACTTCTTGGATTGAGACCAGCGCTGACCTGTACATCCCGGGTTGAGATCGGGGCTGACCTATACCTCTCGGGTTAAGACCGGGGCTTGACCTGGACCTCCCAGGTTGAGACCGGGGTTGACCTGTACCTCCCGGGTTAAGACCGGGGCTGACCTGTACATCCCGAGTTGAGATCGGGGCTGACATGTACCTTCCGAGTTAAAATAAAGGCTAACCTGTACCTCCCGGGTTAAGACCGGGGCTAACCTGTTCTTCCTGGGTTGAGACGGAGGCTGACGAGTACCTCCCGAGTTGAGACCGGGGCTGAACTGTACTGCCCGGGTTGAGACCGGGGCTGACCTGTACTTTTTGGTTTAATACTAGAACTGACCTGTACCTCCCGGGTTGAGATCGGGGCTGACCTGTACTTCTCGGGTTGAGACAGGGGCTGACCTGTACTTTCCGGGTTAATATTGGGACTAACCTGTACCTCCTGGGTTAAGACCGGGGCTGACCTATACTTCCCGGGTTGAGACAGGGGCTGACCTATACCTCTAGAGTTAAAACTGGGGTTGACCTCTACCTATCAGGTTGAGACCGGGGCTGACATATATTGCCCGGGTTAAGACCAGGGCTGACCTATACTTTCTAAGTTGAGACCGGGGCTGACCTGTACTTCTCGGGTAGAGATCAGGGCTGACCTGTACTTCCCGGGTTGAGATCGGGGCTGACCTGTACTTCCCAGGTTGATCCCGGGGCTGACCTGTACTTCTCGGATAAAGACCGTGGCTGACCTGTACCTCCCAGGTTGAGACAGGGGAAGACCTGTACATCCTGGGGTTGAGAATGGGGCTGAACAGATGGCCCGATACTGAGACCAAGGTTGACCTGTACTTCCCGGGTTGAGACCGGGGCTGTCCTGTACTTTCTTGGTTGAGACCTGAGGCTGACGTTTACATCCCAGGTTGAGATCGGGGCTGACCTATACCTTCCGGGTTGACACCGGAGCTAATCTGTACTTCCCGGGTAAAGACCGGGGCTGAACTGTACTTCTCGGTTTAAGACCAATCCTGACCTGTACTTCTCTGATTGAGACCAGAGATGACCTGTACCTCCCGGGTTGAGACTGAGGTTGACCTGTGCCTCTCGAGTTGAGACGGGGGCTGACATGTACTTCCCAGGTTAAGACCGGGGCTGGCCTGTACTTCCCGTGTTGAGATTGGGGCTGACCTAAACTTCTCGGGTTGAGACCGTGGCTGACTTGTACTTCCCCGATTGAGACCGGTGCTGACCTGTACTTCCCAGGTTAATATCGTGGCTGACCTGTACTTCCCGG
This sequence comes from Panax stipuleanatus, assembly GCA_020205555.1. NCBI lineage: Eukaryota > Viridiplantae > Streptophyta > Magnoliopsida > Apiales > Araliaceae > Panax > Panax stipuleanatus. The sequence goes on from CM035118.1 coordinate 86,832,556, forward strand.
GCTGACCTGTACTTCTCGGGTTGAGACTGGGGATGACCTGTACTTCCTGAGTTGAGACCGGGGCTGACTTGTACTTCCCGGGTTGAGACCGGGGCTGGCCTATACTTGTCGTGTTGAGATCGGGGCTGACATGTACTTCCCGAGTTGAGACCGGAGCAGACTTGTACCTCCCTGTTTGAGACCAGGGCTGACCTGTACCACCCGGGTTGAGACTGAGGCTGACCTATATTTCCCGGGTTGAGACTGGGGCTGACCTATACTTCCCGAGTTGAGACTGGTGCTGACCTGTACCTCTCGGGTGGAGACAAGGGCTGAACTGTACTGCCTAGGTTGAGACCGGGGATGACCTGTACTTCCCGGGTTTAGACCGATGCTGTCCTGTATTTCTCGGGTTGAGATCGGGGCTGACCTGTACTTCCCGGGTTAAGACCGAAGCTAACCTGTTCTTCGCGGGTGGATACCAGGGCTGACCTGTATTTCCCGGGTTAAGACCGGGGCAGACCAGTACCTCCCGGGATGAGACAGTGGCTGACCTGTACTTCTCGAGTTGAGACCGTGGAAAGACTGATGGCCCGATACTGAGATCGGGGTTGACCTGTACTTCCTAGATTTAGACCAAGGCTGACCTGTACTTTCCTGGTTGAGACCTGAGGCTGACATGTACTTCTCGGGTCGAGATCTGGGCTACCCTGTACCTTCCGGGTTGAGACCGGAGCTAACCTGTACATTCCTGGTTGAGACCTAAGGCTGATATGTACTTCCTGGGTTGAGACTGGGGCAGACCAGTACTTTCCTTGTTGAGACCTGAGGCTGACCTATACTTCTCGGGTTGAAATTAGGGCTAACAAGTACCACTTGGGCTGAAACGGGGCCTGTACTTCCCGGGTTGAGATCGGGGCTGTCCTGTACTTCTCGGGTTAAGATCGAAGCTGACCTGCACTTCCCGACTTGAGACCGGGGCTTACCTGTACTTCTCAGGTTGAGACCGGGGATGACCTGTACCTCCCGGGTTAAGACCGTGTCTGACCTGCACCTCCCGGGTTGAGATCGGGGCTGATCTGTACTTCTCGGGTTGAGATCGTGACTGACATGTACCTCCTGGGTCGAGACCGGGGCTGACCTATACTTCCCGGGTTGAGACCGAGGTTGACCTGTACTACCCGGGTAGAGAACGGGCCAGACCTGTATTTCCTAGTTTGAGAAAGAGGTTGACATGTACCTGTCGGGTTCAGACGGGGGCAGGCCTATACTTCCCAAGTTGAGACCGAGGCTGACCTGTGCCTCCTGAGTTGAGACCGTGGCTGACCTATACTTCCTAGGTTTAGACCGGGGCTGAACTAATGGCCCGATACTGAGACTGGGGTTGACTTGTACTTCCCCAAGTTGAGACCGGGGCTGACCTGTACTTCCTGGGTTAAGACCTGAGGCTGGCCTGTTCTTTGCTAGTTGAGACCGAGGATGACATGTACCTCCTGGGTTGAGATCGGGGCTTATATGTACCTTCTGGGTTGAGACTGGGGCTGACCTGTACCTCCCGGGTTGAGACCAGGGCTGACTTGTACCTCCTGGGTTTAAACTGAGGCTGACATGTACTTTCTGGGTTGAGATCGGTGCTGACCTGTACCTCCCGGGTTGAGACCAGGGCTGACTTGTACCTCCTGGGTTTATACTGAGGCCGATATGTACTTTCTGGGTTGAGATCGGGGCTGACCTGTACTTTCCGGGTTGAGACAGGGGCTGACCTGTTCTTTCCGGGTTAATACTGGGACTATCCTGTACCTCCTGGGTTGAGACCGGGGCTAACCTGTACTTCCCGGGTTGAGACAAGGGCTGACCTATACCTCTAGAGTTAAAACTGTGGTTGACCTTTACCTACCTGGTTGAGACCGGGGCTGACTAGTATCTCCCGAGTTGAGATCGGGGCTGACATGTACTGCCCGAGTTAAGACCAGGGCTGACCTATACTTTTTAAGTTGAGACCGGGGCTGACCTGTACTTCTCAGGTAGAGATCAGGGCTGACCTGTACTTTTCGGGTTGAGACCGGGGCTGACCTGTACTTCCCGAGTTGATACCGGGGCTGACCTGTACTTCTCGGGTTAAGACCGTTGCTGACCTGTACCTCCCAGGTTGAGACAGGGGAAGACCTGTACATCCTGGGTTGAGAATGGGGCTGAACTGATGGCCCGATACTGAGATCGGGGCTGAACTGTACTTTCCTGGTAGAGACCTGAGGCTGACATTTACTTCCCAGGTTGAGATCGGGGATGACCTATACCATCCGGGTTGACATCGAAGCTAATCTGTACTTCCCGGGTAAAGACCGGGGCTAACCTATATTTCCCTGGTTAAGACCAATCCTGAACTGTACTTCTCTGATTGAGATCGGAGCTGACATGTACTTTCCGAGTTGAGGCTGGGGATGACCTGTACTTCCCAGGTTGAGATCGGTGCTGACCTGTACTTAGCCGTTTTGAAATTGGGGCTAACTTGTACTTCCTAAGTTGAGACCGGAGCAGACTTGTACCTAACCGGGGCAAACCTGTACCTCCCGGGTTGAGACCGGGGCTGATTTATATTTCCCGGGTTGAGACTGGGGCTTACCTGTACTTCCCGAGTTGAGTTCGGTGCTGACCTGTACCTCTCGGGTTAAGACAGGGGCTGACTTGTACAACCCGGGTTGAGACCGAAGCTGACCTGTACCTCCCGAGTAAAAACTGGGGCTGACCTGTACCTCCTTTGTTGAGACTGGGGTTGACCTGTACTTTTTGGGTTGAGATCGGGGATGACCTGTACTTCTCGGATTGAGAGCAGGGCAGACCTGTACCTCCCGGGTTAAGACGGGGGCTGACCTGTACCTCCCAAGTTGAGATCGGGGTTGACCTGTACTTCCCAGGTTGAGACCGGGGCTGACATGTACCTTCTAACTTAAAATAGCGGCTGATCTGTACCTCCCGGGTTAAGACCGGGGCTGACCTGTACTTCCTAAGTTGAGACCAGGGGCTGACCTGTACTTCCTGAGTTAAGACCGAGGCTAAAATGTACATCCTTGGTTGAGATCGGGGCAAACCTGTACTTCCCGGGTTGAGACTGGGGCTGACCTGTACTTCCCGGGTTAATACTGGGATTGACCTGTACCTCCCGTGTTAAGACCGTGGCTGACCTGTACTTCCTAGGTTGACACAGGGGCTGACCTGTACTTCAAAGATTGAGATCAGGGCTGACCTGTACCTCTCGGTTTGAGACCGGGGCTGACCTGTACTTTCTGGATTGAGATCGGGGCTAACCTGTACCTCCAGAGATAAATTTAGGGCTGACCTGTACCTCCCGAGTTGAGATCGAGGCTGACTAGTACCTCCTGAGTTGAGATCCGGGGCTGACTAGTACCTCCTAAGTTGAGACCGAGGCTGACTAGTACCTCCTGAGTTAAGACCAAGGCTGACCTGTATTTCCTGGTTGAGACCGGGACTGACCTGTACTTCCCAGGTAGGGATAAGGGCTGACCTGTACTTCCTCGGTTGAGACTGGGGCTGACCTATACTTCCCGGGTTGATACCGGGGCTGACCTATAGTTCTCGGGTTAAGACCGTGGCTGACCTGTACCTCCCAGGTTGAGACAGGGGCGGACCTGTACTTCTCGGGTTGAGACCAATTCAGCCCGATACTGAGACCAGGGTTGACCTGTACTTCCCGAGTTGAGATCGGGGCTGACCTGTACTTTCCTGGTTTAGACCTGAGGCTGATATGTATTTCCCAGGTTGAGATCTGGGCAGACCTGTACCTTTCGGGATGAGACCGGAGCTAATCTGTACTTCCCGGGTAGAGACCGGGGCTGACATATACTACCTAGGTTAAGACTAGGCCTGACCTATACTTCTCGGGTTGAGACCGAAGCTGACCTGTACCTCCCTGGTTGAGACTGAGGCAGACCTGTACCTCTCGGGTTGAGACCGAGGCTGGCCTGTCCTTCCTAGGTTTAGATCGGGGCTGACTAGTACTTCCCGGGTTGAGATCGTGGCTGACCTGTACTTCTCAGGTTGAGACCGGGGCTGACCTGTACTTCCCGAGTTGAGGCGGGGGATGACCTGTACTTCCCGGGTTGAGATCGGTGCTGACCTGTACTTTTCGTTTTGAAATTGGGGCTGACTTGTACTTCCTAAGTTGAGACCGAAGCTGACTTGTACCTCCCTGGTTAAGACCGGGGCTGACTTGTACCTCCCGGGTTGAGACCGGGGCTGGCTTATATTTCTCGGGTTGAGACTAGGGCTTACCTGTACTTCCCGAGTTGAGATCGGTGCTGACATGTACCTCTCGGGTTAACACAGGGGCTGACTTGTACAACCCGGGTTGAGACCGAAGCTGACCTGTACCTCCCGAGTTAAAACTGGGGCTGACCTGTACCTCCCGGGTTGAGACTGGGGTTGACCTGTACTTTTTGGGTTGAGATCGGGGATGACCTGTACTTCTTGAATTGAGAGCAGGGCTGACCTGTACCTCCCGGGTTAAGACGGGGGCTGACCTTTACCTCCCAAGTTGAGATCGGGGTTGACATGTACTTCCCAGGTTGAGACCGGGGCTGACATGTACCTTCTAAGTTAAAATAGCGGCTGATCTGTACCTCCCGGGTTAAGACCGGGGCTGACCTGTACTTGCTAGGTTGAGACCGGGGCTGACATATACCTTTCGAGTTAAAACCAAGGCTGACCTGTTCCTCCCTGGTTAAGATCGGGACTGACCTGTACTTCCTGGGTTGAGACCGGAGCTGACCAGTTCCTCCCGAGTTGAGACCGGGAATGACCTGTACTGCCCGAGTTGAGACCGGGGCTGACTTGTACTTCTCGACTTGAGACCAAGTCATGACCTGTACTTCCTGGGTTGAGATCGGGGCTGACCTGTACTTCCCGGGTTGAGACTGGGGCTGACCTATACTTCCTCGGTTGAGACTGGGGCTGACCTATACTTCCCGGATTGATACCGGGGCTGACATATAGTTCTCGGGTTAAGACCGTGGCTGACCTGTACCTCCCAGGTTGAGACAGGGGCTGACCTGTACTTCTCGGGTTGAGACCAATTCAGCCCGATACTGAGACCAGGGTTGACCTGTACTTCCCGAGTTGAGATCGGGGCTGACCTGTACTTTCCTGGTTGAGACCTGAGGCTGATATGTACTTCCCAGGTTGAGATCTGGGCAGACCTGTACCTTCCGGGTTGAGACCGGAGCTAATCTATACTTCCCGGGTAGAGACCGGGGCTGACATATACTACCTAGGTTGAGACTAGGCCTGACCTGTACTTCTCGGATTGAGACCGGAGCTGACCTATACCTCCCTAGTTGAGACTGAGGCTGACCTGTACCTCTCGGGTTGAGATCGTGGTTGACCTGTACTTCTCGGGTTAAGACCGGGGCTGACCTGTACTTCCCGAGTTGAGGCTGGGGATGACCTGTACTTCCCAGGTTGAGATCGGTGCTGACCTGTACTTGCCGTTTTGAAATTGGGGCTGACTTGTACTTCCTAAGTTGAGACCGGAGCAGACTTGTACCTCCCTGGTTAAGACCGGGGCTGACCTGTACCTCCCGGATTGAGACCGGGGCTGATTTATATTTCCCGGGTTGAGACTGGGGCTTACCTGTACTTCCCGAGTTGAGATCGGTGCTGACCTGTACCTCTCGGGTTAACACAGGGGATGACTTGTACAACCCGGGTTAAGACCGAAGCTGACATGTACCTCCCGAGTTAAAACTGGGGCTGACCTGTACCTCCCGGGTTGAGACTGGGGTTGACCTTTACTTTTTGGATTGAGATCAGGGATGACCTGTACTTCTTGGATTGAGAGTAGGGCTGACCTGTACCTCCCGGGTTAAGACGGGGGCTGACCTGTACCTCCCAAGTTTAGATCGGAGTTGACCTGTACTTCACAGGTTGAGACCGGGGCTGACATGTACCTTCTAAGTTAAAATAGCGACTGATCTGTACCTCCCGGGTTAAGACCGGGCTGAGCTGTACTTCCTAGGTTGAGACCGGGGCTGACCAGTACCTCCCGAGTTGAGACCGGGGATGAACTTTATAGCCTGGGTTGAGACCGGGGCTGACCTGTACTTCCTAAGTTAAGACCGAGGCTAAAATGTACATCCTGGGTTGAGATCGGGGCAAACCTGTACTTCCCGGTTTGAGACTGGGGCTGACCTGTACTTCCCGGGTTAATACTGGGACTGACCTGTACCTCACGAGTTGAGACCGGGGCTGACCTGTACTTCATGGGTTGAGACAGGGGCTGACCTTTACTTCATGGATTGAGATCGGGGCTGACCTGTACCTCTCGGTTTGAGATCGGGGCTGACCTGTACTTTCTGGGTTGAGATCGGGGCTGACCTGTACCTCTAGAGTTAAATTTGGGGCTGACCTGTACCTCCCGAGTTGAGACCGAGGCTGACTAGTACCTCCTGAGTTGAGACCGGGGCTGACATATACTGTCCGAGTTAAGACCAGGGCTGACCTGTACTTCCTGAGTTGAGACCGGGACTGATCTGTACTTCCCAGGTAGAGACTAGGGCTGACCTGTACTTCCTTGGTTGAGACTGGGGCTGACCTATACTTCCCGGGTTGATACCGGGGCTAACCTATAGTTCTCGGGTTAAGACCGTGGCTGACCTGTACCTCCCAGGTTGAGACAGGGGCTGACCTGTACTTCTCGATTTGAGACTAATTCAGCCCGATTCTGAGACCAGGGTTGACCTGTACTTCCCGAGTTGAGATCGGGGCTGACCTGTACTTTTCTGGTTGAGACCTGAGGCTGATATGTACTTCCCAGGTTGAGATCTAGGCAGACCTGTACCTTCCGGGTTGAGACCGGAGCTAATCTGTACTTCCCGGGAAGAGACCGGGGCTGACATATACTACCTAGGTTAAGAATAGGCCGGACCTGTACTTCTCGGGTTGAGACCGGAGCTGACCTGTACTTCCCGGGTTGAGACTGGGGCTGATTTATTTTTCCCGGGTTGAGACTGGGGATTACCTGTACTTCCCGAGTTGAGATCGGTGCTGACCTGTACCTCTCGGGTTAAGACAGGGGCTGACTTGTACAACCCGGGTTGAGACCGAAGCTGACCTGTACCTCCCGAGTAAAAACTGGGGCGGACCTGTACCTCCCTGGTTGAGACTGGGGTTGACCTATACTTTTTGGGTTGAGATCGGGGATGGCCTGTACTTCTCGGATTGAGAGCAGGGCTGACCTGTACCTCCCGGGTTAAGACGGGGGCTGACCTGTACCTCCCAAGTTGAGATCGGGGTTGAGCTGTACTTCCCAGGTTTAGACTAGGGCTGACTTGTACCTTCTAAGTTAAAATAGCGGCTGATCTGTACCTCCCGGGTTAAGACCGGGTCTGACTGTACTTCCTAGGTTGAGACCGGGGCTGACCAATACGTTCCTTGTTGAGACCGGGGATGAACTTTACTGCCTGGATTGAGACCGGGGCTGACCTGTACTTCTTGAGTTAAGACCGAGGCTAAAATGTACGTCCTTGGTTGAGATCGGGGAAAACCTGTACTTCCCGGGTTGAGACTGGGGCTGACCTGTACTTCCCGGGTCAATACTGGGATTGACCTGTACCTCCCGTGTTGAGATCGGGGCTGACCTGTACCTCCTAGGTTGAGACAGGGGCAGACCTGTACTTCATGGATTGAGATCGGGGCTGACCTGTACCTCTCGGTTTGAGACCGGGGCTGACCTGTACTTTCTTGATTGAGATCGGGGCTGACCTGTACCTTCAGAGATAAATTTAGGGCTGACCTGTACCTCCCGAGTTGAGACCGAGGCTGACTAGTACCTCCTGAGTTGAGACCGGGGCTGACATATACTGCCCGAGTTAAGACCAAGGCTGACCTGTATTTCGTGAGTTGAGACCGGGACTGACCTGTACTTCCCAGGTAGAGATAAGGGCTGACCTGTACTTCCTCTGTTGAGACTGGGGCCGACCTATACTTCCCGGGTTGATACCGGGGCTGACCTATAGTTCTCGGGTTAAGACCGTGGCTGACCTGTACCTCCCAGGTTGAGACAGGGGCTGACCTGTACTTCTCGGATTGAGACCAATTTAGCCAGATACTGAGACCAGGGTTGACCTGTACTTCCCGAGTTGAGATCGGGGCTGACCTGTACTTTCCTGGTTGAGACCTGAGGCTGATATGTACTTCCCAGGTTGAGATCTGGGCAGACCTATACCTTTTGGGTTGAGACCGGAGCTAATCTGTACTTCTCGGGTAGAGACCGGGGCTGACATATACTACCTAGGTTAAGACTAGGCCTGACCTATACTTCTCGGGTTGAGACCAGAGCTGACCTGTACCTCCCTGGTTGAGACGGAGGCAGACCTGTACCTCTCGGGTTGAGACCGAGGCTGGCCTGTCCTTCATGGGTTTAGATCAGGGCTGACTAGTACTTCCCGGGTTGAGATCGTGGCTGCCCTGTACTTCTCAGGTTGAGACCGGGGCTGACCTGTACTTCCCGAGTTGAGGCGGGGGATGACCTGTACTTCCCGGGTTGAGATCGGTGCTGACCTGTACTTGCCGTTTTAAAATTGGGGCTGACTTGTACTTCCTAAGTTGAGATCGAAGCGGACTTGTACCTCCCTTGTTAAGACCGGGGCTGACCTGTACCTCCCGGGTTGAGACCGGGGCTGGCTTATATTTCTCGGGTTGAGACTAGGGCTTACCTGTACTTCCCGAGTTGAGATCGGTGCTGACCTGTACCTCTCGGGTTAACACAGGGGCTGACTTGTACAACCCGGGTTGAGACCGAAGCTGACCTGTACCTCCCGAGTTAAAACTGGGGCTGAACTGTACCTCCCGGGTTGAGACTGGGGTTGACCTGTACTTTTTGGGTTGAGATCGGGGATGACCTGTACTTCTTGGATTGAGAGCAGGACTGACCTGTACCTCCCGGGTTAAGACGGGGGCTGACCTGTACCTCCCAAGTTGAGATCGGGGTTGACCTGTACTTCCCAGGTTGAGACCGGGGCTGACATGTACCGTCTAAGTGAAAATAGCGGCTGATCTGTACCTTCCGGGTTAAGACCGGGGCTGACCTGTACTTCCTAGGTTGAGACCGGGGATGACCAGTACCTCCCGAGTTGAGATCGGGGATGAACATAACTGCTTGGGTTTAGACCGGGGCTGACCTGTACTTCCCGAGTTCAGACCGAGGGTAAACTGTACATCCCGGGTTGAGATCGGGGCAAACCTGTACTTCCCGGGTTGAGACAGGGGCTGACCTATACTTCCCGGGTTAATATTGGGACTGACCTGTACCTCTCGAGTTGAGACCGGGGCTGACCTGTACTTCCTAGGTTGAGACATGGGCTGACCTGTACTTCATGGATTGAGACCGGGGCTGACCTGTACCTCTCGGTTTGAGACCGGGGCTGACCTGTACTTTTCGGGTTGAGATCGGGGCTGACCTGTACCTCCAGAGTTAAATTTGGGGCTGACCTGTACCTCCCGAGTTGAGACCGAGGCTGACTAGTACCTCTTGATTTGAGACCGGGGCTGACATATACTGCCCGGGTTGAGAGCAGGGCTGACCTATACCTCCCGGGTTAAGACGGGGGCTGACTTGTACCTCCCAAGTTGAGATCGGGGTGGACCTGTACTTCCCAAGTTGAGACCGGGGCTGACATGTACCTTCTAAGTTAAAATACCGGCTGATCTGTACCTCCCGGGTTAAGACCGGGGCTGACCTGTACTTCCTAGGTTGAGACCGGGGCTGACCAGTACCTTCCGAGTTGAGATCGGGGATGAACTTTGCTGCCTAGGTTGAGATCGGGGTTGACCTGTACTTCCCGAGTTAAGACCGAGGCTAAATTATACATCCCGGGTTGAGATCGGGGCAAACCTGTACTTCCCGGGTTGAGACTGGGGCTGACCTGTACTTCTCGGGTTAATACTGGGACTGACCTGTACCTCCCGAGTTGAGACCGGGGATGACCTGTACTTTCTTGGTTGAGATAGGGGCTGACCTGTACTTCATGGATTGAGACCGGGGCTGACCTGTACCTCTTGGTTTGAGACCGGGACTGACCTGTACTTTTTGGTTTGAGATCGGGGCTGACCTGTACCTCCAGAGTTAAATTTGGGGCTGACCTGTACCTCCCGAGTTGAGACCGAGGCTGACTAGTACCTCCTGAGTTGAGATCGGGGCTGACATAAACTTCCTGGGTTAAGACCAGGGCTGACCCGTACTTCCTAAGTTGAGACTGGGACTGACCTGTACTTCCCAGTTAGAGATAAGGGCTGACCTGTACTTCCTCGGTTGAGACTGGGGCTGACCTATACTTCACGGGTTGATACCAGGGCTGACCTATAGTTCTCGGGTTAAGACCGTAGCTGACCTGTACCTCCCAAGTTGAGACAGGGGATGATCTGTACTTCTCGGGTTGAGACCAATTCAGCCCGATACTGAGACCAGGGTTGACCTATACTTCTCGAGTTGAGATCGGGGCTGACCTGTACTTTCCTGGTTGAGACCTGAGGCTGATCTGTACTTCCCAGGTTGAGATCTGGGAAGACCTGTACCTTCTGGGTTGAGACCTGAGCTAATCTGTACTTCCCGGGTAGAGACCGGGGCTGACATATACTACCTAGGTTAAGACTAGGCCTGACCTGTACTTCTCGGGTTGAGACCGGAGCTGACCTGTATCTCCTTGGTTGAGACTGAGGCTGACCTGTACCTCTCGGGTTGAGACCGAGGCTGGCCTTTCTTTCTAGGGTTTAGATCGGGGCTGACTAGTACTTCCCGAGTTGAGATCGTGGCTGACCTGTACTTCTCGGGTTGAGACCGGGGCTGACCTGTACTTCCCGAGTTGAGGCTGGAGATGACCTGTACTTCCCGGGTTGAGATCGATGCTGACCTGTACTTGCCGTTTTGAAATTCGGCCTGACTTGTACTTCCTAAGTTGAGACTGGAGCTGATTTGTACCTCCCTGGTTAAGACCGGGGCTGACCTGTACCTCCCGGGTTTAGACCAGGGCTGACTTATATTTCTCGGGTTTAGACTGGGGCTTACCTGTACTTCCTGAGTTGAGATCGGTGCTAACCTGTACCTCTCGGGTTAAGACAGGGGCTGACTTGTACAACCCGGGTTGAGACCAAAGCTGACCTGTACCTCCCGAGTTAAAATTGGGGCTGACCTGTACCTCCCGGGTTGAGACTGGGGTTGACCTGTACTTTTTGGGTTGAGATCGGGGATGACATGTACTTCTCGGATTGAGAGCAGGGCTGACCTGTACCTCTCGGGTTAAGACGGGGGCTGACCTGTACCTCCCAAGTTGAGATCGGGATGGACCTGTACTTCCCAGGTTGAGACCGGGGTTGACATGTACCTTCTAAGTTAAAATAGCGACTGATCTGTACCTCCCGGGTTCAGACCGGGGCTGACCTGTACTTCCTAGGTTGAGACCGGGGCTGACGAGTACCTCCCGAGTTGAGACCGGGGATGAACTTTACTGCCTGGGTTGAGACCGGGGCTGACCTGTACTTCCCGAGTTAAGACCGAGGATAAACTGTACATCCCAGGTTGAGATCGGGGCAAACTTGTACTTCCCGGGTTGAGACTAGGGCTGACCTGTACTTCCCGGGTTAATACTGGGACTGACCTGTACCTCCCGAGTTTAGACCGGGGCTGACCTGTACTTCTTGGGTTGAGATAGGGGCTGACCTGTACTTCATGGATTGAGACCGGGGCTGACCTGTACCTCTCGGTTTGAGACCGGGGCTGACCTGTACTTTTTGGGTTGAGATCGGGGCTGACCTGTACCTCCAAAGTTAAATTTGGGGCTGACCTGTACCTCCCGAGTTGAGATCGAGGCTGACTAGTACCTCCTGAGTTGAGACCGGGGCTGACATATACTGCCCGGGTTAAGACCAGGGCAGACCTGTACTTCCTGAGTTGAGACCGGGGCTGACCTGTACTTCCCAGGTAGAGATAAGGGCTAACTGTACTTCCTGGTTGAGACCGGGGCTGACTTGTACTTTCTGGGTTGACATCGGGGCTTACCTGTGCTTCTCAGGTTAAGACTGTGGCTGACCTGTACCTCCCAGGTTGAGACAGGGGCTGACCTGTACTTCCCGGGTTAAGAACGGGGCTGAACTGATAGCCCGATACTGAGACCAGGGTTGACCTGTACTTTCCGAGTTTAGACTGGAGTTGACCTGTGCTTTCCTAATTTAGACCTGAGGCTGGCATGTACTTCCCAGGTTGAGATATGGGCTGACCTGTGCCTTCTGGGTTGACACCAGAGCTAATCTGTACTCCCAGGTAGAGACCGGGGCTGAATTGTACTTCCCAGGTTAAGACCAGGCCTGACCTGTACTTCTCGGATTGAGACCGAAGCTGACCTGTACCTCCCGGGTTGAGACTGAGGCTGACCTGTACTTCTCGGGTTGAGACGGGAGCTGACCTGTACTTCCCAGGTTGAGACAGGGGCTGGCCTGGACTTCCTGAGTTGAGATCGGGGCTGACCTGTACTTTTTATGTTGAGGCCGTGGCGGACCTGTACTTCTCGGGTTGAGACCGGGGCTGACCTGTACTTCCCCGGTTGAGACTGGGGATGACCTGTACTTCCCGGGTTGAGACCGGGGCTGACCTGTACTTCTCGGGTTGAGACCGGGGCTGACCTGTACTTGCCGTGTTTAGATCGGGGCTGACTTATACTTCCCGAGTTGAGACCAGAGCTGACTTGTACCTCCCTGGTTGAGACCGGGGCTGAGTTGTACCTCCCGGGTTGAGACCAGGGCTGACCTATATTTCTCAGGTTGAGATCGGGGCTGACCTATACTGCCCGAGTTGAGACCGGTTTTGACCTGTACATCTCGGGTTGATACAGGGGCTGACCTGTACTTGGCGGGTTGAGACCGCGGCTGACCTGTACTTTCCGGGTTGAAGCCGAGGCTGACTTGTATTTCCCGGGTTGAGATAGGGGCTGACCTGTACTTCCCGAGTTGAGACCGGAGCTGACCTGTTCTTTCCGAGTTGATACTAGGGCTGACCTATATTTCCTTGGTTATGACCGGGGCAGACCTGTACCTCCCGGGATAAAACAGGGGCTGACCTATACTTCTTGAGTTGAGACCGGGGCAGAACTGATTGCCCAATACTGAGACCGGGGATGACCTGTGCTTTCCGGGTTTAGACCTGTGCTGACCTGTAGTCTCCTGGTTGAGACCTGAGGCTGACATGTACTTCCTAGGTTGAGATCGGGGCAAACCTGTACCTTCTAAGTTGAGATCGAAGCAAAGCTGTACTTTCCTGGTTGAGACTTGTGGCTGATATGTACTTCCCGGGTTGAGACTGGGGCAGACCTGTACTTTCTTTGTTGAGACCTGAGGCTGACCTGTACTTCTCAGGTTGAGATCGGGTCTGACCTGTACCTTTTGGGTTGAAACGGGGGCTGACTTGTAATTTTTGGGTTGAGTCTGGCTGGCCTGTACTTCCCTGGTTGAGATCGGGGCTGACCTGTACTTTCCGGGTTGAGACCGTGGCTTACCTGTATTTCCCGGGTTGAGATCGAGGCCGACCTGTACTTCCCGGGTTAAGACTGGGGCTGACCTATATTTTTCGGGTTGAGACTGGTGCTGATCTGTACTTTCCAAGTTGAGACCGGGGCTGACCTGTACTTTTTGGGTTGAGATCAGGCCTGACCTGTACTATCTGAGTTGAGACCGGAGCTAACTTGTACCTCCCTGGTTGAGATCGGGGCTGACTTGTACCTCTCGGGTTGAGACCGGGGCTGATCTATACTTCTCGGGTTGAGACCGGAGATGACCTGCACTTCCAGAGTTGAGACTGGTGCTGACCTATACTTCCAGTATTGAGGCCGGGGCTGACCTGTACCTCCCGGGTTAAAACTGGGGCTGAATTGTACATCCCGAGTTGAGACTGGTGCTGACCTATACTTCGAGTATTGAGGCCGGGGCTGACCTGTACCTCCCGGGTTAAGACCGGGGCTGACCTGTACCTCCTTGGCTGATACTGGGGCTGACATGTACCTCCCGGGTTGAGACCGGGGCTTACCTGTACTGCCCGAGTTGATATCGGGGCTGACCTATACTTCCTAAGTTGAGACCAGGGCTGACCTATACTTCTCGTGTTTAGATCGGGTCTGACATGTACCTCATGGGTTGAGACCTGGGCTGAGCTTTACTTCCCGAGTTGGGACCGGGGATGACCTATACTTTTTGGGTTGAGATCGGGGCTGACCTGTACCTCCCGGGATGAGACTGGGGCTGACCTGTACCTCCCGAATTGAGACCGGGGATGACCTGTACTTCATGGGTTGAGACCGGGTCTGACCTGTACCTCCCGGGTTGAGATCGGGGCTGACCTGTACTTCCCGGGTTGAGATCGAGGCTGCCCTGTACTTCCCGGGTTGAGATCGAGGCTGACCTATACTTCCCGGGTTGAGATCGGGGCTGATCTATACATACCGGGTTTAGACTGGGGCTGACTTATACTTCTCGAGTTTGACCGGGGCTGACTTGTACTTCCCGGGTTGAGACCGGGGCTGACCTGTACCTCCCGGGTTGAGACTGGGGCTGACCTGCACCTCTCGTGTTGAGACCGGGGCTGACCTATACTTCTCGGGTTAAGATCGTGGCTGACTTGTACCTCTCGGGTTGATACTGGGGCTGACCTATACTTCCTAGGTTGAGATCGAGGCTGACCAGTACTTATCGGGTTGAGACCGGGCTTGACCTGTACCTCCTGGGTTTAGACTGGGCTGACCTGCACCTCTCGGATTGATACCGGGGCTGACCTGTACTTCCCATGTTGAGACCGGGGCTGACCTGTACTTCACGGGTTGAGGCCGGGTCTAACCTGTACCTCCCTGGTTTAGACTGGGGCTGACTTGTACTTCCTGGATTTTGATCGGGGCTGAACTGATGGCCCAATACTGAGATTGGGGTTGACCTGTACTTCCCAAGGTTGAGACCGGAGCTGACCTATACTTCCCGGGTTGAGACCTGAGGCTGACCTGTACTTTCCCGTTTGAGACCGGGGCTGACATGTACTTCCCGAGTTGAGACATGTACTTCCCGAGTTGAGACCGGGGCTTACATGTACTTTTCGGGTTGAGACTGTGACTGACCTGTACCTCCCGGGTTTAGACCGGGGCTAACTTGTACCTCCCGAGATTATACTGGGGCTGACTTGTACTTCCCGGGTTGAGATCGGGGCTGACCTATACCTCCTGGGTTGAGACCAGAGCTGAATTGTACTTCCCGTGTTGAGAATTGGGCTGACCTATACTTCCCAGATTTAGATGGGGGCTGACCTGTACATCCCGAGTTGAGACCGGGGATGACCTATACATCTCAGGTTGAGATCGGGGCTGACCTATATTTCTCAAATTGAGACCAAGGCTGACCTTTACTTTCCATATTGAGACCAAGGCTGACCTGTACCTCCCAGGTTATGACCAGGGCTGACCAATACCTCCCGGGTTGAGACTGAGGCATACCTGTACCTCTCGGGTTGAAAAGGGAACTGACCTGTACTTTCTAGGTTGAGACTGGGGCTGGCCTATACTTCCTGGGTTGAGATCGGGGTTGACCTGTACTTCCCGGGTTGAGACCGTGGCTGACCTATACTTCATGGGTTGAGACCGGGGCAGGCCTGTACTTCCTGAGTTGAGACTGGGGCTGACCTGTACTTTCCAAGTTGAGACCGGGCTGACCTGTACTTTCCTGGTTAAGATCTTGGATAACCTGTACTTTCTGAGTTAAGACCGGAGCTGACTTGTACCTCCCTGGTTGAGACCAGGGCTGACCTGTACCTCTCGGGTTAATACCGGGGCCGACCTATACTTCCCGGGTTGAGACAGAGGCTGACCTATTCTTCTCGAGTTGAGACCGAACCTGTCCTGTACCTCCCGGGTTGAGACTGGGGCTGACCTGCACCTCTCGGGTTGATACCGGAGCTGACCTATACTTCCCAGGTTGAGACAGAAGCTGACCTGTACTTCCCGGGTTAAGGCCGGGGCTGACCTGTACCTCCCGGGTTTCGACTGGGGCTGACTTGTACTTCCTGAGTTTAGACCGGGGCTGAACTGATGGCCCGATACTGAGACTGAGGTTGACCTGTACTTCCCCAGGTTGAGACCGGGGCTGACCTGTACTTCCCAGGTTGAGACCTGAGGCTGACCTGTACTTTCTCGGTTGAGACCGGGGCTGACATGTACCTCCCGAGTTGAGACCGGGGATTACATGTACATCCCGGGATGAGACTGGTGCTGACCTATACCTCCCGGGTTGAGACCGGGACTGACTTGTACCTCGCAGGATTATACTGGCGCTGACTTATACTTCCTGGGTTGAGATCGGGGCTGACCAATACCTCCCGGGTTGAGATCGAAGCTGACTTGTACCTCCCGAGTTGAGACTGGGCTGACCTGTACTTCCCAAATTGAGATCGGGGCAGACCTGTACCTCTCGAGTTGAGACCGGGGCTGACCTATACTTCTCGGGTTGATATCAGGGCTAACCTATACTTCCCGGGTTAAGGCCAAGGCTGACCTGTACTTCTCGGATTGAGACCAGGGCTGACCTCTACCTCCCAGGTTGAGACCAGGGCTGACCAATACCTCCCGGGTTGAGACTGAGGCATACCTATACCTCCCGGGTTTAGACTGGGGCTGACTTGTACTTCCTGGATTTTGATCGGGGCTGAACTGATGGCCCAATACTGAGATTGGGGTTGACCTGTACTTCCCAAGGTTGAGACCGGAGCTGACCTATACTTCCCGGGTTGAGACCTGAGGCTGACCTGTACTTTCCCGTTTGAGACCGGGGCTGACATGTACTTCCCGAGTTGAGACCGGGGCTTACATGTACTTTTTGGGTTGAGACTGTGACTGACCTGTACCTCCCGGGTTTAGACCGGGGCTAACTTGTACCTCCCGAGATTATACTGGGGCTGACTTGTACTTCCCCGGTTGAGATCGGGGCTGACCTATACCTCCTGGGTTGAGACCAGAGCTGAATTGTACTTCCCGTGTTGAGAATTGGGCTGACCTATACTTCCCAGATTTAGATGGGGGCTGACCTGTACATCCCGAGTTGAGACCGGGGATGACCTATACATCTCAGGTTGAGATCGGGGCTGACCTATATTTCTCGAATTGAGACCAAGGCTGACCTTTACTTTCCATATTGAGACCAAGGCTGACCTGTACCTCCCAGGTTATGACCAGGGCTGACCAATACCTCCCGGGTTGAGACTGAGGCATACCTGTACCTCTCGGGTTGAAAAGGGAACTGACCTGTACTTTCTAGGTTGAGACTGGGGCTGGCCTATACTTCCTGGGTTGAGATCGGGGTTGACCTGTACTTCCCGGGTTGAGACCGTGGCTGACCTATACTTCATGGGTTGAGACCGGGGCAGGCCTGTACTTCCTGAGTTGAGACTGGGGCTGACCTGTACTTTCCAAGTTGAGACCGGGCTGACCTGTACTTTCCTGGTTAAGATCTTGGATAACCTGTACTTTCTGAGTTAAGACCGGAGCTGACTTGTACCTCCCTGGTTGAGACCAGGGCTGACCTGTACCTCTCGGGTTAATACCGGGGCCGACCTATACTTCCCGGGTTGAGACAGAGGCTGACCTATTCTTCTCGAGTTGAGACCGAACCTGTCCTGTACCTCCCGGGTTGAGACTGGGGCTGACCTGCACCTCTCGGGTTGATACCGGAGCTGACCTATACTTCCCAGGTTGAGACAGAAGCTGACCTGTACTTCCCGGGTTAAGGCCGGGGCTGACCTGTACCTCCCGGGTTTTGACTGGGGCTGACTTGTACTTCCTGAGTTTAGACCGGGGCTGAACTGATGGCCCGATACTGAGACTGAGGTTGACCTGTACTTCCCCAGGTTGAGACCGGGGCTGACCTGTACTTCCTAGGTTGAGACCTGAGGCTGACCTGTACTTTCTCGGTTGAGACCGGGGCTGACATGTACCTCCCGAGTTGAGACCGGGGATTACATGTACATCCCGGGATGAGACTGGTGCTGACCTATACCTCCCGGGTTGAGACCGGGACTGACTTGTACCTCGCAGGATTATACTGGCGCTGACTTATACTTCCTGGGTTGAGATCGGGGCTGACCAATACCTCCCGGGTTGAGATCGAAGCTGACTTGTACCTCCCGAGTTGAGACTGGGCTGACCTGTACTTCCCAAATTGAGATCGGGGCAGACCTGTACCTCTCGAGTTGAGACCGGGGCTGACCTATACTTCTCGGGTTGATATCAGGGCTAACCTATACTTCCCGGGTTAAGGCCAAGGCTGACCTGTACTTCTCGGATTGAGACCAGGGCTGACCTATACCTCCCAGGTTGAGACCAGGGCTGACCAATACCTCCCGGGTTGAGACTGAGGCATACCTGTACCTCTCGGGTTGAGACGAGGACTGACCTGTACTTTCTAGGTTGAGACTGGGGCTGGCCTGTACTTCATGGGTTGAGATCGGGCTTGACCTGTACTTCTTTGGTTGAGACCGTGGTTGACCTGTACTTCATGGGTTGAGACCGGGACTGAGCTGTACTTCCCGAGTTGAGACTGGGGCTGACCTGTACATCCCAAGTTGAGACCGGGGCTGACCTGTGCTTTTCGGGTTGAGATCTGGGATAACCTGTACATCCCAAGTTAAGACCGGAGCTGACTTGTACCTCCCTAGTTGAGACTGGGGCAGACTTGTACCTCCCAGGTTAAGACCAGGGCCGACCTATAGTTCCTGGGTTGATACCGGGGATGACCTGTACTTCCCGAGTTTAGACCGGTGCTGACCTGTACTTCCTGTGTTGAGGCCGGGACTGAACTGTACCTCCCGGGTTGAAACTGGGGCTGACATGTACATCTTGAGTTGAGATCGGGTTTGACCTGTACCTCTCAGGTTGAACTGGGCTTGACCTGTACATCCCGGGTTGAAACTAGGGCTGACCTGTACCTCTCGGGTTGAATCCGGGGCTGACCTATACATCCTGAGTTAAAATCGGGGCTGACCTGTACCTCCCAGGTTGAGACCGGGGCTGACCTGTACTTCCTAGGTTGAGACTGATGCTGACCTATACTTCTCGGTTTGAGATCGGGACTGATCTGTACTTCCCGAGTTGGGACCGGGGCTGACCTGTACCTCCCGGGTTGAGACCGAGGCAGACTTGTACTGCCCGAGTTGATACCGGGGCTGACCTATACTTCCTGAGTTGAGAAAGGGGCTGACCTATACTTCCCGTGTTTAGACCGGGTCTGACATGTACCTCCTGGGTTGAGACAGGGGCTGACCTTTACTTCCTGAGTTGGGACCGGGGATGACCTATATTTCTCGGGTTGAGACCGGGGCTGACCTGTACCTCCCGAATTAAGACCAGGGCTGACCTGTACTTCACGGGTTGAGACCGGGTCAGACCTGTACCTCTCGGACTTAGATCGGGGCTGACCTGTACTTCCCGGGTTGAGATCGGGGCTGCCCTGTACTTCCTGGGTTGAGATCGAGGCTGACCTATACTTCCCGGGTTGAGATCGGGGCTGATCTATACATCTTGGGTTTAGACCGGGGCTGACTTGTACTTCCTGAGTTTAGACCGGGGCTGACCTATACTTCCCGGGTTATGACCGGGGCTGACCTGTGCCTCCCGGGTTAAGACTGGGGCTGACCTGCACCTCTCGTGTTGAGACCGGGGCTGACTTATACTTCTCGGGTTGAGATCGTGGCTGAATTGTACCTCTCGGGTTGATACTGGGGCTGACCTATACTTCCTGGGTTGAGACCGAGGCTGACCAATACTTACCGGGTTAAGACCGGGCCTGACCTGTACCTCTTGGGTTTAGACTGGGGCTGACCTGCACTTCTCGGGTTGATACCGGGGCTGACCTATACTTCCCAGGTTGAGACCGGGGCTAACCTGTACTTCCCGGGTTGAGGCCGAGTATAACCTGTACCTCCCGGGTTTAGACTGGGCTGACCTGTACTTCCTGGGTTTAAATCGGGGCTGAACTGATTGCCCGATACCGAGATTGGGGTTGACATGTACTTCCCAAGGTTGAGACCGGGGCTGACCTGTACTTCCCGAGTTGAGACATGAGACTGACCTGTACTTTCCCGGTTGAGACCGGGGCTGATATGTACCTCCAGAGTTGAGACCGGGGCTTACATGTACTTTCTGGGTAGAGACTGGGGCTGACCTGTACCTTCTAGGTTTAGATCGGGGCTGACTTGTACCTCCCGAGATTATACTGGGGCTGACTTGTACTTCCCGGGTTGAAATCGGGGCTTACCTATACCTCCTAGGTTGAGACCAGAGCTGAATTGTACTTCCCGTGTTGAGAATAGGGCTGACCTATACTTCCCAGATTTAGATGGGGGCTGACCTGTACCTCCCGAGTTGAGACCGGGGCTGACCTATACTTCTCAGGTTGAGATCGGGGCTGACCTATACTTCCCTAATTAAGACCAAGGCTGACCTTTACATCCCGGATTGAGACCAAGGCTGACCTGTACCTCCCAGGTTGAGACCAGGGCTGACCAATACCTCCCAGGTTAACACCAGGGCTGACCAATACCTCCCAGAATGGGGCTGAGGCATACCTGTACCTCTCGGGTTGAGATGGGAACTGACCTGTACTTTCTAGGTTGAGACTGGGGCTGGCCTATACTTCCTGGGTTGAGATCGGGGTTGACCTGTACTTCCCGGGTTGAGACCGTGGCTGACCTTTACTTCACGGGTTGAGACCGGGGCTGACCTGTACTTCCCGAGTTGAGACTGGGGCTGACCTGTACTTCCCAAGTTGAGACCGGGTTGACCTGTACTTTTCGGGTTGAGATCTGGGATAACCTGTACTTTCTGAGTTATGACCGGAGCTGATTTGTACCTCCCTGTTGAGACCAGGGCTTACCTGTACCTCCCGGGTTAAGATCGGGGCCGACCTATACTTCCCGGGTTGACACAGAGGCTGACCTATACTTCCCGGGTTGAGACCGGACCTGGCCTGTACCTCTCGGGTTGAGACTGGGGCTCACCTGCACCTCTCGGGTTGATACCGGAGCTGACCTGTACTTCCCAGGTTGAGACAGGGGCTGACCTGTACTTCCCGGGTTGAGGCCGGGGCTGACTTGTACCTCCCGGGTTTAGACTGGGGCTGACCTGTACTTCCTGGGTTTTGATCGGGGCTAAACTGATGGCCCGATACTGAGACTAGGGTTGACCTATATTCCCCAGGTTGAGACCGGGGCTGTCCTGTACTTCCCGGGTTGAGACATGAGGCTGACCAGTACTTTCTCGGTTGAGACCGGGGTTGACATGCACCTCCCGAGTTGAGACCGGGGCTTACATATACTTCCTGGGATGAGACTGGTGCTGACCTGTACCTCCCGGGTTGAGACCGGGACTGACTTTTACCTCGCGGGATTATACTGGTGCTGACTTGTACTTCCTGGGTTGAGATCGGGGCTGACCTATACCTCCCGGGTTGAGACCGAAGCTGACTTGTACTTCCCGAGTTGAGACTGGGGCTGACCTGTACTTCCCAAATTGAGATGGGGCTGACCTGTACCTCTCGAGTTGAGACCGGGGCTGACCTACAATTCTCGGGTTGAGATCGCGGCTAACCTATACTTCCCGGGTTGAGACCAAGGCTGACCTATACTTCTCGGATTGAGACCAGGGCTGACCTGTACCTTACAGGTTGAGACCAGGGCTGACCAATATCTCCGGGATTAAGACCAGGGCTGACTAATACCTCCCGAGTTGAGACTGAGGCACACCTGTACCTCTCGGGTTGAGACGGGGACTGACCTGTACTTTTATGGTTGAGATTGGGGCTGGCCTGTACTTCATGGGTTGAGATCGGGGTTGACCTGTACTTCTTAGGTAGAGACCGTGGCTGACCTGTACTTCATGGGTTGAGACCGGGGCTGAGCTGTACTTCCCGAGTTGAGACTTGGGCTAACCTGTACATCCCAAGTTGAGACCGGGGCTGAACTCTGCTTTCCGGGTTGAGATCTGGGATAACCTGTACATCCCAAGTTAAGACCGGAGCTGACTTGTACCTCCCTGGTTGAGACCGGGGCTGACCTGTACCTCCCGGGTTAAGACCAGGGCCGACCTATACTTCATGGGTTGATACCGGGGATGACCGGTACTTCCCGAGTTTAGACCGGTGCTGACCTGCACTTCCTGTATTGAGGCCGGGGCTGAACTGTACTTCCCTGGTTGAAACCGGGGCTGAACTGTACCTCCCTGGTTGAAACCGGGGCTGACCTGTACATCCCGAGTTGAGACGGGGTCTGACCTGTACCTCCCGGGTTGAAACTGGGACTGACCTGTACATCCCGGGTTGAAACTTGGGCTGACCTGTACCTCTCGGGTTGAAACCGGGGCTGACCTATACATCCTGAGTTAAAAACCAGGGCTGACCTGTACCTCCCAAGTTTAAATTGGGACTGACCTATACATCCTGGGTTAAGACCGGGGCTGACCTGTACCTCCCTGGTTAATACCGGTGCTGACCTGTACCTCCCAGGTTGAGACCGGGGCTGACCCGTACTTCCTAGGTTGAGACCGATGCTGACCTATACTTCTCAATTTGAGATCGGGACTGACCTGTACTTCCCGAGTTGAGACCAGGGCTGGCCTGTACCTCCTGGGTTTAGACCGGGGCTGACCTGTACTTCTCTGGTTGGAACCGGGGCTGACCTATACTTCTCGAGTTGAGATCGGGGCTTACTTCTACCTCTTGGGTTGAGACTGGGCTGACCTGTACCTCCCGAGTTGAGATCGGGGCTGAACTGTACTTCTCGGGTTGAGATCAGGTCTGACCTTTACCTCCCGGGTTGAGACCGTGGATGACCTGTACTTCTCGGGTTGAGATCAGGTCTGACCTGTACCTCCCGGGTTGAGACTGGTACTGAGACTGGTGTTGACCTGTACTTCCCCGGGCTGAGATCGGGGCTAACCTGTACTTCCCAGGTTGAGACCTGAGGCTGACCTGTACTTTTCTAGTTGAGACCGGGGCTGAAATGTACCTCCTAGGTTGAGACCGGGGCTTACATGTACCTTTCGGGTTGAGACTGGGGCTAACATGTACCTCCTGGGTTGAGACCGGGGTTGAATTGTATCTCCCGGGTTGAAACTGGGGCTGACCTGTACATCTCGAGTTGAGATCGAGTCTGACCTATACCTTCCGGGTTGAAACTGGGGCTGACCTGTACATCCCGGGTTAAAACTAGGGCTGACCTGTACCTCTCGGGTTGAAACTGGGGCTGACCTATACATCCTGAGTTGAAACAGGGGCTGACGTGTACCTCCCGGGTTTAAATTGGGGCTGACCTATACATCCCGGGTTAAGGCCGGGGCTGACCTGTACCTCCATGGTTGATACCGGGGCTGACCTGTACCTCCCAAGTTGAGACCGATGCTGACCTATACTTCTCGAGTTGAGACCGGGGCTGACATGTACTTCCCGAGTTGAGACTGGGTCTGACCTGTACCTCCTGGGTTTAGACCGGGTCTGACCTGTACTTCTCGGGTTGGGATCGGGGCTGACCTGTACTTCTCGAGTTGAGATCGGGACTTACATGTACCTCCTGGGTTTAGACTGGGCTGACCTTTACCTCCCGAGTTGAGACCGGGGCTAACCTGTACTTCTCGGGTTGAGATCGGGTCTGACCTATACCTCCTGGGTTGAGACCGTGGCTAACATGTACTTCTCGGGTTGAGATCGGGGCTGACCTATACTTCCCAGGTTGAGATCGAGGCTGACCTGTACTTCTCGAATTGAGATCGGGGCTAACCTATACATCCCGGGTTGAGACCGGGGCTGACCTATCCTTCTCGAGTTGAGACCGGGGCTGACCTATATTTCCCGGGCTAAGACCGGGGCTAACCTGTACCTCCCGAGTTGAGACCGGGGCTGACCTGCACCACCCGGGTTAAGACCGGGGTTGACCTGTACTTCTCAGGTTGAGATTGTGGCTAACCTATACCTCTCGGGTTGAGACCGGAGCTGACTTGTACTTCCCGGGTTGAGACCGAGGCTGACCTGTACTTCCCGGGTAGAGTCCGGGCCTGACCTATATTTCCCGGGTTGAGAATGAGGCTAACCTGTAGCTCTCGGGTTCAGACAGGGGCTGACATGTACTTCTCGGGTTGAGACGGGGGCTGACCTATACTTCTCGAGTTTAGACCGGGACTGACCTGTACCCCCCGGGTTGAGACCGGGGCTGACCTGTACTTCCTGGGTTTAGACCTGGGCTAAACTGATGGCCTGGTACTGAGACTGGTGTTGACCTATACTTCCCCGGGGTGAGACCGGGGCTAACCTGTACTTCTTGGGTTGAGACCTGAGGCTGACCTGTACTTTTCTAGTTGAGACCAGGGCTGAAATGTACCTCTTGGGTTGAGACCGGGGCTTACATGTACCTTCCAGGTTGAGACTGGGGCTAACCTGTACCTCCTAGGTTGAGACCGGGGCTGAACTGTACCTCCTGGGTTGAAACCGGGGCTGACCTGTACATCCCGAGTTGAGACCGTGTCTGACCTGTACCTCTCGGGTTGAAACTGGTGCTGACTTGTACATCCCGGATTGAAACTAAGGCTGACCTATACCTCTCGGGATGAAATCGAGGCTGACCTATACATCCTGAGTTGAAATAGGGGCTGACCTGTACCTCCCGGGTTTAAATTGGGGCTGACCTATACATTCCGGGTTAAGACTGGGGCTGACCTGTACCTCCCTGATTGATACCGGGGCAAACCTGTCCTTTCCAAGTTGAGACCGTGGCTGACCTATACTTCTTGGGTTTAGACCGATGCTGACCTATACTTCTCGGGTTGAGACCGGGGCTGACCTGTACTTCCCGAGTTGGGACCGGGGCTAACCTGTAGCTCCTGGGTTTAGACCGGGGCTGACCTGTACTTCTCGGGTTAGGATCGGGGCTGACCTGTACTTCTCAAGTTGAGATCGGGGCTTACCTGTACCTTCTGGGTTGAGACTGGGTTGACCTTTACCTCCCGAGTTGAGACCGAGGTTGACATGTACTTCTCGGGTTGAGATCAGGTCTAACCTGTACCTCTTGGGTTGAGACCGTGGCTGAGCTGTACTTCTCGGGTTGAGATCGGGGCTGACCTGTATTTCCCAGATTGAGATTGAGGTTGACCTGCACTTCTCGGGTTGAGATCGGGGCTAACCTATACATCCCGGGTTGAGACCGGGGCTGACCTGTACTTCTCGAGTTGAGACCGGGGCTGACTTATACTTCCCGGGTTAAGGCCGGGGCTAACCTGTACCTCCCGAGTTTAGACCGGGGCTGACCTGCACCTCCCGGGTTAAGACCGGGGCTGACCTGCACCTCCCGGGTTAAGACCGGGGCTGACCTGTACTTCTCAAGTTGAGATTATGGCTGACCTATACCTCTCGGGTTGAGACCGGAGCTGACCTGTACTTCCCGAGTTGAGACCGAGGCTGATCTGTACTTCCCGGGTAGAGACCGGGCCTGGCCTATATTTCTCGGGTTGAGAATAAGGCTGACCTGTACCTCTTGGGTTCAGACAGGGGCTGACCTATACTTCCCGGGTTGAGACGGGGGCTGACCTGTACTTCTCGAGTTTAGACCGGGGCTGAACTGTACCTCCCGTGTTGAGACCGGGGCTGACCTATACTTCCTGGGTTTAGACTTGTGCTAAACTGATGGCCTTGTACTGAGACTGGTGTTGACCTGTACTTCCCCTGGTTGAGATCGGGGCTAACTTATACTTCCCGGGTTGAGACCTGAGGTTAACCTGTACTTTACCAGTTGATATCGGGGCTGAAATGTACCTCCCGAGTTGAGACCGGGGCTTACATGTACCTTCCGGGTTGAGACTGGGGCTGACCTGTACCTCCTGGGTTGAGACCGGGGCTGACTTGTTCCTTCCGGGTTTATACTGGGGCTTGCCTATACTTCTCGGGTTGAGATCGGGGCTGACCTGTACCTCCCGAGTTGAGACCGGAGTTGACTTGTACTTCTTGGGTTGAGACTGAGGCTGACCTGTACTTCCTAGGTTGAGATTGGGGCTGACCAGTACCTCCCGAGTTGAGACCGGGGCAAACCTATACTTCCTGGGTTGAGATCGGGGATGACCTGTACCTACCGGGTTGAGACCGGGGTTGACCTTTAATTCCTGGATTGAGACCAGGGCTGACCTGTACCTCCCGGGTTGAGACTAGGGCTAACTAATACCTCCCGGATTATGACTGGGGCTGACCTGTACCTCTCGGGTTGAGACCGGGGCTATTTTGTACTTCGCTAGTTGAGACAGGGGCTGAATTGTACTTTCACGGTTGACACCGGGGCTGACCTGTACCTCCTAAGTTAAAACCGGGGCTGACCTGTACCTCCCGGGTTGAGACCGGGGATGACCTGTACTTCCCGGCTTGAGTCCGGAGCTGACCTGTACTTCCCTGATTGAGACCAGGGCTGACCTGTTCCTCCAGTGTTGATACCGGGGTTAACCTATACATCCCGGCTTAAAATCGGGGCTGACCTCTACCTCCTAGGTTGAGATCGAGGCTGACCTGTACCTCCCGGGTTGAGATCGGGGCTAACCTGTACTTTTTGGGATAAAAATGAGGCGGACTTGTACTTCCCGAGTTACAATAGGGGCTGACCTATACCTCTCGGGTAAAGATCGGGGCTGACCTGTATTTCTTGGGTTGAGATCGGCGCTGACCAGTACCTCCTAGGTTGAGACTGGGGCTGACCTGTTCTGCCCGGGTTGAGATCGGGGCAGACATGTACTTCTCGAGTTGAAATCGGGGCTGGCCTGTACTTCCTGGGTTGAGACTGAGCCTGACCTGTACTTCCCGGGTTGAGACCAGGGCTGACCTGTACTTCTCCGGTTAAAACCGGGGCTAACCTATACCTCCTGGATTGAGACCGGGGCTGACCTGTACTTGTTGAGTTGAGACGGTGGCTGACTTGTACTTCTCGGGTTGAGACCGGGGCTGACCGGTACCTCCCGGGTTGAAACCGGGGCTGACCTATACTTCCTTGGTTGAGATCGGGGCTAACCAGTACCTCCCGAGTTGAAATCGGGGCTGACCTGTACTGCCCGGGTTAAGACAGGGGCTGACCTTTACTTCCAAGGTTGAGACGGGTGCAGACCTGTACTTCCCGGGTTAAAACCGGGGCAAACCTGTACCTCCTGGATTGAGACCGGGGCTGACCTGTACTTGTTGAGTTGAGACGGGGGCTGACTTGTACTTCCCGGGTTGAGACCGGGGCAAAACTGATGGCCCGATACTGAGACCGGGGTTGACTAGTACTTTTTGGATTGAAATCGAGGATGACCTGTACTTTCCTGGTTGAGACCTGAGGCTGACATGTACTTCTCGGGTTAAGATCGGGGCTGACCTGTACCTTCCGGGTTAAGACTAGAGCTAACCTGTACTTCTCAGGTTGAGAAGGGGGCTGACCTGTACTTCCTGGGTTAAAACCAAGCCTGACCTGTACTTCCCGGGTTAAGACCGGAGCTGACCTGTACCTCCCACGTTGAGACTGAGGCGGACCTGTACCTCTTGAGTTAAGACGGGGGCTGACCTGTACTTCCCGGGTTGAGACTGGGGCTGGCTTTTACTTCCCGATTTGAGATCGGGGCTGTCCTGTACTTCCCGGGTTTAGACCGTGGCTGACCTGTACTTCTGGGTTGAGATCTGGGATAACCTATACTTTTTGAGTTGAGACCGGAGCTGACTTGTACCTCCTTGGTTGAGACCGGGGCTGACCTGTACCTCCCGGGTTAAGACCGGGGCAGACCTATACTTCCCGGGTTGATACCGGGGATGACCTTTACTTCTCGAGTTTAGACCGGTGCTGACCTGTACTTTCTGTGTTGAGGCCAGGGCTGACCTGTACCTCCCATGTTGAAATTGGGGCTGACCTGTACATCCCGAGTTGAGACTTTGTCTGACCTGTACCTCCCGGGTTGAAACTAGGGCTGACCTGTACATCCCGATTTAAAACTAGGGCTGACCTGTACTTCCCGAGTTGAAACTGGGGCTGAACTATAAATCCTGAGTTGAAACCGGGGCTGACCTGTACCTCCTGGGTTGAAATTAGGGCCGACCTATACATCCCGGGTTAAGACCGGGGCTGACCTGTACCTCCCTGGTTGATACCGGGGCTGACCTGTACCTCTCCGGTTGAGACCGGGGCTGACCTATAATTCCTGGGTTGAGATCGGGTCTGACCTATACTTCTCGGGTTGAGACCGGGGTTGACCTATACTTCTCGGGTTGAGACCGGGGCTGACCTGTATTTCTCGAGTTACGACCGGGGCTGACCTGTACTTCTCGAGTTGAGATCGGTGCTTACCTGTACCTCTTGGGTTGAGAATAGGGCTGACATGTACCCCCCGAGTTGAGACCGGGGCTAACTTGTACTTCTCGGTTTGAGACTGGGTCTGACCTGCACCTCCTAGGTTGAGACCGTGGCTGACCTGTACTTCCCGGGTTTAAATCGGGGCTGACTTGTACTTCCCGAGTTGAGACCGAGACTGACCTGTACTTCCTGGGTTGAAATCGGGGCTGACCTATACATCCCGGGTTGAGACCGGGGCTGACATGTACTTCTTGAGTTGAGATCGGGGCTGACCTATACTTCTTGGGTTATGACCGGGGCTGACCTATACCTCTCGGGTTGAGACCGGGGCTGACCTGCACCTCCGAGGTTTAGAACGGGGCTGACCTGTACTTCTCGAGTTGAGATCGTGGCTGACCTGTACCTCTCGGGTTGAGACCGGAGCTGACCTGTACTTCCCGGGTGGAGACCGAGGCTGACCTTTACTTCCCGGGTAGAGACCGGGCCTGACCTGTATTTCTCGGGTTGAGAAGGAGGCTGACCTGTACCTCTCGGGTTCAGACGGGGGCTGATCTATACTTCCCGGGTTGAGACCGGGGCTGACCTGTACTTCTCGAGTTTAGACCGGGGCTGACCTGTACGTCCCGGGTTGAGACCGGGGGTAACCTATACTTCCTTGGTTTAGACATGAGCTAAACTGATGGCCCGGTACTGAGACTGGTGTTGACCTGTACTTCCCTGGTTTGATACCGGGGCTAACCTGTACTTCCCGGGTTGAGACCTGAGGCTGACCTGTACTTTTCTAGTTGAGACCGGGGCTGAAATGTACCTCTCAAGTTGAGATCGGGGCTTACATGTACCTTCTAGGTTGAGATCGGGGCTTACATATACCTTCCGTGTTGAGACTAGGGCTTACTTGTACCTCCTGGGTTGAGACCGGGGCTAACTTATACCTCCTGGGTTTATACTAGGACTGACCTGTCCTTCCCGGGATGAGATCGGGGCTGACCTGTACCTCTCGAGTTGAGATCGGAGCTGAGTTGTACTTCTCGGGCTGAGACTGGGCCTGACCTATAATTCCTATGTTGAGATCGGGGCAGACTAGTACCTCCCGAGTTGAGACCGATGCAGACCTGTACTTCTTAGGTTGAGATCGGGGATGACCTGTACCTCCTGGGTTCAAACCGGGGCTTACCTTTACCTCCCGGGTTGAGACTAGGGCTGACCAATACCTCCCGGATTAAGACCGGGGCTGACCTATACTTCCCTGGTTGATACCGGGGCTGACCTGTACTTTCCCGGTTGAGACCGGGGCTGACCTGTACCTCCTGAGTTAAAACCGGGGCTGTCCTATACCTCCCGGGTTGAGATTGAGGTTGACTTCTACTTCCTGGGTTAAGTCTGGGGCTGACCTGTCGTTTCAGGATTGAGACTAGGGTTGACATGTACCTCTCGGGTTGAGACCGGGGTTGACCTATACCTCCCAGGTTAAGACCGGGGCTGACCTGTACCTCTCAGGTTGAGATCGGGGCTGACTTGTACTCCCCGGGTTGAGACTAGGGCTGACATGTACTTTTTGGGATGAAACAAGGGCGGACCTGTACCTCCCAAGTTAACATGGGGGTTGACCTATACCTCTCGGGTAAAGACCGGGGCTGACCTATACTTCTTAGGTTGAGATCGCGGCTGACCAGTACCTCCTGAGTTGTGATCGGGGTTGACCTGTACTGCCCGGGTTGAGACCGGGGCAGCCCTATACTTCTCGAGTTGAGATCGGGGCTGACCTGTACTTCCCAGGTTGAGATCGGGGCAGGCTTGTACTTCCCTGGTTGAGACTGGGGCTGACCTGTACTTCCTGGGTTAAGACCGGGGCTGACCTGTACCTCTTGGATTGAGACCGGGGCTGACCTGTACTTGTTGAGTTGAGACAGTGGCTGACCTGTACTTCCCAGGTTGAGACCGGGGCTGACCTGTACCTCCCGGATATAGACCGGGGTTGACCTATACTTCCTGGGTTGAGATCGGGGCTGACCAGTACCTCTTGAGTTGAGATTGGGGTTGACTTGTATTGCCCGGGTTGAGACCGGGGCTGACCTGTACTTCCAAGGTTGAGACTGGGGCTGTCCTGTACTTCCCGGGTGGAGATCAAGGCTGACCTGTACTTCCCAGGTTGAGACCGGGGCGGACCTGTACTTCCCGGGCTGATATCGGGGCTGACCTGTACTGCACGGGTTAAGACCGGGGCAGACCTGTACCTCCCGGGTTGAGACAGAGGTTGACCTATACTTCCCGGGTTGAGACTGGGGCGGAACTGATGGCCCGATACTGAGACTGGGGTTGACCTGTACTTCCCAGATTGAGACCGAGGCTGACATGTACTTTCCTGGTTGAGACCTGAGGCTTACATATACTTTTCCAGTTGAGACCGGGGCTGAAATGTACCTCCCGGGTTGAGACCGGGGCTTATATGTACCTTCTGGGTTGAGACTGGGGCTGACCTGTACCTTCTGGGTTTAGACCGGGGCTGACTTGTACCTTCTGGGATTATACTGGGGCTGACCTGTACTTTTTTGGATGAGATTGGGGCTGACATGTACCTCCCGAGTTGAGACCGGAGCTGACTTGTACTTCCCGGGTTGAGACTGGGGCTGACCTGTACTTCCTGGGTTGAGATCGGGGCTGACCAGTACCTCCCGAGTTGAGACTGGGGCTGACCTGTACTTCCCGGGTTGAGATCGGGGATGACCTGTACCTATCGGGTTGAGACCGGGGCTGACCTTTACTTCCTGGATTGAGACCAGGGCTGACCTGTACCTCCCGGGTTGAGACTAGGGCTAACCAATACCTCCCAGATTAAGACCGGGGCTGACCTGTACCTCCCGGGTTGAGACTGGGGCTGATCTGTACTAACCTAGTTGAGACCGGGGCTGACTTGTACCTCCTGAGTTAAAATCGAGGCTGACCTGTACCTCCCGGGTTGAGACCAGAGTTGACCTGTACTTCCTGGCTTAGGTCCGGAGCTGACCTGTACTTCCCGGATTGAGACCAGGTCTGACCTGTACCTCCTGGGTTGATACCGGGGTTGACCTATACCTCCTGGGTTAAGACCGGGGCTAACCTTTACCTCCTGGGTTGAGGTCGAGGCTGACCTGTACCCCCCGGGTTGAGACCGGGGCTGACCTGCACTTTTAGGGATAAAACTAAGGCGGACCTGTACCTCCCGAGTTAAAATGAGGGCTAACCTATACCTCCTGGATAAAGACCGGGGCTTACCTTTACTTCTTGGGTTGAGATCGGGGCTGACCAGTACTTTCCGAGTTGAGACCGGGGCTGACCTGTACTACCCGAGTTGAGATCGGGGCAGACATGTACTTCTCGAGTTGAGACCGGGGATGGCCTGTACTTCCCAGGTTGAGATCGAGGCAGACTTGTACTTCCTGGGTTGAGACTAGGGCTGACCTATACTTCCCGGGTTGAGACCGGGGCTGACCTGTACTTCCCGGGTTTAGACCGGGGCTAACCTGTACCTCCTGGATTGAGACCGGGGCTGATCTGTACTTGTCGAGTTGAGACAGGGGCTGACTTGAACTTCCTGGGTTTAGACCGGGGCTGACCTGTACCTCCCGGGTTGAGATCGGGGCTGACCTATACTTCCTTGGTTGAGATCGGGGCTGACCAGTACCTCCCAAGTTGAGATCGGGGCTGACCTGTACTTCCTTGGTTGAGACCGGGGCAGACCTGTACTTCTCGAGTTGAGATCAGGGCTGACCTGTACTTCTCGGGTTAAAATCGGGGCTGGCTTGTACTTCCCGGGTTGAGACTAGGGCTGACCTGTACTTCATGGGTTAAGACCGGGGCTGACCTGTACCTCTTGGATTGAGACTGGGGCTGGCCTATACTTGTCGAGTTGAGACAGTGGCTGACCTGTACTTCCCAGGTTGAGACCGGGGCTGACCTGTACCTCCCGGGGCTGACCTGTACTTCCCGGGTGGAGATCAGGGCTGACCTGTACTTCCCAGGTTGAGACCGGGGCGGACCTGTACTTCTCGGGCTGATATCGGGGCTGACCTGTACTTCACGGGTTAAGATCGGGGCAGACCTGTACCTCCCGGGTTGAGACAGAGGTTGACCTATACTTCCCGGGTTGAGACCAGGGCGGAACTGATGGCCCGATACTGAAATTGGGGTTGACCTTTACTTCCCGAATTGAGACCGAGGCTGATCTGTACTTTTCTGGTTGAGACCTTAGGCTAACATATACTTTTCCAGTTAAGACCGGTGCTGAAATGTACCTCCCGGTTTGAGACCGGGGCTTACATGTACCTTCTGGGTTGAGACTGGGGCTGACCTGTACCTCCTGGGTTGAGACCGGGGCTGACTTGTACCTTCTGGGTTTATACTGGGGCTGACCTGTACTTCTCGGGTTGAGATTGGGGCTGACCTGTACCTCCCAAGTTGAGA
This sequence comes from Panax stipuleanatus, assembly GCA_020205555.1. Taxonomy (NCBI): domain Eukaryota; kingdom Viridiplantae; phylum Streptophyta; class Magnoliopsida; order Apiales; family Araliaceae; genus Panax; species Panax stipuleanatus. The sequence goes on from CM035118.1 coordinate 86,865,392, forward strand.
CCGGAGCTGACTTGTACTTTTCGGGTTGAGACTGGGGCTGACCTGTACTTCTTTTGTTGAGATCGGGGCTGACCAGTACCTCCCGAGTTGAGACCGGTCTGACCTGTACTTCTCGGGTTGAGATCGGGGATGACCTGTACCTATCGGGTTGAGACCGGGGCTAACCTTTACTTCCTAGATTGAGACCAGGGCTAACCTGTACCTCCCGGGTTTAGACTAGGGCTAACCAATACCTCCCGGATTAAGACCGGGGCTGACCTGTACCTCCCGGGTTGAGATCGGGTCTGATCTGTACTTCCCTGGTTGAGACCGGGGCTGACCTGTACTTTCTCGATTGAGACCGGGGCTGACCTGTACCTCCTGAGTTAAAATTGGGGCTGACTTGTACCTCCTGGGTTGAGACCGGGGTTGACCTGTACTTTCTGGCTTAAGTCCAGAGCTGACCTGTACTTCCCGAATTGAGACCAGGGCTGATCTGTACCTCCTGGGCTGATACCGGGGTTAACCTATACCTCCCAGGTTAAGACCGGGGCTGACCTCTACCTTCTGGGTTGAGATCGAGGCTGACCTGTACCACCCGGGTTGAGACCGGGGCTGACCTATACTTTTTGGGATAAAACTAAGGCGGACCAGTACCTCCCGAGTTAAAATATGGGCTGACCTATACCTCCTGGATAATGATCGGGGATGACCTGTACTTCTTGGGTTGAGATGGGGCAGACCAGTACCTCCCGGGTTGAGATCGGGGCTGACCTATACTACCCGAGTTGAGATCGGGGCAGACATATACTTCTCGAGTTGAGACCGGGGATGGCCTGTACTTCCCGGGTTGAGATCGAGGCTGACTTGTACTTCCCGGGTTAAGACTGGGGCTGACCTGTACTTCCCGGGTTGAGACCGGGGCTGACCTGTACATCCCGGGTTTAGAACTGGGCTAACCTGTACCTCCTGGATTGAGACCGGGGCTGATCTCTACTTGTCGAGTTGAGACAGGGCTGACTTGTACTTCCCGGGTTTAGACCGGGGCTGACCTGTACCTCCCGGGTTGAGACCGGGGCTGACCTATACTTTCTTGGTTGAGATCGGGGCTGACCAGTACCTCCCGAGTTGAGATCGGGGCCGACCTGTACTGCCCGAGTTGAGACCGGGGCTGTCTTGTACTCCCAGGGTTGAGACCGAGGCTGACCTGTACTTCTCGAGTTGAGATCAAGGCTGACATGTACTTTCCAGGTTGAGACCGGGGCGGTCTTGTACTTCCCGGGTTGATACCGGGGCTGACCTGTACTTTCTGGGTTAAGATCGGGGCAGACCTGTACCTCCCGGGTTGAGACAGAGGTTGAACTATACTTCCCGGGTTGAGACCGGGGCCGAACTGATGGCACGATACTGAGACCGGGGTTGACCAGTACTTCCCGAATTGAGACCGAGGCTGACCGATACTTTCCTGGTTGAGACCTGAGGATGACATGTACTTCTCGGGTTGACATCGGGGCTGACCTGTACCTTTTGGGTTGAGACCAGAGCTAACCTGTACTTCTCGGGTTGAGACCGGGGCTGGCCTATACTTCCCGAGTTAAAATCAGGCCTGACTTGTACTTCCCGGGTTAAGACCGGAGCTGACCTGTACCTCCCAGGTTGAGACTGATGCTGACCTGTACCTCTCGGGTTAAGACGGGGGCTGACCTGTACTTCCCGGGTTGAGACCGGGGCTGGCCTGTACTTCCCGGTTTGAGATCGGGGCTGTCTTATACTTCCCGGGTTGAGACCGTGGCTGACCTGTACTTCTGGGTTGAGATCTGGGATAACCTGTACTTTCTGAGTTGAGACCGAAGCTGACTTGTACCTCCCTAGTTGAGACCGGGGCTGACCTGTGCCTCCCGGGTTAAGACCGGGGCCGACCTATACTTCCCTGGTTGATACCAGGGGCTGACCTTTACTTCTCGAGTTTAGACCAGTGCTGACCTGTACATTCTGTGTTGAGGCCGAGACTGACTTGTACCTCCCGGGTTTAAATCGGGGCTGACCTGTACATCCCGAGTTGAGACTGGGTCTGACCTGTACCTCCCTGTTTAAAACTAGGGCTGACTTGTACATCCCGATTTGAAACTGGGGCTGACCTGTACCTCCCAATTTGAAACCGGGGCTGGCCTATACATCCTGAGTGGAAACTAGGGTTGACTTGTATCTCTCGGGTTGAAATTAGGGCTGACCTATACATCCCGGGTTAAGACCGGGGCTGACCTGTACCTCTCTGGTTGATACCGGGGCTGACCTGTACCTCTCAGGTTGAGACCGGGGCTGACCTGTAATTCCTGTGTTGAGATCGGGGCTGACCTATACTTCTCGGGTTGAGACCGGGGCTGACCTGTACTTTCTAGGTTGAGACCGGGGCTGACGTGTACCTCCTGGGTTAAGACCAGGGCTGACCTGTACTTCTCGGGTTGAGATTGGAGCTGACCTGTACTCCCAGGGTTGAGACCGAGGCTGACCTGTACTTCTCGGGTTGAGATCAGGGCTAACCTGTACTTTCCAGGTTGAGACCGGGTTGGACCTGTACTTCTCGGGTTGAGACTGGGTCTGACCTGTACCTCCCAGGTTGAGACCGTGGCTGACCTGTACTTCCCGGGTCTAGATCGGGGCTGACTTGTACTTCCTGAGTTGAGACCGAGACTGACCTATACCACCCGGGCTGAGATCAGGGCTGACCTATACATCCCGCATTGAGACCGGGGCTGACCTGTACTTCTCTAGTTGAGACCGGGACTGACATGCACCTCCCAGGTTAAGAATGGGGCAGACCTATACTTCTCGGGTTGACATCGTAGCTGACCTGTACCTCTCGGGTTGAGACCGGAGCTAACCTGTACTTCTCGGGTTGAGACCGAGGCTGAGCTTTACTTCCCGGGTTGAGATCGGGCCTGACCTGTATTTCTCGGGTTGAAAATGATGCTGACCTGTACCTCTCGGGTTCAGACGGGGGCTGACCTGTACTTCCCGGGTTGAGACCGGGGCTGGCCTGTACTTCCCAGTTTGAGATCGGGGCTGTCCCGTACTTCCCGGGTTGAGACCGTGGCTGACCTGTACTTCTAGGTTGAGAACTAGGATAACCTATACTTTCTGAGTTTAGACCGGAGCTGACTTGTACCTCCCTGGTTGAGACCGGGGATGACCTGTACCTCCCGGGTTAAGACCGGGGCCGACCTCTACTTCCCGGGTTGATACCGGGGCTGACCTTTACTTCTCGAGTTTAGACCGGTGCTGACCTGTACTTTATGTGTTGAGCCCGAGACTGACCTGTACCTTCCGGGTTAAAATCGGGGCTGACCTGTACATCCCGAGTTAAGACTGGGTCTGACCTGTATCTCCCGGGTTGAAACTAAGGCTGACCTCTACATCCCGATTTGAAACTGGGGCTGAACTTTACCTCCCAGGTTAAAATCGGGGCTAACCTATACATCCTGAGTGGAAACCGGGGCTGACCTGTACCTCCCGGGTTAAAATTAGGGCTGACCTATACATCCCGGGTTATGACCGGGGCTGACCTGTACCTCCTGGTTGATACCGGTGTTGACCTGTACCTCTCAAGTTAAGACCGTGGCTGACCTGTAATTCCTGTGTTGAGATCGGGGCTGACCTATACTTCTCGGGTTGAGACCGGGGCTGACCTGTACTTTTCATGTTGAGACCGGGGCTGACCTGTACCTCTTGGGTTGAGACCGGGGCTGACCTGTACTTCCCGGGTTGGGACCGGGGCTGACCTGTACTTCTCGAGTTGAGATCGTGGCTTACCTGTACCTCCTAGGTTGTGACTAGGGCTGTCCTGTACCTCCCGAGTTGAGACCGGGGCTGACCTGTACTTCTCAGGTTGGGACTGGGTCTGACCTGTACCTCCCAGGTTGAGACCGTGGCTGACCTGTACTTCCCGGGTTTAGATCGGGACTGACTTGTACTTCATGAGTTGAGACCGAGACTGACCTATACTTCCCGGGTTGAGATCAGGGCTGACCTACACATCCCGGGTTGAGACCGGGGCTGACTTGTACTTCTCGAGTTGAGACCGGGGCTGACCTATACATCCAGGGTTATGACCGGGGCTGACCTGTACCTCCCGAGTTGAAACCGGGGCTGACCTGCACCTCCCAGGTTGAGAACGGGGCTGACCTGTACTTCTCGGGTTGAGATCGTGGCAAACCTATACCTCTCGGGTTGAGACCGGAGCTGACCTGTACTTCCAGGGTTGAGACCGAGGCTGACCTTTACTTCCCGGGTAGAGACCGGGCCTGACCTGTATTTCTCGAGTTGAGAATGAGGCTGACCTGCACCTCTCGGGTTCAGACGGAGGCTGACCTGTACTTCCCGGGTTGAGACCGGGGCTGACCTGTACTTTTCGAGTTTAGACCGGGGCTGACCTGTACCTCCCGGGTTGAGACCGGGGCTGACCTGTACTTTCTGGGTTTAGACATTGGCTAAACTAATGGCCCAGTACTGAGACTGGTGTTGACACCGGGGCTAACCTGTACTTCCTAGGTTGAGACCTGAGGCTGACCTATACTTTTCAAGTTGAGACCGGGGCTGAAATGTACCTTCTGGGTTAAGACCGGGGCTTATATGTACCTTCTGGGTTGAGACTGGGGCTGACCTATACCTCCTAGGTTGAGATCGGGGCTGACTTGTACCTCCCGAGTTTATACTAGGGCTGATCTGTACTTCCCGGGTTGAGATCGGGGCTGACCTGTACCTCTCGAGTTGAGATCGTAGCTGAGTTGTACTTCTCGGGTTGTTATTGGGGCTGACCTGTACTTCCTGGGTTGAGATCGAGGCTGACCAGTACCTATACTTCTCGGGTTGAGATCGGGGATAACCTGTACCTCCTGGGTTGAGACCGGGGCTTACCTTTACCTCCCGGGTTAAGACTAGGGCTGGCCAATACCTCCTAGATTAAGACCGGGGCTGACCTATACCTCCCGGGTTGAGACCGGGGCTGACCTGTACTTCCCAGGTTAAGACCGGGGTTGACCTGTACTTTCCCGGTTGAGACCGGGGCTAACCTGTACCTCCTGAGTTAAAATCGGGGCTGACCTGTACCTCCCGGGTTGAGATCGGGGTTGACTTGTACTTTTCAGGTTAAGTCCGGGGCTGACTTGTACTTTCTGGATTGAGACCAGGGTTGACCTATACCTCCCGGATTGAGACCGGGGTTGACCTATATATCCCGGGTTAAGACCGGGGCTGACCTGCACCTCCCGGGTTGAGATCGAGGTTGACCTGTACCTCCTGGATTGAGATCGGGGCTGACCTATACTTTTTGGGATGAAACTAGGGCGGACCTGTACATCCCGAGTTGAGACCGGGGCTGACCTGTACTACCCGGGTTTAGACCGGGGCAGAATTGTACTTCTCGAGTTGAGATCGGGGCTGACGTGTTCATCCCGGGATGAGATCGGGGCTGACTTATACTTCCCGAGTTGAGACTGGGGCTGACCTGTACTTCCCAGGTTGAGACCGGGGCTGGCCTGTACCTCCTGAGTTGAGACCGGGGCTGACCTATACTTCCTGGGTTGAGATCGGGGCTGACCAGTACCTCCCGAGTTAAAATTGGGGCAGACCTGTACTACCTGGGTTAAGACCGGGGCTGACCTGTACTTCCAGGGTTGAGACCGGGGATGACCTATACTTCTCGGGTTGAGATCAGGGCTGACCTGTACTTCCCGGGTTGAGGCCGGGGAGGACCTGTACTTCCCGGGCAGATACCGGGGCTGACCTGTACTTCCCAGGTTAAAACCGAGGCAGACCTGTACCTCCCGGGTTGAGACAGAGGTTGACCTATACTTCCCGGGTTGAGTCCGGGGCAGAACTGATTGCCAGATACTGAGACTGGGGTTGACCTGTACTTCCCGGATTGAGACCGAGGCTGACCTGTATTTTCCTGTTTGAGACCTAAGGCTGACATGTACTTCTTGGGTTGCGATCGAGGCTGACCTGTACATTCTGTGTTGAGACCAGAGTTAACTTGTACTTCCTGGGTTGAGATCGGGGTTGACCTGTACTTCTCGGGTTAAAACCAGGCCTCACCTGTACTTCCTGGGTTAAGACTGGAGCTGACCTGTACCTTCCGGGTTATGATTGAGGCTTACCTGTACCTCTCGGGTTGAGACGGGGGCTGACTTGTACTTCCCGGGTTGAGATCGTAGCTCACCTGTACTTCCCGGGTTGAAACCAGGGCTAACCTGTACTTCCCGGGTTGAGACCGAGGCTGACCTGTACTTTTTGGGTTAATATCGGGGCTAACCTGTACTTCCCGAGTTGAGGCCAAAGCTGACTTGTACCTCCCTGGTTGAGACGGGGGCTGACCTGTACCTCCCGGGTTGAGATCGGGGCTGACCTATACTTTCTGGGTTGAGACTGGGGCTGACCTATACTTCTCGAGTTGAGACCGGTGCTCACCTGTACTTCCGGTGTTGAGACTGGGGCTAACCTGTACCTCCCTTGTTCAAACCGGTGCTGACCTGTACATCCCGAGTTGAGATCGGGGCTAACCTGTAACTCCCAGGTTGAGATCGGGGTTGACCTGTACCTCCCGGGTTAAGAACGAGGCTGACTTGTACCTCCCGGGTTGAGACCGGGGCTAACCTGTTCTTTCTGATTTGAAACCGGGGCTGACTTGTACCTCCACGGTTAAAACTGGGGCTGACTTGTACTTCCTTGATTGAGAGCAGGGTTGGCCTGTACTTCCCGATTTGAGACCGGGGCTAACCTTTACCTCTCGTGTTCAGATCGGGGCAGACCTATACTTTCCAGGTTAAGATCGGGGCTGACCTGTACTTCTGAGCTTGAGACCGGGGATAACCTGTACCTCCCGGATTGAGACCGGGGCTGACCTGTACTTATTAGGGTGAGACCGGGGCTGACCTGTACTTCTCGGGCTGAGACCGGGGCTGACCTGTACTTCTCGGGTTGAGACCGGGGCGGACTTGTACTTCCCAGGTTGAGACTGGGGCTGACCTGTACTTCCTAGGCTGAGATCGGGGCTGACCTGTACTTTTCGGGTTGAGATCGTGGCTGACCTGTACTTCTTGGGTTGAGACCGGGGCTGACTTGTACCTCCCGGGTTGAGACCGAGGCTGGCCTGTACTTCCTGGATTGAGAACGAGGCTAAACTGATGGCCCGATACTGAGCCCAGGGTTGACCTGTACTTCCCCGGGTTGAGACTGGGGCTGACCTGTACTTCCCAGGTTGAGACCTGAGGCTGACCTGTACTTTTTAGGTTGAGATCTGGGCTTACATGTACCTCCTGGGTTGAGACTTAGGCTGACCTATACCTCCCGAGTTGAGTTAGGGGCTGACCTGTACTTCTTGGGTTGAGATTGGGGCTGACCTGTACCTCCCATGTTGAGACCGGGGCTGACCTTTACCTCCCAAGTTGATACCGGAGCTGACCTGTACCTCCCGGGTTGAGATCGGGGCTGACCTGTACTTCCAGGGTTGATACTGGGGCTGACCTGTACTTCACGAGTTGAGACCGGGGCAGATCTGTACCTCCCGATTTGAGACTGGGGCTGACCTGTACTTACCGGGTTAAGACCGGGGCTGATTTGTACTTCCCGGGTTGAGATCGGGACTGACTTGTACCTCCCTGGTTAAGACTGGAGCTGACCTATACTTCTCGGGTTAAGACCGGGGTAGACCTGTACTTCCCGGGTTAAGATCGCGGCTGATATATACCTTCCGGGTAGAGACCGGGGCTGACCTATACTTCCTAGGTTTAAGACCAGGCGTGACCTGTACTTCCCAGGTTGAGACTAGAGTTGACCTGTACATCCCGGGTTGAGACTCGGGCTGACCTGTACCTCTCGAGTTGAGACAGGGGCAAACCTATACTTCTTAATTTAAAATCGGGGTTGACCGGTACCTCCCGGGTTGAGATCGGGGCTGACCTGTACCTCCCTGGTTGATACCAGGGCTGACCTGTACCTCCCGGGTTGAGGCCGGGGCTGACCTGTACTTCCTGGGTTGATACCGGTGCTAACCTGTACTTTCTGAGTTGAGACCAGGGCTGACTTGTAATTCCCGGGTTGAGACCGGGGCAGACCTATACTTCTCGAGTTGAGACCGGGACTGACCTGTACTTCACGAGTTGAGATCGAGGCTGACCTGCACCTCCTGGGTTGAGACTGGGGCTGACCTGTACTTCCCGGGTTGAGACCGGGGCTGACCTATTCTTCTTGGGTTGATATCGTGGCTGACCTGTACCTCCTGAGTTGAGACTGGGCTGACCTGTACCTCCAGGGTTAAGATCGGGGCTGAGATGTACTTCCTGGGTTAAGACAGGGTATGACCTGTAACTCCCGGGTTGAGATCGGGGCTGACCTGTACTTCCTGGGTTAAGAACGAGGTTGACCTGTACTTCTCGGGTTGAGATCGGGGTTAATTTGTACATCCCGGGTTGAGATTGGGACTGACCTGTACTTTTTGAGTTGAGACCGGGGCTGACCTGTGCTTCCTAAATTGAGACCGGGGCTTACATGTATTTCCCGAGTTGAGACCGGGGCTGACCAACACCTCCCAGGTTGAGACCGGTGCTGAGATGTAATTCTCGGATTGAGATTGTGGCTGACCTGTACTTCCCGGGTTGAGAACGGGGCTGACCTGTACTTCTTGGTTTTAGATAGGGGCTTACCTGTACTTCCTGGGTTGAGACCGAGGCTGACCTGTATTTCCCGGGTTGAGACCGGGGATAACTTATATTTCCCGGGTTGAGAATGAGGCTGACCTGTGTATCTCGGGTTGAGACGGGGGCTGACCGATACTTCTTGGGTTTTGACCGGGGTTGAGCGGTACTACTCGAGTTGAGACCGGGGCTGACCTCTACCTCCCAGTTTGAGACCGGGACTGACCTGTACTTCCTGTGTTTAGACCGGGGCTGAACTGATGGCCCGATACTGAGACTGGGGTCGACCTGTACCTCCCACGTTAAAACCAGGGCTGACCAATACCTCCTGAGTTAAGACCGATTCTGACCTGTACATCCCAAGTTGAGACTGGGACTGACCTGTACTTCCCCGGGTTGAGACCGGGGCTGATCTATACTCCCCGGGTTGAAATTTGAGGCTGTCCTATACTTTGTCGGTTGAGATCGGGGCTGACATGTACCTCTCGGGTTGAGACCGGGCTTACATGAACCTCTGGTGTTGAGACTGGGCTGACTTGTACCTTTCGGGTTGAGACCGGGGGTGACTTGTACCTCCCGGGTTTATACTAGGGCTGACCTGTACTTCTCAGTTTGAGATCGGGGCTGACCTGTACCTCCCGGGTTGAGACCGGAGAAGGCCTGTACTTCCTGGGTTGAGACTGGGGCTGACCTGTACCTCCCGGGTTGAGATCGTGGCTGACCTGTACCTCCCGAGTTGAGACCGGGGCTGACCTGTACTTCTTAGGTTGAGACCGAGATTGACCTGTACTTCCCGGGTTGAGACCGGTGCTGACCTTACTTCCCGAATTGAGACCAGGGCTGACCTGTGCCTCCCAGGTTAAAATCGGGGCTGACCAATACCTCCCGAGTTAAGACCAGTTCTGACCTGTACCTCCCGAGTTGAGACTGGGGCTGACCTGTACTTCCCGGGTTGAGACCGGGGCTGACCTGTACTTCCCGATGTTGAGACCGAGGCTGACTTATACCTCCTAGGTTGAGATCGGGGTTGACCTGTTACCTCCCAGATTAAGACCAAGCTTGACCTGTACTTCCCGATTTGAGACCGGAGCTGACCTGTACCTCCTGGGTTGAGACTGAGGTTGATCTGTACCTCTCGGGTTAAGTAGGGGGCTGACCTGTACTTCCCGGGTTATGACCGGGGCTGGCTTCTACTTCCTGGGTTGAGATTGGGGCTGACCTGTACTTCCCGGGTTCGGACTTGGGCTGACCTGTACTATCTAGGTTGAGATTGGAGCTGACCAATACTTCCGAGTTGAGATCGGAGCTGACTTGTACCTCCGTGGTTGAGACGGGGGATGACCTGTACCTACCGGGTTAAGACAGGGGCTGACCTATACTTCCCGGGTTAAGACCGGGGCTAACCTGTACTTCCCGAGTTGTGACCGGTGTTGACTTGTACTTTCCGTGGTGAGACTGGGGCTGACCTGTACCTCCCGGGTTCAAATCGGGGCTGACCTGTATATCCCGAGTTGAGACCGGGGCTGACCTGTACCTCCCAGGTTGAGATCGGAGTTGACCTGTACCTCTCGGGTAAAGACCGAGGCTGACCTGTACTTCCCGAGTTGAGATCGGGGCTAACCTGTACTTCCAAGGTTGAGACCAGGGCTAACCTGTACCTCCCAAGTTAAAATTGGGGCTGACTTGTACCTCCTAAATTTAGACCAGGGCAGACCTATAGTTCCCGGGTTTAGACTGGGGCTGACCTGTACCTCCCGGGTTGAGACCGGGGCTAACATGTATCTCCCGGGTTGATACCGGGGCTGACCAATACTTCCTGAGTTGAGATCGGAGCTGACTTGTAATTCTCGGGTTGAGACCGGGGCTAACTAATACTTCTCGGGTTGAGACCGGGGCTGACCAGTACTTGTCGAGGTGACACCGGGGCTGAGTTGTACCTCCTGGGTTGAGACCGGGACTAACCTGTACTTCACGGGTTGAGATAGTGGCTTATCTGTACCTCCCAGGTTGAGACTGGGGCTGACCTATACCTCCCGGGTTGAGACAGGGGCTAACCTGTACTTCTCGTGTTCAGACCGGGTCTGACCTGTACCTCACGAGTTGAGACCGGGGCTGACCTGTACTTCTCGGGTTGAGATCTTGGCTGACCTGTACTTCCTGGGTTGAGACCGAGGTTGACCTGTACTTCTCGGGTTGAGACCTGGGCTGACCTGTACCTCCCAGTTTGAGACCGGGGCTGACCTGTACTTCCTGTGTTTAGACCGGGGCTAAACTGATGGTCCGATACTGAGACTGGGGTTGACCTGTACTTCCCCGGGTTGAGACCGGGACTGAACTGTACTTCCCTAGTTGAAACCTGAGGCTGACCTGTACTTTCTCTGTTGAGACCGGGGCTGACATGTACCTCCTGGGTTGAGACCAGGGCTTACATGAACCTCCCGAGTTGAGACTGGGCTGACCTGTACCTCCCAGGTAGAGAACAGGGTTGACTTGTACCTCCCGGGTTTATACTGGGGCTGACCTGTACTTTTTGGTTTGAGATCAGGGCTAACCTGTACCCACCGAGCTGAGACCAGAGCTGATCTATACTTCCCAGGTTGAGACTGGGGCTGACCTGTACTTCCCGGGTTGAGATCGGGGATGACCTGTACCTCCCGAGTTGAGACCAGGGCTGACCTGTACATCCTAGGTAGAGACCGGTGGTAACCTGTACTTCCCAAGTTGAGACCGGGGCTGACCTGTACTTCTCGGATTAAGACCAGGGCTGACCTGTACCTCCCGGGTTAAAATCAGGGCTGACTAATACCTCCCGAGTTAAGACCGGGGTTGACCTGTACCTCCTGGGTTGAGACTGGGGCTGACCTGTACTTCCCAGGTTGAGACCGGGGCGGACCTGTATTTCCCGGGTTGAGACTGGGGCTGACTTGTATCTCCTAGGTTGAGACCGGGGTTGACCTGTACCACCCGAATTAAGACCAGGTCTGACCTGTACATCCCGAGTTGAGATAAGAGCTGACCTGTACCTCTTGGGTTGAGATTGAGGTTGACCTGTACCACTCGGGTTGAGACGGGGGCTGACCTGTACTTCCTAGGTTTCGACCGGGGCTGGCCTATACTTCTTGGGTTAAGATCGGGGCTGACCTGTACTTCTCGGGTTGAGACCGTGGCTGACCAGATAGAGACCGGGGGTGATCTGTACTTTTTGGGTTGAGATCGGGGCTGACCTATACTTCCCGAGTTGAGACCAGAGCTGACTTGTCCCTCCCTGGTTGAAACGGGAGCTGACTTGTACCTCTCGGGTTGAGACCGGGGCTGACCTATACTTCTTGGATTAAGACCAGGGATGACCTGTACTTCTCGAGTTGAGACCGGTGCTGACGTGTACTACCCGTGTTGAGATCGGGGCTGACCTGTACCTCCCGGGTTCATACCGGGGCTGACCTGTATATCCCGAGTTGAGACCGGGGCTCACCTGTACCTCCCAGGTAGAGACTGGGGTTAACCTGTACCTCCCGAGTTGAGACCGGGGTTAACCTGTACTTCCCAGGTTGAGACCGGGGCTGACATGTACCTCCCTAGTTAAAACTAGGGCTGACCCGTACCTCCCGAATTGAGACCGGGGCTGACCTGTACTTCCTGGGTTGAGACTGGGGCTTATATGTACCTTCTGGGTTGAAACCAGGGCTAACATGCACCTCCCGGATTGAGACTGGGGCTGACCTGTACTTCCCGGGCTGAAACTGGGGCTAACCTGTACTTCCCGGGTTAGACTGTGGCTAACCTGTACTCTGCATGATGAGACTGGGGCTGACCTGTACTTCTTAGGTTGAGACCGGAGCTGACCCGTACTTCCTTAGTTGAGATCGGGGCAGACCTGTACTTCACGGGTTGAGACCGGGGCTGACCTGTACCACCCGGATTGAGACCGGGGTTGACCTGAACTTCCTAAGTTGAGACCGGGGATGAAATGATGGTCCAGTACTGAGACTGAGGTTGACCTGTACTTACTGGGTTGAGACCTGAGGCAGACCTGTACTTTTTGGATTGAGATCGGGGCTGATATGTACCTCCTAGGTTGAGACTGGGGCTTACATGTACCTCCCGGGTTGAGACTGGGGCTGACCTGTACCTCCCAAGTTGAGTACGGGGCTGACCTGTACTTCTCGGGTTGAGATCGGGGCTGACCTGTACCTCCCGGGTTGATATCGGGGCTGACTTGTACCTCCCTGATTGATAACGGGGCTAACCTGTACTTCTAGGGTTGAAAGCAGGGCTGACCTGTACTTCACGAGTTGAGACCGGGGCAGACCTGTACCTCCCGGTTTGAAATCGGGGCTGACCAATACTTCCCGAGTTGAGATTGGGGCTGACCTATACTTCCCGAGTTGAGATCGGGGCTGACCTGTACATCCCAGATTGAGACTTGGTTGACCTGTACTTCCCGGGTTGAGACCAGGGCTGACCTGTACTTCCTGGGTTAAGATCGGGACGGACCTATACCTCCTGGGTTGAGACCGGTGCTTATTTGTACTTATCGAGTTGAGACAGGGGCTGACCTGTACTTCCCGGGTTGAGACCGGGTCCGGCCTGTACTTCCCGGGTTGAGACTGGAGCTGACCTGTACCTCCCGGGTTGAGACTGAGGCTGACCTGTACCTCTCGGGTTGAGACAGGGTCTGACCTATACTTCCTGACTTAAGACCGGGGCTGACCTAAACCTCCAGGGTTGAGACCGGGGATAAGATGTATCTTTCGGGTTGAGGCCAGGGCTGACCTGTAACTCCCGGGTTGAGATCGAGTCTGACCTGTACCTCCCGGGTTGAGATTGGGGATGACCTTTACCTCTTGGGTTGAGACCGGGGCTGACCTGTGCCTCCCTGGTTGCTACCGGGGCTGACCTGTACCTCTCAGGTTGCGACCGAGGCTGACGTGTGCATCCCAGGTTGAGACCGGGGCTGACCTATAATTCTCGGGTCGAGACCGGGACTGACCTATACTTCCCGAATTGAGACCGGGGCTGATCAATACTTCTCGAATTGAGATCGGGGCTGATATATACCTCCTAGGTTGAGACCGGGGCTGACCTAGACTTCTCGAATTAGGATCGGGGCTGACCTTTACTTCTCGGGTTGAGATCGGGGCTAACCTGTACCTCCCGGGTTGAGACTGAGGCTGACCTGTACCTCCCAGGTTGAGACCGGGGCTGACCTGTACTTCCCTGGGTTGAGACCGGGTCTGACCTGTACCTCTCGGGTTAAGACCGAAGCTAACCTGTTCTTCCTAGGTTGAGATCGGGGCTGACCTGAACTTCCCGGGTTGAGACCAAGGCTGACTCGTACTTCCTGGGTTAAGATCGGGGCTGACCTATACCTCTCGGGTTAAGACCGGGGCTGACCTGTACTTCTCGAGTTGCGATCGGGGCTGACCTGTACTTTTTGGGCTGAGATCGGGGCTGGCCAGTATCTCTTAGGTTGAGACCGGGGCTGACCAGCACCTCCCGGGTTCAAACCGGGGCCTGACCTGTACTTCTTGGGTTGAGATCATGGCTGACCTGTACCTCCATGGTTGAGATTGGGGGCTGACCTATACTTCCCGTGTTGAGACCGAGGCTGACCTGTATTTTCGGGGTAGAGACCGGACCTTACCTGTATTTCTCGGGTTGAGAATGGGGCTGACCTGTACTTCCCGGGTTGAGACCGGGGCTGACCTGTACTTCTCGGGTTGAGACCGGAGCTAACTTGTACCTCTTGGGTTGAGATCGGGGTTGACCTATACCGCCCGAATTAAGACCAGGCCTAACCTGTACTACCCGGGTTGAGACATGAGCTGACCTGTACCTCCTGGGTGTATACTGAGGTTGACTTATACCTCTCAGGTTGAGACGGGGGCTAACTTGTACTTCCCTGGTTGAGACCGTGGCAGACCTGTACTTCCCATGTTGAGACCGGGGATGAGCTGTACTTTTCGGGTTGAGACTGGGCTGACCTTTACTTTTTGGGTTGAGATCATGGTTGACCTATACTTCCTGAGTTGAGACCGGAGCTGACTTGTACCTCCCTGATTGAGACGGGGGCTGACCTATACCTCCCGGGTTAAGATCGGAGCTAACCTATACTTCCCGGGTTAAGACCGGGGCTGACCTGTACTTCCCGAGCTGAGACCGGTGCAGACTTGTACTTCTCGTGTTGAGACCGGGGCTGACTTGTACCTTACGGGTTCAAACCGGGGATAACCTGTATATCCCGAGCTGAGACCGGGGCTGACCTGTACCTCCCAAGTTGAGACCGGGGTTGACCTGTACCTCCAAGGTTAAGACTGAGGCTGACCTATACTTCCCGGGTTGAGACCGGGGCTAACCTGTACTTCCCAGGTTGAGACCGGGGCTTACCTGTACCTCCCGAGTAAAAGCTGGGGCTGACCTGTACCTCTCGAATTGAGATCGGGGCTGACCTAAACTTCCTAGGTTGAGACTGGGCTGACCTGTACCTCCCGGGCTGAGACTGGGGCTAACATGTACCTCCCGGGTTGAGACCGGGGCTGACCTGTACTTCCCGAGCTCAGACCAGGGCTGATCTGTACTTCTCGGGCTGAGACTGGGGCTAAACTGTACTTCCCTGGTTCAGAAAGGGGCTGACCTGTACTTTCCAGGTTAAGACCAGGGCTGACCTGTACCTCCTGGGTTGAGACCAGGGTTGACCTGTACCTCCCGGATTAAGACCAGGCCTGACCTGTACTTCCCGAATTGAGACCAGAGATGACTTGTACCTCCCGAGTTGAGACTGGGGTTGACCTGTACCTCTCGGGTTGAGACGAGGGCTGACCTGTACTTCCCCAGTACAGACCGGGGCTGGTCTATTTTTCTCGGGTTGAGATCGGGGCTGATCTGTACTTCCCTAGTTGAGACCGTGGCAGACCAGTACTTCTTGGGTGTAGACTGGGGCTGACCTGTACTTCCCGGGTTGAGACTGGGCTGACCTGTACTTCCCACGTTGAGACCGGGGCTGACCTGCCCTTCCCAGGTTGAGATCGGGGCTGACCTGTACTTCCCGGGTTGAGACTGGGGCTGACCTATACCTCCCGGATTGAGGCCGGGGCTGACCTGTACTTCCCGGGTTGAGACCGGGGCTAACTTGTACCTCTTGGGTTGAGATCGGGGTTGACCTATACCGCCCGAATTAAGACCAGGCCTGACCGGTACTACCCGGGTTGAGACAGGAGCTGACCTGTACCTCCTAGGTTGAGACTGAGGTTGACTTATACCTCTAGGGTTGAGACGGGGGCTAACTTGTACTTCTCGGGTTGAGACCGTGGCAGACCTATACTTCTCGGGTTGAGACCGGGGCTGATCTGTACTTCTCGGGTTGAGACTGGGGCTGACCTGTACCTTTCGGGTTGAGATCAGGGCTGACCTATACTTCCCGAGTTGAGACCGGAGCTGACTTGTACCTCCCTGGTTGAGACGGGGGCTGACCTATACCTCCCGGGTTAAGACCGGAGCTGACCTAAACTTCTCGGGTTAAGACCGGGGCTGACCTGTACTTCCCGAGTTGAGACCGGTGCAGACTTGTTCTTCCCGTGTTGAGACCGGGGCTGACTTGTACCTTACGGGTTCAAACCGGGGCTAATCTATATATCCCCAGTTGAGACCGGGGCTGACCTGTACCTCCCAAGTTGAGACCGGGGTTGACCTGAACCTCCAAGGTTAAGACCGAGGCTGACCTGTACTTCCCGGGTTGAGACCAAGGCTAACCTGTATTTCCCAGGTTGAGACCGGGGCTGACTTGTACCTCCCGAGTAAAAATTGGGGCTGACCTGTACCTCCCGAATTGAGACCGGGGCTGACCTGTACTTCCTAGTTTGAGACTGGGCTGACCTGTACCTCCCGGGTTGAGACTGGGGCTAACATGTACCTCCCGGGTTGAGACTGGGGCTGACCTGTACTTCCCGCGCTGAGACCGGGGCTGACCTGTACTTCTCGGGCTCAGACTGGGGCTAAACTGTACTTCCCTGGTTGAGACTGGGGCTGACCTGTACTTCCCAGGTTGAGACCGGGGCTGACCTGTACCTCCTGGGTTGAGACCGGGGTTGACCTGTACCTCTCGAATTAAGACCAGGCCTGACCTGTACTTCCCGGATTGAGACCAGAGCTGACCTGTACCTCACGAGTTGAGACTGGGGTTGACCTATACCTCTCGGGTTGAGACGATGGCTGACCTGTACTTTCCTAGTTGAAATCGGTGCTGGCCTATACTTCTCGGGTTGAGATCGGGGCTGATATGTACTTCCCTAGTTGAGACCGTGGTTGACCAGTACTTCCTGGGTGTAGACTGGGGCTGACCTGTACTTCTCGGTTTGAGACTGGGCTGACCTGTACTTCCCACTTTGAGACCGGGGCGGACCTGCCCTTCTCGGGTTGAGATCGGGGCTGACCTATACCTCCCGGATTGAGACCGGGGCAGACCTGTACTTCCTAGGTTGAGACCGGGGCTGAAATGATGGCCCGATACTGAGACTGGAGTTTACCTGTACTTCCTCGGGTTGAGACTTGGGCTGACCTATACTTCTCGAGTTGAGACCTGAGGCTGACCTGTACTTTCTGGGTTGAGACTTGGGCTGATATGTACCTCCTAGGTTGAGA
Source organism: Panax stipuleanatus (assembly GCA_020205555.1). NCBI lineage: Eukaryota > Viridiplantae > Streptophyta > Magnoliopsida > Apiales > Araliaceae > Panax > Panax stipuleanatus. The sequence goes on from CM035118.1 coordinate 86,882,698, forward strand.
ACGGGGCTTACATGTACCTCCCATGTTGAGACTGCGGCTGACCTGTACCTCCCGGGTTGAGTCCGAGGCTGACCTTTACTTCTTGGTTTGAGATCTAGGCTGACCTGTACCTCTCGGGTTGAGACCGAGGCTGACCTGTACCACTCTGATTGATAACGGGGCTGACCTGTACTTCCAGGGTTGATACCGGGGCTAACCTTTACATCACGAGTTGAAACTGGGCCAGAATTGTACCTCCCGATTTGAGACCGGGGCTGACCTGTACTTCTCGGATTGAGACTAGAGCTGACCTGTACTTCCTGAGATGAGATCGGGGCTGACCAGTACATCCTGGATTGAGATCGGAGCTGACCTATACTTCTCGGGTTGAGACCGGAACAGACCTGTACTTCCCGGGTGAAGATCGGGGCTGACCTGTACCTCCTAGGTTGAGACCGGGGCTGACCTATACTTCCCGGGTTGAGACCGGGGCTGACTTGTACTTTCTGGGTTGAGATCGGGCCTGACCTGTACTTCTCGGGTTGAGACTAGAGCTGATCTGTACCTCTCGGGTTGAGACGGGGGCTAACCTATACTACCTGACTGAAGACCTGGGCTGACCTGTACCTCCAGGTTTGAGACCGGGGCTAACATATATCTTTCGAGTTGAGGCCAAGGCTGACCTATAACTCCCGGGTTGAGAACAACGCCAACCTGTACCTCCCGGGTTTAGATCGGGGCTGACCTGTACTTCTCGGGTTTAGATCGGGGATGAACTGTACCTCCCTGGATGATACCGGGGCTGACATGTACCTCCCGGGTTGAGACCGAGGCTGACCTGTACTTCCCGATTTGATACCGCGGCTGACCTATACTTCCCGAGTTGAGACCTGGACTGACCTGTAATTCCCGGGTTGAGAACGGGGCTGACCTATACTTCCTAGGTTGAGACCGGGGCTGACTGGTACTTCCTGAGTTGAGACCGGGGCTGATCTGTTACCGCCTAGGTTGAGATCGGGGCTGACTTGTACTTTCTGAGTTGGGACCGGGGCTGATCTATACTTCTAGGGTTGAGATCGGGGCTGACCTGCACTTCTTGAGTTTAGATAGGGGCTGACCTGTACTTCGTGTGTTGAGACCAGGTCTGACCTATACCTCTTGGATTGAGACCGTTGCTGACCTGTACTTCCTAGGTTGAGATCGGGGCTGACCTGTACTTTTTGGGTTGAGACTGAGGCTGACTTGTACTTCCTGTGTCGAGATCGGGGCGGACCTGTACATCCCGGGTTGAAATCGGGGCTGACCTGTACTTCCCGAGTTGAGACCGGGGCTAACCTGTACTTCCCGGGTTGAGACCGGGGCTGACCTGTACCTCCCGGGTTGAGACCAGGGCTGAGCAGCACCTCCCGTGTTGAGATCGAGGCAGACCTGTACTTTTTGGGTTCAGATCGTGGCTGACATGTTCCTCCATAGTTGAGACCGGGGCTGACCTATACTTCCTAGGTTGAGATCAAGGCTGACCTGTATTTCTCGGGTAGAGGCCGGGCCTGACCTGTATCTCCCGGGATGAGAATGAGGCTGACCTGTACCTGTCGGGTTCAGACGGGGGCTGACCTGTACTTTCTGGGTTGAGACCGCGGCTGACCTGTACCTCCCGGGATGAGACCGGAGCTGACCTGCACCTCCCGGGTTTAGACCGGGGCTGACCTGTACTTCTTGGGTTTAGATCGGGAATGAACTGATGGCCCGGTACTGAGACTGGGATTGACCTGTACTTCCCCGGGTTGAGACCGGGGATGACCTGTACTTCCCGGGTTGAGACCTGAGGCTGACCTGTACTTCCCCGAGTTATGACCGGGGCTGACATATACCTCCCGGGTTGAGACCGGGGCTTACATGTACCTTTCGGTTTAAGATCGGGGCTGACTTGTACCTCCTGGGTTTATACTGGAGCTGACTTGTACTTCCCGGTTTGAAATCGAGGCTGACCTGTACCTCCCGGGTTGAGACTGGAGCTGACCTGTACTTCTAAGGTTGAGACTGAGGCTGTCCTCTCCTTCCCGGGTTGTTATCGGGGCTGACCTGTACCTCCCGTGTTGAGACCGGGGCTAACCTGTACTTCTCAAGTTGAGACCGGGGCTGACCTGTACTTCCCAGATTGAGATCGGGGCTGACTTGTACTTTCCAGATTGAGACCAGGGCTGACTTGTACCTCTCGGGTTGAGATCGGGGCTGACCAATACTTCCTGAGTTAAGATCGGGGCTGACCCGTACCTTCCTGATTGAGACCGGGCCTCATCTGTACTTCCCGGGTTGAGTCCAGTGCTGACCTGCACCTCCTGGGTTGAGACTGAGGCTGACCTGTATCTCTCGGGTTGAGACGGGGGCTAACCCGTACTTCTCGGGATGAGATTGGGGATGGCCTGTACTTCCCAAGTTGAGATCGGGGCTGACTTGTACTTCCCGGGTTGAGACTGGGCTGACCTTTACTTCCCAAGTTGAGACCGGGACAGACCTGTACTTCCCGGGATGAGACCGGGGCTGACCTGTACTTCCCGGGTTGAGATCGGGGCTGACCTGTACTTTTTGAGTTGAGACCGGAGCTGACTTGTACCTCCCTGGTTAAGACGGGGGCTGACTTGTACCTCCCGGGTTGAGACCATGGCTGACCTATACTTCCCAGGTTGAGACCGGGGCTGACCTGTACTTCTCGAGTTGAGATCGGTGTTGACCTATACCTCCCGTGTTGAGACCGTGGCTGACCTGTACCTCCCGGTTCAAACTGGGCCTGACCTGTACATCCCGTGTTAAAATTGGGGCTGACCTGTACCACCCGGGTTGAGACCGGGGTTGACCTGCACCTCTCGGGTTAAGATCGAGGCTGACCTGTACTTCTCGGGTTGAGACCGGGGCTAACCTATACTTCCCGGGTTGAGACGGGGGCTGACCTATACTTCATATTTTGAGACCGGGGTTGGCCAATACTTCTCGGGTTGAGATCGGGGCTGACCTGTCCTTCCTTGGTTGAGACTGGGCTGACTTGTACTTCCCAGGTTGAGACCGGGGTAGACCTGTACTTCTCGGGATGAGACCGGGGATGACCTGTACTTTCTGAGTTGAGAACGGAGCTGACTTGTACCTCCCTGGTTAAGACGGGGGCTGACCTGTACCTCCCGTGTTGATACCGTGGCTGACCTATACTTCCCAAGTTCTGACTGGGGCTGACCTGTACTTCTCGAGTTGAGACCTGTGCTGACCTGTACTTCCCGTGTTGAGTCCGGGGCTGACATGTACCTCCCGGTTCAAACCAGGGCTGACCTGTACATCCCGAGTCGTGATCGGTGCTGACTTGTACCTCATGGGTTGAGACCAGGGTTGACCTGTACCTCCCGTGTTAAGATCGATGCTGACCTGTACTTCCCGGGTTGAGATTGAGTTAAACCTGTACTTCCCGGGTTGAGATCGGGGCTAACCTGTACCTCCCGGGTTAAAATTAGGGCTGACCTGTACCTCCCGAATTGAGATCGGGGCTGACCTGTAGTTCCTTGGTTAAAACTGGGGCTGACATGTACCTCCCCGGTTGAGACCGAGGCTAACATGTACCTTCCGGGTTGAGACTAGGGCTGACCTGTACTTCCCGGGCTGAGACCGGGGCTGCCCTAAACTTCCCATTTGAGATCGGGGTTGACCTGTACTTCCCTGATTGAGACTGGGGCTGACCTGTACTTCCCAACTTGAGACCGGGACTGACCTGTACTTCCCGGATTAAGATCGGGGCTGACCTGTGCTTTCCGTGTTGAGACCGGGGTTGACCTGTACCTCCCGGGTTGAGACCGAGGCTGACATGTACTTCCTGGGTTGAAACCGGGGGTGAACTATTGGACCGGTACTGAGACTGAGGTTGACCTGTACTTCCCCGGGTTGAGACTAGGCTGACCTATACTTCCCGGGTTGAGACCTAAGGCTGATCTGTACATTCTGGGTTGAGATCGGGGCTGATATGTACCTCCTTGATTAAGACCGGGGCTTACATGTACCTACCGAGTTTAGACTGATGCTGACTTGTACATCATGCGTTAAGTCCGGTGCTGACCTGTACTTCTCGGGTTGAGATCGGGGCTAACCTGTACCTCCAGTGTTGAGACCTGGGCTGACCTATACCTCCCTGGTTAAAATCGGAGCATACTTGTACCTCCCGGGTTGAGATCGGGGCTGACCTGTACTTTTAGGGTTGATACTGGGGATGACCTGTACTTCACGAGTTAAGAATGGGGCAAACATGTACCTCCCAGATTGTGACCGGGGCTAACCTGTACTTCCCGGGTTGAGATCGGGGCTGACCTGCACTTCACGGGTGGAGATCGGGGCATACCTGTACCTTCTTGGTTGAGACCGGAACTAAATTGTACTTCTCGGGTTGAGACCGGGGCTGACCTGTACTTTTTGAGTTGAGACCGGAGCTGACTTGTACCTCCCTGGTTAAGACGGGGGCTGACTTGTACCTCCCGGGTTGAGACTATGGCTGACCTATACTTCCCAGGTTGAGACCAGGGCTGACCTGTACTTCTCGAGTTGAGATCGGTGTTGACCTATACCTCCCGTGTTGAGACCGTGGCTGACCTTTACCTCCCGGTTCAAACTGGGCCTGACCTGTACATCCCGTGTTAAAATTGGGGCTGACCTGTACCACCCGGGTTGAGACCGGGGTTGACCTGCACCTCTCGGGTTAAGATCGAGGCTGACCTATACTTCTCGGGTTGAGACCGGGGCTAACCTGTACTTCCCGGGTTGAGACGGGGGCTGACCTATACTTCATATTTTGAGACCGGGGTTGGCCAATACTTCTCGGGTTGAGATCGGGGTTGACCTGTACTTCCCGTGTTGAGACTGGGCTGACTTGTACTTCCCAGGTTGAGACCGGGGTAGACCTGTACTTCTCGGGATGAGACCGGGGATGACCTGTACTTTCTGAGTTGAGAACGGAGCTGACTTGTACCTCCCTGGTTAAGACGGGGGCTGACCTGTACCTCCCGTGTTGATACCGTGGCTGACCTATACTTCCCAAGTTCTGACTGGGGCTGACCTGTACTTCTCGAGTTGAGACCTGTGCTGACCTGTACTTCCCGTGTTGAGTCCGGGGCTGACATGTACCTCCCGGTTCAAACCAGGGCTGACCTGTACATCCCGAGTCGTGATCGGTGCTGACTTGTACCTCATGGGTTGAGACCAGGGTTGACCTGTACCTCCCGGGTTAAGATCGAAGCTGACCTGTACTTCCCGGGTTGAGACCGGGGCTAACCTGTACCTCCCGGGTTAAAATTAGGGCTGACCTGTACCTCCCGAATTGAGATCGGGGCTGACCTGTAGTTCCTTGGTTAAAACTGGGGCTGACATGTACCTCCCCGGTTGAGACCGAGGCTAACATGTACCTTCCGGGTTGAGACTAGGGCTGACCTGTACTTCCCGGGCTGAGACCGGGGCTGCCCTAAACTTCCCATTTGAGATCGGGGTTGACCTGTACTTCCCTGATTGAGACTGGGGCTGACCTGTACTTCCCAACTTGAGACCGGGACTGACCTGTACTTCCCGGATTAAGATCGGGGCTGACCTGTGCTTTCCGTGTTGAGACCGGGGTTGACCTGTACCTCCCGGGTTGAGACCGAGGCTGACATGTACTTCCTGGGTTGAAACCGGGGGTGAACTATTGGACCGGTACTGAGACTGAGGTTGACCTGTACTTCCCCGGGTTGAGACTAGGCTGACCTATACTTCCCGGGTTGAGACCTAAGGCTGATCTGTACATTCTGGGTTGAGATCGGGGCTGATATGTACCTCCTTGATTAAGACCGGGGCTTACATGTACCTACCGAGTTTAGACTGATGCTGACTTGTACATCATGCGTTAAGTCCGGTGCTGACCTGTACTTCTCGGGTTGAGATCGGGGCTAACCTGTACCTCCAGTGTTGAGACCTGGGCTGACCTATACCTCCCTGGTTAAAATCGGAGCATACTTGTACCTCCCGGGTTGAGATCGGGGCTGACCTGTACTTTTAGGGTTGATACTGGGGATGACCTGTACTTCACGAGTTAAGAATGGGGCAAACATGTACCTCCCAGATTGTGACCGGGGCTAACCTGTACTTCCCGGGTTGAGATCGGGGCTGACCTGCACTTCACGGGTGGAGATCGGGGCATACCTGTACCTTCTTGGTTGAGACCGGAACTAAATTGTACTTCTCGGGTTGAGACCGGGGCTGACCTGTACTTTTTGAGTTGAGACCGGAGCTGACTTGTACCTCCCTGGTTAAGACGGGGGCTGACTTGTACCTCCCGGGTTGAGACTATGGCTGACCTATACTTCCCAGGTTGAGACCAGGGCTGACCTGTACTTCTCGAGTTGAGATCGGTGTTGACCTATACCTCCCATGTTGAGACCGTGGCTGACCTTTACCTCCCGGTTCAAACTGGGCCTGACCTGTACATCCCGTGTTAAAATTGGGGCTGACCTGTACCACCCGGGTTGAGACCGGGGTTGACCTGCACCTCTCGGGTTAAGATCGAGGCTGACCTATACTTCTCGGGTTGAGACCGGGGCTAACCTGTACTTCCCGGGTTGAGACGGGGGCTGACCTATACTTCATATTTTGAGACCGGGGTTGGCCAATACTTCTCGGGTTGAGATCGGGGTTGACCTGTACTTCCCGTGTTGAGACTGGGCTGACTTGTACTTCCCAGGTTGAGACCGGGGTAGACCTGTACTTCTCGGGATGAGACCGGGGATGACCTGTACTTTCTGAGTTGAGAACGGAGCTGACTTGTACCTCCCTGGTTAAGACGGGGGCTGACCTGTACCTCCCGTGTTGATACCGTGGCTGACCTATACTTCCCAAGTTCTGACTGGGGCTGACCTGTACTTCTCGAGTTGAGACCTGTGCTGACCTGTACTTCCCGTGTTGAGTCCGGGGCTGACATGTACCTCCCGGTTCAAACCAGGGCTGACCTGTACATCCCGAGTCGTGATCGGTGCTGACTTGTACCTCATGGGTTGAGACCAGGGTTGACCTGTGCCTCCCGGGTTAAGATCGAAGCTGACCTGTACTTCCCGGGTTGAGACCGGGGCTAACCTGTACCTCCCGGGTTAAAATTAGGGCTGACCTGTACCTCCCGAATTGAGATCGGGGCTGACCTGTAGTTCCTTGGTTAAAACTGGGGCTGACATGTACCTCCCCGGTTGAGACCGAGGCTAACATGTACCTTCCGGGTTGAGACTAGGGCTGACCTGTACTTCCCGGGCTGAGACCGGGGCTGCCCTAAACTTCCCATTTGAGATCGGGGTTGACCTGTACTTCCCTGATTGAGACTGGGGCTGACCTGTACTTCCCAACTTGAGACCGGGACTGACCTGTACTTCCCGGGTTAAGATCGGGGCTGACCTGTGCTTTCCGTGTTGAGACCGGGGTTGACCTGTACCTCCCGGGTTGAGACCGAGGCTGACATGTACTTCCTGGGTTGAAACCGGGGGTGAACTATTGGACCGGTACTGAGACTGAGGTTGACCTGTACTTCCCCGGGTTGAGACTAGGCTGACCTATACTTCCCGGGTTGAGACCTAAGGCTGATCTGTACATTCTGGGTTGAGATCGGGGCTGATATGTACCTCCTGGATTAAGACCGGGGCTTACATGTACCTACCGAGTTGAGACTGATGCTGACTTGTACATCATGCGTTAAGTCCGGTGCTGACCTGTACTTCTCGGGTTGACCTGTACCTCCAGTGTTGAGATCGGGGCTGACCTGCATCTTTTGGGTTGAGGCCAGGGCTGACCTATAACTCCTGGGTTGAGATCGAGGCTGACCTGTACCTCCTAGGTTGAGATCGGGGCTGACCTGTACTTCTCGGGTTGAGACCGGGGCTGACCACTACCTTTCTGGATGATATCGGGGCTGACCTGTACCTCTTGGGTTAAGACCGGGACTGACCTATACTTCCTGAGTTGATACCGGGGCTGACCTATACTTCTTGAGTTGAGACCGGGGCTGACTCGTTATTCTTGCTTTAAGACCGGGGCTGAACTATACTTCTCGGGTTGAGACCGGGGCTGACCTGTCCTTCTCGAGTTGAGATCGGGGCTGACCTGTACCTCCTAGGTTGAAACCAGGGCTAACTTGTACATCCTGAGTTGGGACCGGGGTTGACCTATACTTCTCATGTTGAGATCGGGGCTGACTTATACCTTCTAGTTTGAGACTGGGGATGACCTGTACCTCCCGGGTTGAGACAGGGGCTGACCTGTACTTCCCGGGTAGAGACCGAGGCTGACATGTGCTTCTCGAATTGAGACCAAGGCTGACTTATACTTCCTGAGTTGAGACCGGGGCTAACTTGTAATTCCCAGGTTAACATCCCGGCTGAACTATACTTCCCGGGTTGAGACCGAGACTGACCTGTCCTTCTCTAGTTGATACCGGGGCTGACTTGTACCTCCTTGGTTGAGACCGGGGCTAATCTGTACTTCCCGAGTTGGGACCGGGGTTGGCCTATACATCCTGACTGAAGACTGGGGCTGACCTGTACCTCCATGGTTGAGATCGGGGCTAACATGTGTCATTCGGGTTGAAGCCAGGGCTGACCTGTAACTCCCGGGTTGAGACCGCGGCTGACCTGTACCTCCCGAGTTGAGATCGGGGCTGACCGGTACTTCTCGGGTTGAGATCGGGGCTGACCAGTACCTCCTCAGCTGATATCAAGGCTGACCTGTACCTCCCGAGTTGAGACCAAGGCTGACCTGTACTTCCCGGGTTGATACCGGGGCTGACCTATAATTCTTGAGTTGACACCGGGGCTTACCTATAATTCCTGGGTTTAGAACGGGACTGACCTATACATCTCGGATTGAGACCGGGGCCGACCGGTAATTCTCGAGTTGAGACCAGGGCTGACCTGTACCTCCTAGGTTGAGACCGGGGCGGACATGTACTTCCCAGGTTGGGACGGGGGCTAACCTGTACTTCTCGGGTTGAGATCGGGGCTGACCTGTACCTCCCGAGTTGAGACTGGGGCTGACCTGTACCTTTCAGGTTGAGACCGGGGCTGACCATTACTTCCCGGGTTGAGACCGGGTCTGACCTGTACCTCCCGGGTTGAGACCGGGGCTGACCTGTATTTCCTAGGTTGAGATCGGGGCTGACTTGCACTTCCTGGGTTGAGGCCGAGGCTGACTTGTACTTCTTGGGTTAAGATCGGGGTTGACATGTACATCCCGGGTTGAGAGCGGGGCTGACTTGTACTTCCCGAGTTGAGACCGAGGCTGACCTGTACTTCCCGGGCTGAGACCGGGGCTGACCAGCACTTCCCGGGTTGAGATCGGGGCTGTCTTGTACTTCTTGAGCTGAGATCGTGGCTAACCTGTACCTCTATGGTTGAGACCGGGGCTGACCTGTACTTCCCGGGTTGAGACCGAGGATGACCTGTATTTCCCAGGTAGAGACCGGGCCTGACTTGTGATTCCTAGGTTGAGAATGAGGTTGACCTGTACCTGTTAGGTTCTGACGGGGGCAGACCTGTACTTCCCAGGGTTAAGATCAGGGCTGACCTGCGCCTCCTAGGTCCCGGGGGCTGACCTGTACTTCCTAGGTTTAGATCAGGGCCGAACTGATGACCCAGTACTGAAACTGGGGTTGACCTGTACTTCCTCGGGGTTAGATTGGGGATGACCTGTACTTCCAAGGTTAACACCGAAGCTGACATGTACTTCCCAGGTTGAGATCGGTGCTGACCTGTATTTTTAGTGTTGAGATCGGGCCTGACCTATACCTCCTGATTCAAATTGGGGCTGACCTGTACATCCCGAGTTGAGATCGGGGCTGACTTGTACCTCCCAGGTTGAGATCGGGGTTGACCTGTACCTCCCGGGTTAATACCGGGGCTGACCTGTACTTCCCGGGTTGAGACGGGGGCTAACCTATACTTCCCGGGTAGAGACCGGGGCTGGCCTGTACTTCCTGGGTTGAGATCAGGGCTGACTTTTACTTCCTGGGTTGAGACTGGGCTGACCTGTACTTCTCGGATTGAGACCGGGGAAGACCTATACTTCCCGACATGAGACCGAGGCTTACCTGTACTTTTCGGGTTTAGATCGGGGATGACCCGTACTTTTTGATTTAAGATCGGAGCTGACTTTTACCTCCCTGATTAAGACGGCGGCTGACCTGTACCTCCCGGGTTGATACCGTGGCTGACCTATACTTCCCAGGTTGAGTCCGGGGCTGACCTGTACTTCCCGAGTTGAGACCGCAGCTGACCTGTACTTCCCGTGTTGAGACCAAGGCTGACCTGTACCTCCCGGTTCAAATCGGGGCTGACCTGTACATCCCGAGTTGAGACCGGGGCTGACATGTACCTGCCGGGTTGAGACCGGGATTGACCTATACCTCACGGGTTAAGATCGAGGCTGACCTGTACTTCCTGGGTTTAGATCACGGCCGAACTGATGACCCAGTACTGAAACTGGGGTTGACCTGTACTTCCTCGGGGTTAGATTGGGGATGACCTGTACTTCCAAGGTTAACACCGAAGCTGACATGTACTTCCCAGGTTGAGATCGGTGCTGACCTATATTTCTACTGATGAGATCGGGCCTGACCTATACCTCCTGATTCAAATTGGGGCTGACCTGTACATCCCGAGTTGAGATCGGGGCTGACTTGTATCTCCCAGGTTGAGATCGGGGTTGACCTGTACCTCCCGGGTTAAGACCGAGGCTGACCTGTACTTCCCGGGTTGAGACGGGGGCTAACCTATACTTCCCGGGTAGAGACCGGGGCTGGCCTGTACTTCCCGGGTTGAGATCAGGGCTGACTTGTACTTCCTAGGTTGAGACTGGGCTGACCTGTACTTCTCGGATTGAGACCGGGGAAGACCTATACTTCCCGAGATGAGACCGAGGCTTACCTGTACTTTTCGGGTTGAGATCGGGGATGACCCGTACTTTTTGAGTTAAGATCGGAGCTGACTTTTACCTCCCTGATTAAGACAGGGGCTGACCTGTACCTCCCGGGTTGATACCGTGGCTGACCTATACTTCCCAGGTTGAGTCCGGGGCTGACCTGTACTTCCCGAGTTGAGACCGCAGCTGACCTGTACTTCCCGTGTTGAGACCAAGGCTGACCTGTACCTCCCGGTTCAAATCGGGGCTGACCTGTACATCCCGAGTTGAGACCGGGGCTGACATGTACCTGCCGGGTTGAGATCGGGGTTGACCTATACCTCACGGGTTAAGATCGAGGCTGACCTGTACTTCTCGGGTTGAGACAAGGGCTAACCTGTACTTCCCGGGTTGAGACCAGGGTTGACCTGTACCTCCCGGGCTAAAACTGGGGCAGACCTGTACCTCCTGAATTGAGATCAGGGCTGACCTGTACATTCTGGGTTGAGTCCGGGGCTGACCTGTACCTCCCGAGTTAAGACCGAGGCTGACCTATACTTTCTGGGTTGATACCGGGGCTGACCTATACTTCCCGAGTTGATACCGGGGCTGACCTATAATTCTCGAGTTGAGAACGGGGCTGACCTATACTTCCCGGGTTGAGACCGCAGCCGACCGGTACTTCCCGAGTTAAGACCAGGGCTTACCTGTACCTCCTAGGTTGAGACCGGGGAGGACCTATACTTCCCGAGTTGGGACCGGGGGTTGGCCTATACATCCTGACTGAAGACCGGGGCTGACCTGTACCTCCATGGTTGAGATCGGGGCTAACATGTATCATTCGGGTTGAAGGCAGGGCTGACCTGTAACTCCCGGGTTGAGACCGCGGCTGACCTATACCTCCCGAGTTGAGATCGGGGCTGACCGGTACTTCTCGGGTTGAGATCGGGGCTGACCTGTACCTCCTCAGTTGATATCAAGGCTGACCTGTACCTCCCGAGTTGAGACCAAGGCTGACCTGTACTTCCCGGGTTGATACCGGGGCTGACCTATAATTCCTGAGTTGAGACCGGGGCTTACCTATAATTCCTGGGTTTAGAACGGGACTGACCTATACATCTCGGATTGAGACCGGGGCCGACTGGTAATTCTCGAGTTGAGACCAGGGCTGACCTGTACCTCCTAGGTTGAGACCGGGGCGGACATGTACTTCCCAAGTTGGGACGGGGGCTAACCTGTACTTCTCGAGTTGAGATCGGGGCTGACCTGTACCTCCCGAGTTGAGACTGGGGCTGACCTGTACCTTTCAGGTTGAGACCGGGGCTGACCTGTACTTCCCGGGTTGAGACCGGGTCTAACCTGTACCTCCCGGGTTGAGACCGGGGCTGACCTGTATTTCCTAGGTTTAGATCGGGGCTGACTTGCACTTCCTGGGTTGAGGCCGAGGCTGACTTGTACTTCTCGGGTTAAGATCGGGGTTGACATGTACATCCCGGGTTGAGAGCGGGGCTGACTTGTACTTCCCGAGTTGAGACCGAGGCTGACCTGTACTTCCCGGGCTGAGACCGGGGCTGACCAGCACCTCCCGGGTTGAGATCGGGGCTGTCTTGTACTTATTGAGTTGAGATCGTGGCTGACCTGTACCTCTATGGTTGAGACCGGGGCTGACCTGTACTTTCCGGGTTGAGACCGAGGATGACCTGTATTTCCCAGGTAGAGACCGGGCCTGACTTGTGATTCCTAGGTTGAGAATGAGGTTGACCTGTACCTGTTAGGTTCGGACGGGGGCAGACCTGTACTTCCCAAGGTTAAGATCAGGGCTGACCTGCGCCTACCGGGTCCTGGGGGCTGACCTGTACTTCCTGGGTTTAGATCAGGGCCGAACTGATGACCCAGTACTGAAACTGGGGTTGACCTGTACTTCCTCGGGGTTAGATTAGAGATGACCTGTACTTCCAAGGTTAACACCGAAGCTGACATGTACTTCCCAGGTTGAGATCGGTGCTGACCTGTATTTCTAGTGTTGAGATTGGTCCTGACCTATACCTCCCGATTCAAATTGGGGCTGACCTGTACATCCCGAGTTGAGATCGGGGCTGACTTGTACCTCCCAGGTTGAGATCGGGGTTGACCTGTACCTCCCGGGTTAAGACCGAGGCTGACCTGTACTTCCCGGGTTGAGACGGGGGTTAACCTATACTTCCCGGGTAGAGACTGGGGCTGGCCTGTACTTCCCGGGTTGAGATCAAGGCTGACTTGTACTTCCTGGGTTGAGAGCGAGGCTGACCTGTACTTCCCGGGCTGAGACCGGGGCTGACCAGCACCTCCCGGGTTGAGATCGGGGCTGTCTTGTACTTCTTGAGTTGAGATCGTGGCTGACCTGTACCTCTATGGTTGAGACCGGGGCTGACCTGTACTTCCCAGGGTTGAGACCGAGGATGACCTGTATTTCCCAAGTAGAGACCGGGCCTGACTTGTGATTCCTAGGTTAAGAATGAGGTTGACCTGTACCTGTTAGGTTCGGACGGGGGCAGACCTGTACTTCCCAGGGTTAAGATCAGGGCTGACCTGCGCCTCCCGGGTCCCGGGGGCTGACCTGTACTTCCTGGGTTTAGATCAGGGCCGAACTGATGACCCAGTACTGAAATTGGGGTTGACCTGTACTTCCTCGGGGTTAGATTGGGGATGACCTGTACTTCCAAGGTTAACACCGAAGCTGACATGTACTTCCCAGGTTGAGATCGGTGCTGACCTGTATTTCTAGTGTTGAGATCGGGCCTGACCTATACCTCCCGATTCAAATTGGGGCTGACCTGTACATCCCGAGTTGAGATCGGGGCTGACTTGTACCTCCCAGGTTGAGATCGGGGTTGACCTTGTACCTCCCGGGTTAAGACCGAGGCTGACCTGTACTTCCCGGGTTGAGACGGGGGCTAACCTATACTTCCCGGGTAGAGACCGGGGCTGGCCTATACTTCCCGGGTTGAGACGGGGGCTAACCTATACTTCCCGGGTAGAGACCGGGGCTGGCCTGTACTTCCCGGGTTGAGATCAGGGCTGACTTGTACTTCCTGGGTTGAGACTGGGCTGACCTGTACTCCTCGGATTGAGACCGGGGAAGACCTATACTTCCCGAGATTAGACCGAGGCTTACCTGTACTTTTTGGGTTGAGATCGGGGATGACCCGTACTTTTTGAGTTAAGATCAGAGCTGACTTTTACCTCCCTGATTAAGACGGGGGCTGACCTGTACCTCCCGGGTTGATACCGTGGCTGACCTATACTTCCCAGGTTGAGTCCGGGGCTGACCTGTACTTCCCGAGTTGAGACCGCAGCTGACCTGTACTTCCCGTGTTGAGACTAAGGCTGACCTTTACCTCCCGGTTCAAATCGGGGCTGACCTGTACATCCCGAGTTGAGACCGGGGCTGACATGTACCTGTCGGGTTGAGACCGGGGTTGACCTATACCTCACGGGTTAAGATCGAGGCTGACCTGTACTTCTCGGGTTGAGACCAGGGCTAACCTGTACTTCCCGGGTTGAGACCAGGGTTGACCTGTACCTCCCAGGCTAAAACTGGGGCTGACCTGTACCTCCTGAATTGAGATCAGGGCTGACCTGTACATTCTGGGTTGAGTCCGGGGCTGACCTGTACCTCCCGAGTTAAGACCAAGGCTGACCTATACTTCCCGAGTTGATACCGGGGCTGACCTATAATTCTCGAGTTGAGAACGGGGCTGACCTATACTTCCTGGGCTGAGACCGGAGCCGACCGGCACTTCCCGAGTTAAGACCAGGGTTTACCTGTACCTCCTAGGTTGAGACCGGGGAGGACCTATACTTCCCGAGTTGAGGCCAGGGCTGACCTATAATTCTCGAGTTGAGAACGGGGCTGACCTATACTTCTCGGGTTGAGACCGGGGACGACCGGTACTTCCCGAGTTGAGACCAGGGCTTACCTGTACCTCCTAGGTTGAGACTGGGGCGGACCTGTACTTCCCGGGCTGGGACCGGGGCTGACCTGTACTTCTCTAGTTGAGATCGGGGCTGACATGTACCTCCCTAGTTGAGACTGGGGCTAACCTATACCTTTCGGGTTGAGACCGGGGCTAACCTGTACTTCCCGGGTTGTGACCGGGTCTGACCTGTACCTCCCGGGTTAAGACCGGGGCTGACCTGTATTTCCTAAATTGAGATCGGGGCCGACCTGCACTTCCCGGTTGAGGCAGAGGCTGACTTGTACTTCCCGGGCTGAGATTGGGGCTGACATGTACATCCCGGGTTGAGAGCGGGGCTGACCTGTACTTCCCGAGTTGAAACCGAGGCTGACCTGTACTTCCTGGGCTGAGACCGGGGCTGACCAGCACCTCCCGGGTTGAGACCGGGGTTGTCCTGTACATCTTGAGTTGAGATCGTGGCTGACCTGTACCTCTATGGTTGAGACGGGGGCTGATCTGTACTTCCTGGGTTAAGACCGAGGCTGACCTATATTTCCCAGGTAGATACCGGGCCTGACCTGTATTTCCCGGGTTGAGAATGAGGTTGACCTATACCTGTCAGGTACGGACGAAGGCTGACCTGTACTTCCCGGGTTGAGACCGCGGCTGACCTGTACTTCCTAGGGTTGAGACCGGGGCTGACCTGCACCTGCCGGGTTTAGACCGAGGCTGACCTGTACTTCCTAGATTTAGATCGGGGCTAAACTGAAGGCCCGGTACTGAGACTGGGGTTGACCTGTACTTCCCCGGGTTGAGACCGGGGCTGACCTGTACTTCCCAGGTTGAGACCGTAGCTGACCTGTACTTCCCAGGTTGAGACCGGGGATAATCTGTACTTCCCGGATTGAGACCATGGCTAACTTGTACCTCCCGGGTTGAGATCGGGGTTAACCAATACCTCCAGAGTTAAGATCGGGGCTGACCTGTTCCTCCCGGGTTGAGACCAAGGCTGACTTGTACTTCCCAAGTTAAGACCAGGGCTAACCTGTACTTCTCGGGTTGAGACCGGGGCTGACCTGTACCTCCCGAGTTAAAATCGGGGCTGACCTGTACCTCCTAGGTTGAGACAGGGGTGGACCTGTACTTCCCGGGTTAAGACCAGGCCTGACCTGTACTTCTCGGGTTGAGTTTGGAGCAGACCTATACCTCCCGGGTTGAGACTGAGGCTGACCTATATCTCTCGTGTTGAGACGGGGGCTGACCTGTACTTCCCAGGTTGACACCGGGGATGGCCTATACTTCCCGGGTTGAGATCGGGGCTGACCCGTACTTCCCGGGTTGAGACTGGGCTGACCTATACTTCCCAGGTTGAGACCGGGGCTACTTTCTAGGTTGAGATTGGGGCTGACCGGTACTTTCTGAGTTGAGATTGGAGCTGACTTGTACCTCCCTGGTTAAGACGGGGGATGACCTGTACCTCCCGAGTTGAGACCGTGGCTGACCTAAACTTCCCAACTTGAGATCGGGGCTGACATGTACATCCCGAGTTGAGATCGGTGCTAACTTGTACTTCTCGTGTTGAGATCGGGCCTGACCTGTACCTCCCGATTTAAACTGGGGCTGACCTGTACATCCCGAGTTGAGATCGGGGCTGACTTGTACCTCCCGAATTGAGATCGGGGTTGACCTGTTCCTCTCGGGTTAAGACCGGGGCTAACCTGTACCACCTAGGTTGAGACCGGGGTTGACCTGTACTTATCGGGTTAAGACCAGACCTGGCCTATACTTCTCGGGTTGAGTCTGGAGCTGACCTATATCTCCCGGGTTGAGACTGAGGCTGACCTATATCTCTCGGGTTGAGACAGGGGATGACCTGTACTTCCTGGGTTTAAATCGGGGATGGCCTATAATTCTCGGGTTGAGATCGGGGCTGACCTGTACTACCCGGGTTGAGACTGGGCTGACCTATACTCCCGGGTTAAGACCGGGGCTACTTTCCGGGTTGAGATCGGGCTGACCTGTACTTTCTGAGCTGAGATTGTAGCTGACTTGTACCTCCCTAGTTAAGACGGGGGCTAACCTGTACCTCCCATGTTGAGACCGTGGCTGACTTATACTTCCCAAGTTGAGACGGGGCTGACCTGTACTTCCCGAGTTGAGATCGGTGCTGACCTGTATTTCTTGTGTAGAGATCAGGCCTGACCTGTACCTCCGAATTCAAACTAGGTCTGACCTGTACATCCCGAGTTGACATCGGTGCTGATTTGCACCTCCCGAGTTGAGATCGGGGTTGACCTGTACCTCTCGAGTTAAGACCGAGGCTGACCTGTACTTCACGAGTTGAGACGGGGGCTGACCTGTACTTCCCGGGTTGAGACCGGGGCTGGCCTGTACTACCCGGGTTGAGATCGGGGCTGACTTGTACCTCCTGAATTGAGATCGGGGCTGAACGGTACTTCCCGGGTTAATACCGGGGTTGGCCTGTACCTCCCGAGTTGAGATCGAGGCTGACCTGTACTTCCCGGGTTGATACCGGGGCTGACCTATAATTCATGAGTTGAGACCGGGGCTGACCTAAATTCTAGGGTTGAGAACGGGGCAGACCTACACTTCCCAAGTTGAGACCGGGGCCGATCGGTACTTCTCGAGTTGAGACTAGGGCTGACCTGTACCTCCTAGGTTGAGACCGGGGCGGACCTGTACTTCCCGGGTTGGGACCGGGGCTGACTTGTACTTCTCGGTTTGAGATCGGGGCTTACCTGTACCTCCCGAGTTGAGACTGAGGCTGACCTGTACCTTTCGAATTGAGACCGGTGCTGACCTATACTTCCCAGGTTGAGATCGGGTCTGACCTGTACCTCCCGGGTTGAGACCGGGGCTGACCTATTTTTCCTAGGTTGAGATCGGTGCTGACCTGCACTTCCCGGATTGAGGACGAGGCTGACTTGTACTTCCCGGGTTGAGATCAGGGCTGACATGTACATCTTGGGT
Organism: Panax stipuleanatus; assembly: GCA_020205555.1. NCBI lineage: Eukaryota > Viridiplantae > Streptophyta > Magnoliopsida > Apiales > Araliaceae > Panax > Panax stipuleanatus. Next base: position 86,900,532 of record CM035118.1, read on the forward strand.
TGAGAGCGGGGCTGACCTGTACTTCCCAAGTTGAGACCGAGGCTGACCTGTACTTCTCGGGCTGAGACCGAGGCTGACCAGCACCTCTCGGGTTGAGACCGGGGCTGTCCTACACTTCTTGAGTTGAGATCGTGACTGACCTGTACCTCTATGGTTGAGTCCGGGGCTGACCTGTACTTCCCGGGTCGATACCGAGGCTGACCTGTATTTCTCAAGTAGAGACCGAGCCTGACCTGTATGTCCCGGGTTGTTAATGAGGTTGACCTGTACCTGTCCGGTTCGGACGGGGGCTGACCTGTACTTCTCGGGTTGAGACCGCGGCTGACCTATACTTCCCAGGGTTGAGACCGGGGCTGACCTGTACCTCCTAGGTTGAGACCGAGGTTGACCTATACATCCCGGGTTAAGACCAGACCTGGCCTATACTTCTCGGGTTGAGTCTGGAGCTGACCTGTATCTCCTGGGTTGAGACTGAGGCTGACCTATATCTCTCGGGTTGAGACAGGGGATGACCTGTACTTCCCGGGTTTAAATTGGGGATGGCCTGTAATTCTCGGGTTGAGATCGGGGCTGACCTGTACTTTTTGGGTTGAGACTGGGCTGACCTATACTCCCGGGATAAGACCGGGGCTACTTTTCGGGTTGAGATCGGGGCTGACCTGTACTTTTTGAGCTGAGATTATAGCTGACTTGTACCTCCCTGGTTAAGACAGGGGCTAACCTGTACCTCCCATGTTGAGACCGTGGCTGACTTATACTTCCCAAGTTGAGACGGGGGCTGACCTATAATTCCCGAGTTGAGATCGGTGCTGACCTGTATTTCTTTTATTCAGATCGGGCCTGACCTGTACCTCCGAATTCAAACTAGGTCTGACCTGTACATCCCGAGTTGAGATCAGTGCTGAGTTGCACCTCTCGAGTTGAGATCGGGGTTGACCTATACCTCTCGAGTTAAGACCGAGGCTGACCTGTACTTCACGGGTTGAGACGGGGGCTGACCTGTACTTCTCGGGTTGAGACCGGGGCTGGCCTGTACCTCCCTGGTTGAGATCGGGGCTGACTTGTACCTCCTAAATTGAGATCGGGGCTTCCCGGTACTTCCCGGGTTGATACCGGGGCTGACCTGTACCTCCCTAGTTGAGATCGAGGCTGACCTGTACTTCCCGGGTTGATACTGGGGCTGACCTATACTTTCCGAGTTGAGACCGGGGCTAACCTATAATTCTCGGGTTGAGAACGGGGCTGACCTACACTTCCTGGGTTGAGACCGGGGCCGATCGGTACTTCTCGAGTTGAGACTAGGGCTGACCTGTACCTTCTAGGTTGAGACCGGGGCGGACCTGTATTTATCGAGTTGGGACCGGGGCTAACCTGTACTTCACGATTTGAGATCGGCGCTGACCTGTACCTCCTGAATAGAGATCGGGGCTTACCGGTACTTCCCGGGTTGATACCGGGGCTGACCTGTACCTCCCGACTTGAGATCGAGGCTGACCTGTACTTCCCGGGTTGATACAGGGGCTGACCAATACTTCCCGAGTTGAGACCGGGGCTGACCTACACTTCCCGGGTTGAGACCGGGGCTGATCGGTACTTCTCGAGTTGAGACTAGGGCTGACCTGTACCTCCTAGGTTGAGACCGGGGCAGACCTGTACTTCCCAGGTTGGGGTCGGGGCTGACCTGTACTTCTCGGTTTGAGATCGGGGCTGGCCTGTACCTCCCGAGTTGAGACTGGGGCTGACCTGTACCTTTCGGATTGAGACCAATGCTGACCTGTACTTCCCAGGTTGAGATCGGGTCTGACCTGTACCTCCCGGGTTGAGACCGGGTCTGACCTGTATTTCCTAGGTTTAGATCGGGGCTGACCTGCACTTCCTGGGTTGAGGACGAGGCTGACTTGTACTTCCCAGGTTGAGATCAGGGCTGACATGTACATCCTGGGTTGAGAGCGGGGCTGACCTGTACTTCCCGAGTTGGGACCGAGGCTGACCTGTACTTCTCGGGCTGAGACCGAGGCTGACCAGCACCTCCTGGGTTGAGACCGGGGCTGTCCTGCACTTCTTGAGTTTCGATCGTGGCTGACCTGTACCTCTATGGTTGAGCCCGGGGCTGACCTGTACTTCTCGGGTTGAGATAGAGGCTGACCTGTATTTCTCAGGTAGAAACCGAGCCTGACCTGTATTTCCCGGGTTGTGAATGAGGTTGACCTGTACCTGTCCGGTTCGGACGGGGCTGACCTGTACTTCTCGGGTTGAGACTGCGGCTGACCTATACTTCCCAGGGTTGAGATCAGGGTTGACCTGCACCTTCCGGGTTTAGACCGAGGATGAACTATACTTCATGGGTTTAGATCGGGGCTGAACTGATGGCCCGGTACTGAGACTGGGGTTGACCTGTACTTCCCCAGGTTGAGACCGGGGCTAAGCTGTACTTCCCAGGTTGAGATCCAGGTTGACCTGTACTTCCCAAGTTATGATCGGGACTGACCTGTACTTCCTGGATTGAGACCATGGCTGACCTGTACCTCCCGGGTTGAGACCGGGGCTGACCAATGCCTCCAGAGTTAAGATTGGGACTAACCTGTACCTCCCGGGTTGAGACCGGGACTGACCTGTACATCCCAAGTTGAAACCGGGGCTAACCTGTACTTCCCAAGTTGAGACGGGGGCTAACCTGTACTTCCTGGGTTGAGACCGGGGCTGACCTATACCTCCCGAGTTAAAATTGGGGCTAGACCTGTACCTCCTGGGTTGAGTCCTAGGTTGACCTGTACTTCCCTGGTTAAGACCAAGCCTGACCTGTACTTCTCAGGTTGAGTCTAGAGCTGACCTGTACCTCCCGGGTTGAGACTGAGGCTGACCTATATCTCTCGAGTTGAGACGGGGGTTGACATGTACTTCCCGGGTTGAGACCGGGGTTGGATTATAATTCCCGGGTTGAGATCGGGGCTGATCTGTACTTCTCGGGTTAGACTGGGTTGAACTATTCTTCCCGGGTTGAGACCGGGGCTACTTTTCGGTTTGAGTTTGGGGCTGACCTGTACTTTCTGAGTTGAGATCGGTGCAGACTTGTAACTCCCGGTTAAGACGGGAGCTGACCTGTACCTCCCGGGTTGAAACCGTGGCTGACTTATACTTCCCAAGTTGAGACCAGGGCTGACCTGTACTTCTCGAGTTGAGATCGGTGCTGACCTGTATTTCTCGTGCTGAGATCGGGCCTGACCTGTACCTCCCAATTCAAACTGGGGCTGACCTGTACATCCCGAGTTGAGATCAGGGCTCACTTGTACCTCCCGGGTTGAGATCGGGATTGACCTGTATCTCTCGGGTAAAGACTGAGGCTGACCTGTACTTCCCGGGTTGAGACGAGAGCTGACTTGTACCTCCTGGGTTGAGATCGGGGCTGGCCTGTACTTCCCGGGTTGAGATCAGGGCTGACCTGTACTTCCCAAGGTTGAGACCGGGGCTAACCTGCACCTCCCAGATTTAGACCGAGGCTTACCTGTACTTCCTGGGTTTAGATCGGGGCTGAACTGATGGCCCGGTACTGAGACTGGGGTTGGCCTGTACCTGCCCGGGCTGAGACCCGGGCTGACCTGTACTTTCCAGGTTGAGATCGGGGTATACCTGTACTTCCCAGGTTGAGACCGGGGCTAACCTGTACTTCCCGGATTGAGACCATGGCTGACCTATACCTCCCGTGTTGAGATCGGGGCTGACCAATACCTTCAGAGTTAAGACCGGGGCTGACCTGTACCTCCCGAGTTATTACCGTGCCTGACCTGTACTTCCCAAGTTGAGATCGGGTTTAACCTGTACTTCCCGGGTTGAGACCGGGGCTGACCTGTACCTCCCGAGTTAAAATCGGGGCTAACCTGTACCTCCTAGGTTGAGACCGGTTGACCTGTACTTCCTGGGTTAAGACCAGGCCTGACCTAGTACTTCTCGGGTTGAGTCTGGAGCTGACCTGTACCTCCTAGGTTAAGACTAAGGCTGACCTATATCTCTCGGGTTGAGACGAGGGCTGACCTGTACTTCCCGGGTTGAGACCGGGGATGGCCTATAATTCTCGGGTTGAGATCGGGCCTAACCTGTACTTCGCGGGTTGAGACCGGGTCTACTTTTTGGGTTGAGATCGGGGCTGACCTGTACTTTCTTAGTTGAGATCGGAGCTGACTTGTACCTCCCTGGCTAAGACGGGGGCTGACCTGTACCTCCCGGGTTGAGACCGTGGCTGACTTATACTTCCCAAGTTGAGACCGGGGCTGACCTGTACTTCTCGAGTTGAGATCGGTGCTGACCTATAAAACTCGTGTTGAGATCGGGCCTGACTTGTACCTCTCGATTCAAACTGGGGCTGACCTATACATCTCGAGTTGAGATCGGGGCTGACTTGTACTTCCTGGGTTGAGATCGGGGTTGACCTGTACCTCTCGGGTTAAGACCGAGGCTGACCTGTACTTTGCGGGTTTAGACGGGGGCTGACCTGTACTTCTTGGGTTGAGACCGGGGCTGGACTGTACTTCTCGGGTTGAGATCAGGGCTGACCTGTACTTCCCGGGTTGAGACTGGGCTGACCTGTTCTTCTCGGATTGAGATCGGGCAAGACATGTACTTCCCGAGATTAGACCGGGGCTGATCTGTACTTTCTGGGTTGAGATCGGTGCTGACCAGTACTTTTTGAGTTTATATCGGAGCTGACTTTTACCTCCATGGTTAAGACGGGGGCTGACCTGTACCTCCCGGGTTGAGACCGTGGCTGACCTATATTTCCCAAGTTAAGTCCGGGGCTGACCTGTACTTCCCGAGTTGAGATCGCAGCTGACCTGTACTTCTCGTGTTAACCGGGGCTGACCTGTACCTCCCGGTTCAAATCGGGGTTGACCTGTACATCCCGAGTTGAGATCGAAGCTGACATGTACCTCCCGAGTTGAGACCGGGGTTGACCTGTACCTCCCATTTTAAGATCGAGGCTGACCTGTACTTACCAGGTATAGACCAAGGCTAACCTGTACTTCCCGGGATAAGACCGGGGCTAACCTGTACCTCCCGGGCTAAAACTGGGGCTGACCTGTACCTCCTGAATAAATATCGGGGCTGACCTGTACTTCCTGGGTAGAGACCGGGGCTGATCTGTACCTCCCGGGTTGAGATCGGGGCTAACGTGCACCTCCTAGGTTGAGACCGAGGCAAACCTGTACTTCCCGGGCTGAGACCGAGACTGACCTGTACTTCCCAGTTTGAGACAGGGGCTGACCTGTACTTCCCGGGTTGAGACTATGGCTGACCTGTACTTCCTAACTTGAGACCGGGACTGACCTGTAATTCTCGGGTCGAGATCGGGGCTGACCTGTACCTCCCGGGTTGACACCGGGGCTGACCTGTACCTCCCTAGTTGATACCGGAGCTGACCTGTACCTCCCGGGTTAAGATAGGGGCTGACCTGTACTTCCAGGTTTGATACCGGGGATGACCTGTACTTCACGAGTTGAGACCGGGGTAGACCTGTACCTCACGTTTTGAGATCGGGGCTGACCTGTACTTCCCGGGTTGAGACCGGAGCTGACCTGTACTTCTCGGGTGGAGATCGGGGCTGACCTGTACCTCCCAGGTTGAGATCGGAGCAGAATTGTACTTCTCGGGTTAAGACCGGGGATGTCCTGTACTTCCTGGGTTAAGATCGGGCTGACCTGTACCTCCCGGTTGAGACTGAGGCTGACGTGTATCTCTCGGGTTGAGACGGGGGCTGTCCTGTACTTCCCGGGTTGAGACCGGGGCAGGCCTGTACTTCCCGGGTTGAGATCGGGGCTGACCTATACTTCTCGGGTTGAGATTGGGCTGGCCTGTACTTTCTGGGTTGAGACGGGGGCAGACCTGTACTTTTCAGGTTGAGACCGGGGCAGACCTTTACTTTTTGGGCTGAGACCGGGGCTGGCCAGTACTTCCTGGGTTAAGATCGGAGCTGACTTTTACCTCCCTAGTTAAGACGGGGGCTGACCTGTACCTCCCGGGTTTAGACCGTGGCTGACCTCTACTTCCCAGGTTGAGACCAGAGCTGACCTGTACTTCCCGAGTTGAGATTGGTGCTGACCTGTTCTTCCGGTGTTGAGACCGGGGCTGACCTGTACCTCTTGGTTCAAACTGGGGCTGACCTGTACATCCCGAGTTGAGATCGAGGCTGTACCTGTACCTCCCAGGTTGAGATCGAGGTTGACCTATACCTCAACGGTTAAGACCGAGGCTGACCTGTACTTCCCGATTTGAGACCGAGGCTAACCTGTACTTCTCGGGTTGAGACGGGGGCTAACCTGTACTTCCTGGGTTGAGATCGAGGCTGGCCTGTACTTCTCGGGTTGAGATTGGGGCTGACCTGTACTTCTCGGGTTGAGACTGGATTGACCTGTACTTCCCGGGTTAAGACCGGGGCAGACCTGTACTTCCCGGGATGAGACCGGGGCTAACCTCTACTTTCTAGGTTGAGATTGGGGCTGACCTGTACTTTTTGAATTGAGACCGGAGCTGACTTGTACCACCCTGGTTAAGACGGGGGCTGACCTATACCTCCCGGGTTGAGACCGTGGCTAACCTATACTTCCCAGGTTGATACCGGGGCTGACCAGTGCTTCCCGAATTGAGTTCGGTGCTGAACTATACTTCACGTGTTGGGACTAGGGTTGACCTATATCTCCCTGTTCAAACTGGGGCTGACCTGTACACTCCTAGTTGTGACCGGGGCTGACCTGTTCCTCCCGGGTTAACACCGAGGCTGACCTGTACTTCCTGAGTTGGGACCGGGGCTAACCTGTACTTCCCGAGTTGAGACCGGAGCTGACCTGTACCTCCCGATTTAAAATTGGGACAAACTTGTACCTCCCGAATCGAGATCGGGGTTGACCTATACTTCCTGCGTTGAGATCGGGGCTGACCTGTACCTCCCGGGTTGAGACCGGGGATGACCTGTACTTCCCGGGCTGAGACCGGGGATGACCTGTACTTCCCGGGCTGAGACCGTGGATGACCTGTACTTCCCAGTTTGAGACTGGGGCTGACCTGTTCATCCCGGGTTAAGACTTGGGCTGACCTGTACTTCCCATCATGAGACCGGGACTGACCTGTACTTCTCGGGTTGAGATCGGGGCTGACCTGTACTTTTCGGGTTAAGACCGGGGATGACCTGTACCTCCCTAGTTGAGACCGGGGCTGACTTGTACTTCCCGGGTTGAGACCGGGGCAGACCTGTACTTTTTGGGTTGAGATCGAGGCTGATCTGTACCTCTCGAGTAGAGACCGGAGCTGACTTGTACCTCCCTGATTAAGACGGGGGCTGACCTGTACCTCCCAGGTTGAGGCCATGGCTGACCTATACTTCCCTGATTGAGACCAGGGCTGACCTAGACTTCTCGAGTTGAGATCGGTGCTGACCTGTACTTCCCGTGTTGAGACCGGGGCTGACCCGCACCTCCTGGTTCAAACTGGGCCTGACCTGTACATCCTGTGTTGAAATCGGGGCTGACCTGTACCACCCGGGTTAAAACCGGGGTTGACCTGTACCTCTCGGGTTAAGATCGAAGCTGACCTGTACTACTCGGGCTGAGACCGAGGCTAAGCTGTACTTCCCGGGTTGAGACTGGGGCTGACCTATACTTCACGGGTTAAGACCGGGGCTGGCCAGTACTTCCTGGGTTAAGATCGGAGCTGACTTTTACCTCCCTAGTTAAGACGGGGGCTGACCTGTACCTCCCGGGTTTAGACCGTGGCTGACCTCTACTTCCCAGGTTGAGACCAGAGCTGACCTGTACTTCCCGAGTTGAGATTGGTGCTGACCTGTTCTTCCGGTGTTGAGACCGGGGCTGACCTGTACCTCCCTAGTTAAGACGGGGGCTGATCTGTACCTCCCGTGTTGATACCGTGGCTGACCTGTACTTTTTGAGTTGAAGACCGGTGCTGACCTGTATCACCCGTGTTGAGATCGGGGCTGACCTGTACCTCCTGGTTTAAATCGGGGCTGACCTGTACATCCCGAGTTGTGACCGGGGCTGACTTGTACCTCACGGGTTGAGACCGGGGTTGACCTGTACCTCTCGGGTTAAGAGCGAGGCTGACTTGTACTTCCCGGGTTGAGACCGGGGCTAACTTGTACTTCACGTGTTGAGACTGGGGCTAACCTGTACCTCCTGGGTTAAAACTGGGGCTGACCTGTACCTCCCGAATTGAGATCGGGGCTGACCTGTAGTTCCCGGGTTAAAACCGGGGTTGACATGTACCTCCCGGATCGAGACCGAGGCTAACAAGTACCTTCCAGGTTGAGACCAGGGCTAACCTGTACTTCCCGGGCTGAGACCGGGGCTGCCCTGTACTTCCTGGTTTAAGACCGGGGCTGACCTGTACTTCCCTGGTTGAGACTGGGGTTGACCTGTACTTCCCAACTTGAGACTGGGACTGACCTGTACTTCCCGATTTAAGATCGGGGAGGACCTGTTCTTTTTAGGTTGAGATCGGGGCTGACCTGTATCTCCCGGGTTGAGACCGAGGATGTCATGTACTTTCCTGGGTTGAAACCGGGGCTGAACTGATGGACCGGTACTAAGACTGAGGTTGACCTGTACTTCCCCGGGTTGAGACTAGGGCTGACCTATACTTCCCGGGTTGAGACCTGAGTCTGATCTGTACATTCTGGATTGAGACTGGGGCTGATATGTACCTCCTTGATTAAGACCGGGGATTACATGTACCTCCCGGGTTTAGACTGATGCTGACCTGTACCTCCCGGGTTAAGTCCGGTGCGGACCTGTACTTCTCGGGTTGAGATGGGGGCTAACCTGTACCTCCCGTGTTGAGACCTGGGCTGACATATACCTCCCTGGTTGAAACGAGAGCTGACCTGTAACTCCTTAGTTGATAACGGGGCTGACCTGTACTTCACGAGTTGAGACTGGAGCAGACCTGTACCTCGCGGTTTGAGATCGGGGCTGACCTTTACTACCTGGATTGAGACTGGGGCTTACCTGTACTTCCCGAGTTGAGATCGGGGCTGACCTATACTTCCTGGGTTGAGACCAAAGCAGACCTATACTTCTCGGGTTGAGACCAGGGCTGACCTGTACTTCCCTGGTTAAGATCAGGGCTGACCTGTACCTCCTGGGTTGAGACCGGTGCTGACCTGTACTTCTCGGGTTGAGACCGGGGCAGACCTGTACTTATCGGGTTGAGATCCGGTCAGCCCTGTACATCCCGAGTTGAGACTTGAGCTAACCTATACCTCCCGGGTTGAGACTGAGGTTGACCTGTACCTCTCGGGTTGAGACGGGGGCTGACCTATACATCCTGACTGAAGACCGGGGCTGACCAGTACCTCCATGGTTGAGATCGGGGCTAACATGTATCTTTCAGGTTGAGGCCAGGGCTGACCTGTAACTCCCGGGTTGAGACCTAGGCTATCCTGTACCTCCCGGGTTGAGATCGTGGCTGACCTGTACTTCTCGGGTTGAGATCGGGGCTGACCTGTACCTCCCTGGTTGATATCAAGGCTGACCTGTACCTCCCGAGTTGAGACCGAGGTTGACCTGTACTTCCTGGGTTGATACCGGGGTTGACCTATACTTCCCGAGTTGAGACCGGGGCTGACCTATAATTCCCAGCTTAAGAACGTGGCTGACCTATACTTCCCCAGTTGAGATCGGGGTCGACCGATATTTCCCGAGTTGAGACCAGGGCTGACCTGTACCTCCTAGGTTGAGACCGGGGCAGACCTGTACTTCTCGGGTTGGGACCGGGGCTGACCTGTACTTCTCGGGTTGAGATCGGGGCTGACCGGTACCTCCCGAGTTGAGACTGGGCTAACCTATACCTTTCGGGTTAAGACCGGGGATGACCTGTACTTCCTAGGTTGAGATCGGGGCTGACCTGCACTTATCGGGTTGAGGCCGAGGCAGACTTGTACTTCCCTGGTTGAGATCGGGGCTGACCTGTACATCCCGGGTTGAGAGCGGGGCTGACATGTACTTCCTGAGTTGAGACCGAGGCTGACCTGTACCTCCCAGTTTGAGACCAGGGTTGACCAACATCTCCCGGGTTGAGATCGGGGCTGTCCTGTACTTCTTAAGTTGAGATCGTGGCTGACCTGTACCTCCATGGTTGAGACCGGGACTGACATGTACTTACCTGGTTGAGATCGAGGCTGACATGTATTTCTCAGGTAGAGACCGGGCCTGACCTGTATTTCTCGGGTTGAGAATGAGGCTGACCTGTTCCTGTCAGGTTCAGGAGAGGGCTGACCTGTACTTCCCGGATTGAGACCGCGGCTGACCTGTACTTCCCAGGGTTGAGACCAGGGCTGACCTGCTCCTCCCGGGTTTAGACCGAGGCTGACCAGTACCTCTTGGGTTTAGATCGGGGCTGAACTGATGGCCCGGTACTGAGACTGAGGTTGACCTGTACTTCTCCTAGTTGAGACCGGGGTTGACCTGTACTTCCCAAGTTGAGAACGGGGCTGACCTGCACTTCCTTGATTGAGACCAAGGCTGACCTGTACCTCCCGGGTTGAGATCGGGGCTGACCAATACCTCCATAGTTAAGACCGGTGCTGACCTGTACCTCCCGAGTTGAGACCGGGGCAGACCTGTACTTCCCAAGTTGAGACCGGGGCTAACCTGTACTTCCTGAGTTGAGATCGAGGCTGACCTATACCTCCTGATTTAAAACCGGGGCTAATTTGTACCTCCTAGGTTGAGACCGGGGTTGCCTTTACTTTTCGGGTTAAGACCAGGCCTGACCTGTACTTTTCGGTTTGATTCTGGAGCTGACCTGTACCTCCCGGGTTGGGACTAAGGCCGACCTATATTTCTTGGGTTGAGACGGGGGCTGACCTGTACTTCTCGGGTTGAGATCGGGGGTGGCCTATAATTCCCGAGTTGAGATCGGGGCTGACCTGTACTTCCTGGGTTGAGACTGGGCTGACCTATACTTCCCGGGTTGAGACCGGGGCTGAACAGTACTTTTCGGGTTGAGATCGGAGCTGACTTGTACTTCCTGGGTTAAGATAGGGGCTGACCTGTACTTTTCGGGTTGAGATTGGGCAGACCTATACCTCCCGGGTTGAGACCGGGGCTGACCTGTACTTTTTGGGTTGAGATCGGGGCTGAACTGATGGCCCCGGGTTGAGACCGGGGCTGACCTGTACTTCCCGGGTTGAGACCTGAGGCTGACCTTTACTTTCTCGATTGAGACCGGGGTTGACATATACCTCCCGGACTGAGATCGGGGATTACATGTACCTCCTGGGTTGAGACTGGGGCTGACATGTATCCCTCGGGTTAAGACCGAGGCTGACTTGTACCTCCCGGGCTTATACTGGGCTGACCTGTACTTCCCGGGTTGAGATCGTGGTGACCTGTACCTCCAGGGTTGTGATCGGAGCTTACCTATACTTCCAGGGTTGAGACCAGGGCTGACCTGTACCTCCCGAGATAAGATCGGGGTTGACCTGTACTTCCCGTGTTGAGATCGGGGCTGACCTGTACCTCCCGTGTTAAAAGCGGGGCTGACCTGTACCTTATAAGTTGAGATCGGGGTTGACCTCTACTTCCCGGGTTAAGACCAGGCCTGACCTTAACTTCCCGGGTTGCTACCAAAGCTGACCTGTACCTCAAGGGCTGAGACTGAGGCTGACCTGTATCTCTCGGGTTGAGACGGGGGCTGACCTGTACTTCCCGGGTTGAGATCGGGGCTGTCCTGTACTTCTCGGGTTAAGATCGGGGCTATCTTGTACATCCCGGGTTGAGACCGGGGCTGACCTATACCTCCCGGGTTAAAATTGGGGCTGACTTGTACCTCTCGAATTGAGATCGGAGCTGACCCGTACTTCTCGGGTTGAGACTGGGCTGACCTGTACCTCCCTGGTTGAGACGGGGGCTAACATGTACCTCCAGGGTTGAGAGCGGGGCTGACCTGTACTTTTTAGGCTGAGACCGGAGCTAACCTGTACTTCCAAGGTTGAGACCATGGCGGACCTGTACTTCACGAGTTGAGACTGGGGCTGACCTGTACTTCCCAAGTTGAGATCGGGGCTAACCTGCACTTCCTGGGTTGAGATCGGTGCTGACAAATACTTCCCGGGTTGAGACCGGGGCTGACCTGTACCTCCCGGGTTGAGACCGGGGCTGACCTGTACTTTCTTGGTTGAGATCGGGGCTGAACTGATGACCCGGTACTGAAACTAGGGTTGACCTGTACTTTCCCGGGTTGAGATTGGGGTTGACCTGTACATCCTGGGTTTAGACCGGGGCTGGCCTGTACTTCCCGGGTTAAGATCGGGGCTGACCTGTACTTCCCGAGTTGAGATTGGGCTGACCTGTACTTCCCGAGTTGAGATCGGGGCAGACATGTACTTTTCGGGTTGAGACCGGGGCTGACCTTTACTTTTTTGGTTGAGATCGGGGCTGACCTGTACTTTTTGAGTTAAGATCGGAGCTGACTTTTACATCCCTAGTTAAAACGGGGGCTAACCTGTACCTCCCGGGTAGAGACCGTGGCTGACCTATACTTCCCGGGATGAGACTGGGGCTGACCTGTACTTCCCGAGTTGAAATCGGTGCTGAGTCTTTCCCGTGTTGAGACCGGGGCTGACATGTACCTCCTGGTTCAAACTGGGGCTGACCTGTACATCCAGAGTTGAGATCAGGGCGGATCTGTACCTCCCGGCTTGAGACCGGGGTTGACCTGTACCTCTCGGGTTAAGATCGAGGCTGACCTGTACTTCCCAGGTTGACACCGGGGCTAACATGTACTTCCCAGGTTGAGACGGGGGCTGACCTGTACTTATCGGGTTGAAACCAGGGCTGGCCTGTACGTCCCGGATTGAGATCGGGGCTGACCTGTACTTCTCGGGTTGAGACTAGGCTGACCTGTACTTATCGAGTTGAGATCGGGGCAGACCTATACTTCCCGGGATAAGACCGGGGCTGACCTGTACTTTCTGGGTTGAGATGGGGGCTGACCTGTATTTTCTGAGTTAAGACCGGAGCTGACTTGTACCTCCCTCGTTAAGACAGGGGCTGACCTGTACCTCCTAGGTTGAGACGGGGGCTGACCTATATTTCCTAGGTTGATACCGGGGCTAACCTGTACTTCCTAAGTAGAGACCGGTGCTGACCTATACTTCCCGTGTTGGGACTGGGGCTGACCTATATCTCCCGATTCAATTTGGGGCTGACCTGTACAACCCTAGTTGAGACCAGGGCTGACCTGTACCTCCCGGGTTGAGGCCAGGGTTGACCTGTACCTCCTGGGTTAAGATCGAGGCTGACCTGTACTTCCCGAGTTGGGATCGGGGCTAACCTCTACATCTCGGGTTGAGACCAGGGCCAAACAGTACCTCCCAGGTTAAAACTGGGACTGACCTGTACCGGCCGAATCGAGATCGGGACTGACCTGTACTTCCAGGGTTGAGACCGGGGCTGACCTGTACCTCTCGGGTTGAGACCGGGGCTAACATGTACCTCCCGGGTTAAGACCGGGGTTGACCTGTACTTCCCGGGCTGAGACCGGGGATGACCTGTACTTCCCAGTTTGAGACTGGGGCTGACCTGTACTTCCCAACTTGAGACCGGGACTGACCTGTACTTCCCGGGTTGAGATCGGGGCTGACCTGTACTTTATGGGTTAAGGCCGGGGCTGACCTGTACCTCCCTAGTTGAGACCGGGGCTGACATGTACTTCCTAGGTTAAAACCGGGACTGAACTAATGGCCCAGTACTGAGACTTGGGTTGACCTGTACTTCCCTAGGTTGAGATTGGGGCTGACCTGTACTTTTCGGGTTTAGACCTGAGGCTGACCTGTACCTCCCAGGTTGAGTTCGGGGCTGACCTGAACCTCCTAGGTTGAGACCGGGGCTGATATGTACCTCCTTGATTGAGATCGGGGCTTACATATACCTCTCGGGTTGAGACTAACACTGACCTGTACCTCCCGGGTTGAGTCCGGGGCAGACATGTACTTCTCGTGTTGAGATCGGGGCTAACCTGTACCTCCCGGGTTGAGACCGGGGCTGACCTATACCTCCCTAGTTGATACTGGAGCTTACCTGTACCTCCCGGATTGAGGTCGGGGTTGACCTGTACTTCAAGGGTTGATACCGGGGATGACCTGTACTTCACGAGTTGAGACCGGAGCAGACCTGTACCTCCCGGTTAGAGACCGAGGCAGACCTGTACTTCCCGGGTTGAGACCGGGGCTGACCTATACTTCCCGGGTTGAGATCGGGGCTGAGTTGTACCTCCCGGGTTTAGACCGGAGCTGAATTGTACGTCCTAGGTTGAGACAAGGGCTGACCTATACTTCCCAGGTTAAGATCGGGGCTGACCTGTACCTCCCGGGTTGAGACCGGGGATGACCTGTACTTTCTGGGTTGAGACCGCGGCTGACCTGTACTTCCCGTGTTGACACTAGAGCTGACCTGTACCTCCCGGGTTGAGACTGAGGCTGACCTGTACCTCTAGGGTTGAGACAGGGGCTGACCTATACTTCCTAACTTAAGATCGGGGCCGACTTGTACCTCCAGGGTTGAGACCGGGGCTAACCTGTATCTTTTGGGTTGAGGCCAGGGCTGACCTGTAACTCCCGGGTTGAGACCGAGGCTGACCTGTACCTCCCGGGTTGAGATCGGGGCTGACTTGTACTTCTCGATTGGAGACCGGGGCTGTCCAGTACCATTCTGGTTAATACCGGGGCTGACCTATACCTCCCGGATTGAGACCGGGCTGATATATACTTCCCAAGTTGATACCAAGGCTGACCTATACTTCCCACATTGAGACCGGGACTGACATGTACCGGGGCTGACCTGTACTTCTCGATTTGAGACCGGGCCAGGCCTATACCTCATGGGTTGAAACTCAGGCTGACCTGTACTTCTCTGGTTAGGACCGGGGCTGATCTGTACTTCTTGGGTTAAGATCGGGGCTGACTTATACCTCTCGGGTTGAGACTGGTGATGACCTGTACCTTTTGGGTTGAGACCGGGGCTGACCTATACTTCCCGAGTTGAGATCGGGGCTGACCTATACCTCCCGGGTTGAGACCGGGGCTGACCTGTACTTCCCGAGTTGATATCGGGATTGATCTGTACTTCCCAGGTTGAGACCGAGGCTGACCTGTACTTCTCGGATTGAGACCGGGACTAACCTATACTTTCTGAGTTTAGACCGGGGCTGACTTATAATTCCCGGGTTAAGACCAAGGGTGAACTATACTTCCCGGGTTGAGATCGGGGCTGACCTGTCCCTCTAGAGTTGAGACCGGGGCTAACCTGTACCTCCTGGGTTGAGACTGGGGCCGCCCTGTACTTCCCGGGTTGGGATCGGGGATGACCTATACTTCTCTAGTTGAGATCGGGGCTGACTTGTACCTTCTGGGTTGAGACCGGGGCTGACCTGCACTTTCTAGGTTGAGATGGGGGCTGACCTGTACTTTCTGAGTTGAGACCGGAGCTGACTTGTACCTCCCTGGTTAAGACGGAGGCTGACCTGTACCCCTCGGGTTGAGACCGTGGCTGACCTATACTTCCCAAGTTGATACTGGGGCTGACCTGTACTTCCTGAGTTGAGACCGTTACTGACCTGTACTTCCCTTGTTTGGACCGGGGCTAACCTATATCTCCCGGTTCAAATTAGGGCTGACCTGTACATCCCTAGTTTAGATCGGAGCTGACCTGTACCTCCCGGGTTGAGACCGGGGTTGACCTGTACCTCCCGGGCTAAGATCGAGGCTGACCTTTATTCCCGAGTTGGGACCGGGGCTAACTTGTACTTCCCGCGTTGAGACCGGGGCTAACCAGTATCTCCCGGGTTAAAACTAAGACTTACCTGTACCTGTCGAATCGAGATCGGGGCTGACCTGTACTTCCCGGGTTGAGACCGGGGCTGACCTGTACCTCCCGGGTTTAAACCGGGGCTAAAATATACCTCCCGGGGCTGACCTATACTTCCCGGGCATAGACTGGGGATGACCTATACTTCCCAGTTTGAGACTGGGGCTGACCTGTACTTCCCAACTTGAGACCGGGACTGACCTGTACTTCTCGGGTTGAGATCGGGGCTGACCTGTACTTTATGGGTTAAGGCCGGGCTGACCTGTACCTCCCTAGTTGAGACCAGGGCTGACATGTACTTCCTGGGTTGAAATCGGGACTGAACTGATGGCCCAGTACTGAGACTGGGGTTGACCTGTAATTCCCCTAGTTGAGATTGGGGCTGACCTGTACTTTTCGGGTTGAGACCTGAGGCTGACCTGTACCTCCCAATTTAAGATTGGGGCTGACTTGAACCTCCTAGGTTGAGACCGGGGGCTGATATGTACCTCCTTGATTGAGATCGGGGATTACATATACCTCTCGGGTTGAGACTAGCACTGACCTGTACCTCCCGGGTTGAGTCCGGGGCAGACATGTACTTCTCGTGTTGAGATCGAGGCTAACCTGTACCTCCCGGGTTGAGACCGGGGCTGACCTATACCTCCCTAGTTGATACCGGAGCTGACCTGTACCTCCCGGATTGAAGGTCGGGGTTGACCTGTACTTCAAGGGTTGATACCGGGGATGACCTGTACTTCACGAGTTGAGACCGGGGAAAACCGGTACCTCCCGGTTTGAGACCGAAGGCAGACCTGTACTTCCCGGGTTGAGACCGGGGCTGACCTATACTTCTCGGGTTGAAATCGGGGCTGACTTGTACCTCCCGGGTTTAGATCGGAGCTGAATTGTACTTCCTAGGTTGAGACAAGGGCTGACCTGTACTTCCCAGGTTAAGATCGGGGCTGACCTGTACCTCCCGGGTTGAGACCGGGGATGACCTGTACTTTCTGGGTTGAGACCGCGGCTGACCTGTACTTCCCGTGTTGACACTAGAGCTGACCTGTACCTCCCGGGTTGAGACTGAGGCTGACCTGTACCTCTAGGGTTGAGACAGGGGCTGACCTATACTTCCTAACTTAAGATCGGGGCCGACTTGTACCTCCAGTGTTGAGACCGGGGCTAACCTGTATCTTTTGGGTTGAGGCCAGGGCTGACCTGTAACTCCCGGGTTGAGACCAAGGCTGTCCTGTACCTCCCGGGTTGAGATCGTGGCTGACTTGTACTTCTCGGTTGGAGACCGTGGCTGACCAGTACCATTCTGGTTTATACCGGGGCTGACCTATAGCTCCCGGATTGAGACCGGGCTGATTTATACTTCCCAAGTTGATACCAAGGCTGACCTATACTTCCCACGTTGAGACCGGGGCTGACCTGTAATTCGTAGGTTAAGACCGGGGCTGACCTGTACTTCTCGAGTTGAGACCGGGCCAGACCTATACCCCATGGGTTGAAACTGAGGCTGACCTGTACTTCCCTGGTTGGGACCGGGGCTGATCTGTACTTCTTGGGTTAATATCGGGGCTGACCTTTACCTCTCGGGTTGAGACTGGTGATGACCTGTACCTTTTGGGTTGAGACCGGGGCTGACCTATACTTCCCGGGTTGAGATCGGGGCTGACCTATACCTCCCGGGTTGAGACCGGGGCTGACCTGTACTTCCCGAGTTGAGATCAGGATTGATCTGTACTTCCCAGATTGAGACCGATGCTGACCTGTACTTCTCAGATTGAGACCGGGACTGACCTATACTTTTTGAGTTTAGACTGGGGCTGACTTACAATTCCCGGGTTAAGACCAGGGCTGAACTATACTTCCCGGGTTTAGACCGGGGCTGACCTGTCCCTCTAGAGTTGAGACCGGGGTTAACCTGTACCTCCTGGGTTGAGACTGGGGCCGCCCTGTACTTCCCGAGTTGGGATCGGGGATGACCTATACTTTTCTGGTTGAGATCGGGGCTGACTTGTACCTTCTGGGTTGAGACCGGGGCTAACCTGTACTTTCTGGGTTGAGATGGGGGCTGACCTGTACTTTTTGAGTTGAGACCGGAGCTGACTTGTACCTCCCTGGTTAAGACGGAGGCTGACCTGTACCTCCCGGGTTGAGACCGTGGCTGACCTATACTTCCCAAGTTGATACTGGGGCTGACCTGTACTTCCTGAGTTGAGACCGTTGCTGACCTGTACTTCCCTTGTTGGGACCGGGGCTGACCTATATCTCCCGGTTCAAACTAGGGCTGACCTGTACATCCCTAGTTTAGATCGGGGCTGACCTGTACCTCCCGGGTTGAGATTGGGGTTGACCTGTACCTCCCGGGTTAAGATCGAGGCTGACCTTTATTCCCGAGTTGGGACCGGGGCTAACCTGTACTTCCCGGGTTGAGACCGGGGGTAACCAGTACCTCCCGGGTTAAAACTAAGACTTACCTGTACCTGTCGAATCGAGATCGGGGCTGACCTGTACTTCCCGAGTTGAGACCGGGGCTGACATGTACCTCCCGGGTTTAAACCGGGGCTAACATGTACCTCCCGGGTTAAGACCGGGGCTGACCTGTACTTCCCGGGCTGAGACCGGGTATGACCTATACTTCCCAGTTTGAGACTGGGGCTGACCTGTACTTCCCAACTTGAGACCGGGACTGACCTGTACTTCTCGGGTTGAGATCGGGGCTGACCTGTACTTTATGGGTTAAGGCCGGGGCTGACCTGTACCTCCCTAGCTGAGACCAGGGCTGACATGTACTTCCTGGGTTAAAACCGGGACTCAACTGATGGCCCAGTACTGAGACTGGGGTTGACCTGTAATTCCCCTGGTTGAGATTGGGGCTGACCTGTACTTTTTGGGTTGAGACCTGAGGCTGACCTGTACCTCCCAGGTTAAGTTCGGGGCTGACCTGAACCTCCTAGGTTGAGACCGGCGCTGATATGTACCTCCTGGATTGAGATCGGGGATTACATATACCTCTCAGGTTGAGACTAACACTGACTTGTACCTCCCGCGTTGAGTCTGGGGCAGACATGTACTTCTCGTGTTGAGATCGGGGCTAACCTGTACCTCCCGGTTTAAGACCGGGGCTTACCTATACCTCCCTAGTTGATACTGGAGCTGACCTGTACCTCCCGGATTGAGGTCGGGGTTGACTTGTACTTCCAGGGTTCATACCGGGGATGACCTATACTTCACGAGTTGAGACCGGAGCAGACCTGTACCTCCTGGTTTGAGACCGGGGCAGACTTGTACCTCCCGGGTTTAGACTGGAGCTGAATTGTACTTCCCAGGTTGAGACCAAGGCTGACCTGTACTTCCCAGGTTAAGATCGGGGCTGACCTGTACCTCCCGGGTTGAGACCGGGGATGAACTGTACTTTCAGGGTTGAGACCGGGGCTAACCTGTACTTCCCGGGTTGACACTAGAGCTGACCTGTACCTCCCGGGTAGAGACTGAGGCTGACCTGTACCTCTAGGGTTGAGACAGTGGCTGACCTATACTTCCTAACTTAAGATCGGGGCCAACTTGTACCTCCAGGGTTGAGACCGGGGCTGACCTGTATCTTTTGGGTTGAGGCCAGGGCTGACCTGTAACTCCTGGGTTGAGACCGAGGCTGACCTGTTCCTCCCAGGTTGAGATCGGGACTGACTTGTACTTCTCGATTGGAGACGGGGGCTGACCAGTACCATTCTGGTTGCTACCCGGGCTGACCTATACCTCCCGGATTGAGACCGGGGCTGATTTATACTTCCCGAGTTGATACCAAGGCTGACCTATACTTCCCACGTTGAGACCGGGGCTGACCTGTAATTCGCTGGTTAAGACCGGGACTGACCTGTAATTCGCGGGTTAAGACCGGGGCTGACCTGTACTTCTCGAGTTGAGACCGGGCTAGACCTATACCTCATGGGTTGAAACTGAGGCTGACCTGAACTTCCCTGGTTGGAACCGGGGATGATCTATACTTCTTGTGTTAAGATCGGGGCTGATATGTACCTCCTAGGTTGAGACTGGTGATGACCTGTACCTTTTGGGTTGAGACCGGGGCTGACCTAAACTTCCCGGGTTGAGATCGGGGCTGACCTATACCTCCCGGGTTGAGACCGGGGCTGACCTATACTTCCCGAGTTGAGATCGGGAATGATCTGTACTTCCCAAGTTGAGGCCGAGGACTGACCTGTACTTCTCGGATTAAGACCGGGGCTGACCTATACTTTATGAGTTTAGACTGGGGCTGACTTATAATTCCCGGGTTAAGTCCATGGCTGAACTATACTTCCCGGGTTGAGACTGGGGCTGACCTGTCCTTCTAGAGTTGAGACCGGGGCTAACTTATACCTCCTGGGTTGAGACTGGGGCCACCCTGTACTTCTCGGGTTGGGATCGGGGATGACCTATACTTCTCTGGTTGAGATCGGGGCTGACTTGTACCTTCCGGGTTGAGACCGGGGCTGACATGTGCTTTTTGGGTTGAGATGGGGGCTGACCTGTACTTTCTGAGTTGAGACCGGAGCTGACTTGTACCTCCCTGGTTAAGACGGAGGCTGACCTGTACCTCCCGGGTTGAGACCGTGGCTGACCTATACTTCCCAAGTTGATACTGGGGCTGACCTGTACTTCCTGAGTTGAGACCGTTGCTGACCTATACTTCCCTTATTGGGACCGGGGCTGACCTATATCTCCCGATTCAAACTGGGGCTGACCTGTACATCACTAGTTGAGATCGGGGCTGACCTGTACCTCCCGGGTTGAGATCGGGGTTGACCTGTACCTCCCGGGTTAAGACCGAGGCTGACCTTTATTCCCGAGTTGGGAGCGGGGCTAACCTGTACTTCCCGGGTTGAGACAGGGGCTAACCAGTACCTCCCGGGTTAAAACTAGGACTTACCTGTACCTGTCGAATCGAGATCGGGGCTAACTTGTACTTCCCGGGTTGAGACCGGGGCTGACCTGTACCTCCGAGATTGAGACCGGGGCTAACATGTACCTCCCGGGTTAAGACCGGGGCTGACCTGTACTTCCCGGGCTGAGACCGGGGATGACCTGTACTTCCCAATTTGAGACTGTGGCTGACCTGTACTTTCCGGGTTGAGACTGGGGCTGACCTGTACTTCCCAACTTGAGACCAGGACTGACCTGTACTTTCTGGGTTAAGACCTGGGCTGACCTGTACCTCCCTAGTTGAGACCGGGGATGACATGTACTTCCTGGGTTGAAATCGGGGCTGAACTGATGGCCTAGTACTGAGACTGGGGTTGACCTATACTTCCCCGGGTTGACACTGGGGCTGACCTGTACTTCCCGGGTTGAGACCTGAGGCTGACCTGTGCCTCCCAGGTTGAGTTCGGGGCTGACCTGTACCTTCTAGGTTGAGACTGGGGCTGATATGTACCTCCTGGATTGAGATCGGGGCTTAAATGTACCTCCCATATTGAGACTAAAATTGACCTGTACCTCCCTGGTTGAGTCCGGGGCTGACCTGTACTTCTCGTGTTGAGATCGGGGCTAACCTGTACCTCCCAGGTTGAGACCGAGGCTGACCTATACCTCCCTAGTTGATACCAGAGCTGACCTGTACCTCCGAGATTGAGATCGGGGCTGACCTGTACTTCTAGGGTTGATACCGGGGATGACATATACTTCACGAGTTGAGACCGGGGCAGACCTGTACCTCCCAATTTGAGACCGGGGCTGACCTATACTTCCCGGGTTGGGACCAGAGCTGACCTGTACTTCTCGAGTGGAGATCGGGGCTAACCTGTACCTCCCGGGTTTAGACCGAAGCTGAATTGTTCTGCCCAGGTTAAGATCAGGACGGACCTGTACCCCCCGGATTGAGACCGGGGCTGACCGGTACTTCCCGAGTTCAGACCGGGGCTGACCTGTACTTCCCGGATTGACACTGGAGCTGACCTGTACCTTCCAGGTAGAGACTGAGGTTGACCTGTACCTCTCGGGATGAGACGGGGGCTGACCTATACTTCCTAACTTAAGACCGGGGCTGACTTGTACCTCCATGGTTGAGATCGGGGCTGACCTGTATCTTTTGGGTTTAGGCCAGGGCTGACCTGTAACTCCCGGGTTGAGACCGAGGCTGACCTGTACCTCCCGGGTTGAGATTGGGGTTGACTTGTACTTCTCGGTTTGAGACCGAGGCTGACCAGTACCATTCTGGTTGATACCGGGGTTGACCTGTACCTCCCGGGTTAAGACCAGGGCTAATTTATACTTCTCGAGTTGATATCGGGGCTGACCTATACTTCCCAAGTTAAGACCGGGGCTGACCTGCAATTCGTGGGTTAAGACCGGGGCTAACCTATACTTCCCGGGTTGAGACCGGGGCTGACTTGTACTTCTCGAGTTGAGACCGCGACTGACCTGTACCTCCTGGGTTGAAATCGAGGCAAACCTATACTTTCCGGGTTGGGACCGGGGCTGATCTGTACTTTTTGGGTTGAGATCGGGGCTGACCTGTACCTCCCGGGTTGAGACTGTGGATGACCTGTACCTTTTGGGTTGAGAACGGGGCTGACCTATACCTCCCGGGTTGAGATCGGGGCAGTCCTGTACTTATGAGATCGGGATTGATCTGTACTTCCCGGGGTGAGACCGAGGCTAACCTATACTTCTCGGATTGAAACCGGGGCTGAACTATACTTTTTTGAGTTGAGACCGGGGCTGACTTGTAATTCCCCGGTTCAGACCGGTGCTGAACTATACTTCCCGAGTTGAGACCGGGGCTGACCTGTCCTTCTGGAGTTGAGAACGGGGCTGACTTGTACCTCCTGGATTGAGACCAGGGCTGCCCTGTACTTCCCGGGTTGGGATCGGGGCTGTCCTATACTTCTCGGGTTAAGATCGGGGCTGACTTGCACCTCCCAGTTTGAGACTGGGGATGACCTGTACCTCTTGGGTTGAGACTGGGGCTGACCTGTACCTCCCGAATTGAGATCGGGGCTGACCTGTACGTCCCGGTTTGAGACTGGGGCTGACATGTTACTCCCGGGTTGAGACCAGGGCTAACATGTACCTTCCGGGTTGAGAGCGGGGCTGACCTGTACTTTTTGGGCTGAGACCGAAGCTGACCTGTACTTCCAGATTTGAGACCAGGGGCTGATATGTACCTCCTAGGTTGAGACCGAGGCTTATATGTACCTCCCGAGTTGAGTCCGGGGCTAACCTGTACCTTCCTGGTTGAGACCGGGGCTGACCTGTACTTCTAGGGTTGATATCGAGGATGACCTGTACTTCACGAGTTGAGATCGGGGGCAGACCTGTACCTTTCAGTTTAAGACCAGGGCTGACCTGTACTCCGTGGGTTGAGACCGGGGATGACCTCTACTTCCCGTGTGGAGATCGGGGCTGACATGTACCTCCCAGGTTGAGACCAGAGGTGACTTGTACTATCCGGGTTGAGATCGGGGCTGACCTGTACCTCCCGGGTTGAGACCGCGGCTGACTTGTACTTCCCGGGTTGAGACCGGGCCTGACCTGTACTTCCTAGGTTGAGACCGGGCCTAACCTGTACTTCCCGACTTAAGATTAGAGCTAACCTATACCCCTCGGGTTGAGACTGAGGCTGACCTGTACCTCTCGGGTTAAGACGGGGGCTGACCTATACTTGCTGACTTAAGACCGGGGCTGACCTGTACCTCTAGGGTTGAGACCGGGGATAACCTTTATCTTTCGGGTTGAGGCCAGGGCTGACCTGTAACTCCCGGGATGAGACCGAGGCTGACCTGTACCTCTCGGGGTGAGATCAGGGCTGACCTGTACTTTTCGGGTTAAGACCGGGTCTGACTTCTACCTCCCTTGTTGATTTTGAGGTTGACCTGTACCTCCTGGGTTGAGGCCGGGGTTAACCTATACTTCTCGGGTTGATACCGGGGCTGACCTATACTTCCCGAGTTAAGAACGGGGCTGACCTGTAATTCCCGGGTTGAGACCAGGGCTGACCTATACTTCTTAGGTTGAGACCGGGGCTGACCTGTACTACCTTAGTTGAGATAGGGGCTGACCTTTACCTCCTAGGTTGAGATCGGGGCTGACTTGTACTTCCCGAGTAGGGATCGGGGCTGAACTGTACTTCCTGGATTGAGACTAGGGCTGAATTTTACCTCTAGAATTGAGACTAGGGCTGACCTGTACCTCCCGAGTTGAGATCGGGGCTGACCTGTACTTCCCGGGTTGAGATCGGGGCTACCTGTTCCTCCCGAGTTGAGACCAGGGCTGTCCTGTACTTCCCGGGTTGAGATCGGGGCTGACCTGTACTTCTCGAGTTTAGACCGAGGCTGACCTGTACATCCCGGTTTGAGATCGGGGCGTACTTATACTTCCCGAGTTTAGACCTGGGCTGACCTGTACTTTTTAATATGAGACCGAGGTTGACCTATACGTCCCGAGTTGAGACCGGGGCTGACCAGCACCTCCCTGGTTAAGATCGGGGCTGACCTGTACTTCTCGGGTTGAGATTGTGGCTGACCTATACCTCTCGAGTTGAGACCGAGGCTAACCTATACTTATCCGGTTGAGATCGAGGCTGACCTGTATTTCTCGGGTAAAGACCGGGCCTGACCTGTATTTTTTGGGTTGAGAACGAGGCTGACCTGTACCTGTCAGGTTTAGACAGGGGCTGACCTGTACTTCCAGGGTTAAGACCGCGACAAACTTGTACTTCCCGGGTTGAGACATGGGCAGACTTGTACCTCTTGGGTTGAGATCGGGGCTGACCTGTACTTCTTGGGTTTAGACCGAGGCTAAACGGATGGCCCCGGGTTGAGACCTGAGCTGTACTTTTTGGGTTGAGACCTGAGGCTGACCTTTTACTTTCCCGGTTGAGACCGGGGCTGACATATACCTCCTTGGCCAAGATCGGGCTTACAAGTACCTCCCGGGTTGAGACTGGGCTGACTTGTACCTCTCGGGTTATGATCTTGACTGACTTGTACCTCCGGGGTTTATACTGGGCTGACCTGTACTTTTTGGGTTGAGATCGGGGCAGACCTTTACCTCCCGGGTTGAGACTGGAGCTGACCTGTACCTCGAGGGTTGAGACTGGGGCTGACCTGTACTTCCCGGATTGAGACCAGGGCTGACTTGTACCTCTCGGGTTGAGACCAGGGCTGACCAATACCTCCCAAATTAAGATCAGGGCAGACCTGTACCTCCCGTGTTGAGACCGGGGGTGACCTGTACTTCCCAGTTTGATATCGGGGCTGACCTGTACCTCCCGAGTTGAGATCGGGGCTGACCTGTACTTCCCAGGTTGAGACCGGGGCTGACCTATATTTCTTGGATTGAGACCAGGGCTGACATGTACCTCCCGTGTTGAGACCGAAGCTGACCAATGCCTCCCAAGTTAAGATCGGGGCTGACTTGTACTTCCCGGGTTGAGACCGGAGCTGACCTGTACTTCTCGGGTTGATACCGGGGCTGACCTGTACTTCCTGGGTTAAGACCGGGGCTGACCTGTACCTCTCGAGTTAAAATCGGGGCTGACCTGTACCTCCTGGGTTGAGATCGGGGTTGACCTGTACTTCCTGGGTTAAGACCAGGCCTGACATGTACTTCCCGGGTTGATACCGGAGCTAACCTGTACCTCCCATGTTAAGACTGAGGCTGACCTGTATCTCTCGGGTTGAGACGGGGGCTGACTTGTACTTCTCGGGTTGAGACAGAAGCTGGCCTAACTTTTTGGGTTGAGACCGGGGCTATCCTGTACTTCCCGGGTTGAGATCGGGGCTGACCTGTACCTCCCTAGTTAAAATCGGGGTTGACCTGTACCTCCCGAATTGAGACCGGGGTTGACCTGTACTTTTCGGGTTGAGACTACGCTAACCTGTACCACCCGAGTTGAGACCGGGGCTAACATATACCTCCCTAGTTGAGACCGGGGCTGACTTGTTTTGGGTTGAGACCTGGGCTAGCCTGTACTTTCCGAGTTGAGACTAGGGTCGGCCTGTACTTCCCAGGTTGAGACTTGGGCTGACCTGTACTTTCCAAGTTAAGCTTGGGGCTGACCTGTACTTCATGGGTTGAGATCGGGGCAGACCAGTACTTCCCGGGTTGAGACCGGGGCTGACCTGTACCTCCCGTGTTGAGACCTAGGCTGACCTGTACTTTCTGGGTTGAGATAGGGGCTGAACTGATGGCCCGATACTAAGACTGGGGTTGACATGTACTTCCCCGTGTTGAGAATGGGGCTGACTTGTACTTCCCGGGTTGAGACCTGAGGCTGACCTGTACTTTCTGGGTTGAGATCGGGGCGGATATGTACCTTATGGGTTGAGACTGGGGCTGACATATACCTCCCTGGTTGAGACTGGGGCTGACCTGTACCTCTCGGGTTGAGTCCGGGTCTGACTTATACTTCTCGGGTTGAGATCGGGGCTGACCTGTACCTCCCGGGTTAACACCGATGCTGATTTATACCTCCCTAGTTGATAGCGGAGCTGACCTGTACCTCCCGGGTTGAGACCGTGGCTGACCTGTACTTCCATAGTTGATTCCGGGGATGTCCTGTACTTCACGAGTTGAGACCGGGGCTGACCTGTACCTTCTAGGTTGAGACCGGGGCTGACCTGTACTTCCTGGGTTGAGATGGGGGCTGACTTGTACTTCCTGGTTTGAGACCGGGCCTAACATGTACTTTCTGGGTTGAGACTGAAGCTGACCTGTACCTCTCGCGTTGAGACTGACGCTGACCTGTACCTCTCGGGTTAAGACGGGGGCTGACCTATACTTCTTGACTTAAGACCGGGGCTGACCTGTACCTCCAGGGTTGAGACCAGGGCTGACATGTATCTTTTGGGTTGAGGCCAGGGCTGACATGTAACTCCCGGGTTGAGACCGAGGCTGACCTGTACCTCCCGAGTTGAGATCAGGTCTGACCTGTACCTCCCTTGTTGATTCTGGGGATGACCTGTACCTCCCGAGTTGAGACCAGGGCTGACCTATTCTACTCGGGTTGATACCGGGGCTGACCTATACTTCCCGAGTTGAGACCGGGTTGACCTGTAATTCCAGGGTTGAGACCGGGGCTAACCTTGTACTTCTCGAGTTGAGACCGGGGCTGACCTGTACTTCCCGAGATGAGATCGGGGCTGACATTTACGTCCCGAGTTGAGATTGGGGCTGGTCAATACTTCCCGGGTTGAGACATGGGCTGACCTGTACTTCTTGAGTTAAGATCGTGGCTGACCTGTACCTCCCAGGTTTAGACCGGGGCTGACCTGTACTTCTCGAGTTGAGATCGTGGCTGACTTGTACCTCCCAGGTTGAGACCGGGGCTGACCTATACTTCCCGGGTTAAGACCGGGGCTGACCTATACTTCCCGGGTTGAGACCGGGGCTGACCTGTACCTCTTGGGTTGGGACTGGGGCTAAACTGTACCTCTTGGGTTGAGACCGGAGCTAACATGTACTTCTCGGGTTAGGACCGGGGCTGACCTGTACTTCTTAGGTTAAGATCGGAGCTGACCTTTACCTCCCAGGTTGAGACTGGGGCTGACCTGTACCTCCCGGGTTGAGACCGGGGCTGACCTGTACCTCCCGGGTTGAGACAGGGGCTGACCTGTACTTTCCGGGTTGAGACCGGGGTTGACCTATATGTCCCAGGTTCAGATCGAGGCTGACCTGTACATCCCGGGTTGAGATCGGGGCTGACCTTTAAATCTCGGGTTGAGAGCGGGGCTAACTTATACTTCCCAAGTTAAGACCGGGGCTGACCTGTACTTCCCGAGATGAGATCGGGGCTGACATTTACGTCCCGAGTTGAGATTGGGGCTGGTCAGTACTTCCCGGGTTGAGACATGGGCTGACCTGTACTTCTTGAGTTAAGATCGTGGCTGACCTATACCTCCCAGGTTTAGACCGGGGCTGACCTGTACTTCTCGAGTTGAGATCGTGGCTGACTTGTACCTCCCAGGTTGAGACCGGGGCTGACCTATACTTCCCGGGTTAAGACCGGGGCTGACCTATACTTCCCGGGTTGAGACCGGGGCTGACCTGTACCTCTTGGGTTGGGACTGGGGCTAAACTGTACCTCTTGGGTTGAGACCGGGGCTTATATGTACTTCTCGGGTTAGGACCGGGGCTGACCTGTACTTCTTAGGTTAAGATCGGAGCTGACCTTTACCTCCCAGGTTGAGACTGGGGCTGACCTGTACCTCCCGGGTTGAGACCGGGGCTGACCTGTACCTCCCGGGTTGAGACAGGGGCTGACCTGTACTTTCCGGGTTGAGACCGGGGTTGACCTATATGTCCCAGGTTCAGATCGAGGCTGACCTGTACATCCCGGGTTGAGATCGGGGCTGACCTTTAAATCCCGGGTTGAGAGCGGGGCTAACTTATACTTCCCAAGTTAAGACCGGGGCTGACCTGTACTTCCCGGGTTGAGACCGGGGCTGACCCGTACCTCTCGGGTTGAGACCGGGGCTGACCTGTACTTCTTGAGTTGAGATCTTGGCTGACCTGTACCTCCCTGGTTGAGACCAGGGCTGACCTATACTTCCCGGGTGGAGACTGAGGTAGACCTGTATTTCCAGGGTAGAGACCGGGCCTGACCTGTACCTCCCGGGTTCAGACCGGGGCTATCTTATACTTCCCGAGTTGAGACCGAGGCTGACCTATTTTTTTCGGGTAGAGACCGGGCTTGACCTGTATTTTTTTGGTTGAGAATGAGGCTGACATGAACCTGTCGGGTTCAGACGGGGGCTGACCTGTACCTTCTGGTTTAAGATCGGGGCTGACCTGTACTTCCTGGGTTTAGATCTGGGCTGAACTGATGGCCCCGGGTTGAGAGCAGTGCTGACCTGTACTTTTCGGGTTGAGACCTGAGGCTGACCTACACTTTCCTAGCTGAGACTAGGGCTGACATATACCTCTCGGGCTGAGATCGGGGCTTACATGTACCTCCCAGGTTGAGACTGGGGCTGACCTGTACCTCTCGGGTTAAGACTGGGGCTGACTTGTACCTCCCGGGTTTATACTGGGCTGACCTGTACTTCCCGGGTTGAGATCGGGAATGACCTGTACCTCCCGGGTTGAGACCGGAGCTAACCTTTACTTCCAGGGTTTAGACCTGTGGCTGACATGTACTTCCCGGGTTGAGACCTGAGGCTGACCTGTAATTTCCCGGTTGAGACCGGAGCTGACATATACCTCCCAAGCTGACACCAGGGCTTATATGTACCTCCCGGGTTGAGAGATAGGGGCTGACCTATACCTCCCTAGTTGAAACCGTAGCTGACCTGTACCTACAGGGTTGAGACCGGGGCTGACCTATACTTCCATGGTTGATATCGGGGATGACCTGTACATCCCAGGTTGAAACCGGGGCTGACCTGTACTTCTCGTGTTGAGACCAGGGCAGACCTGTACTTCCAGGGTGGAGATCGGGGCTGACTAGTACGTCCCGGGCTAAGACCGAAGCTGACCTATACTTTTTGGGTTGAGATCGGGGCTGACCTGTCCCTCCCGGGTTGAGACTGGGGCTGACCTGTAACTCCCGGGTTAAGTCTGGGGCCGACCTGTACTTCGCGGGTTGAGATCGGGGCTGACCTAAACCTCCCAGGTTAAGATCGGGGCTGACCTATACCTCTCTAGTTAAAATTGTAACTGACCTGTACCTCCCGGGCTGAGACCGGGGCTGACCTGTACTTTCATGGTTGATACCGGGGATGACCTATACTTCATGAGTTGAGATCGGGGCAAACCTATACCTCCTGGTTTGAGATCGGGGCTAACCTGTACTTCTCGTGTTGAGACCGAGGCTGACCTGTACTTCCCGGGTGGAGATCGGGGCTGACAAGTACCTCCCGGTTTGAGACCGGAGCTGACCTGTACTTCTCGGGTTGAGACCGGGGCTGACCTGTTCTTCTCGGGTTGAGATTGGGCCTGACCTATACTTCCTGGGTAGAGACTGGAGCTGACCTGTACTTGCAGGGTTAAGACTGAGGCTCACCTGTACCTCTCGGGTTGAGACGGGGGCTGACCTATACTTCCTGACTTAAGACTAGGGCTGACCTGTACCTCCAGGGTTGAGATCGGGGCTGACCAGTATCTTTCGGGTTGAGGGCAGGGCTGACCTGTAACTCCCGGGTTGTGACCAAGGCTGACCTGTACCACCCAGGTTGAGATAATGGCTAACTTGTACTTCTCTGGTTGAGACCCGGTCTGACCTGTACCTCCCTTGTTGATTTCGAGGCTGACCTGTATCTCCCGGGTTGAGACCGGGGCTGACCTGTAATTCCCAGGTTGATACCGAGACTGACCTATACTTATCGAGTTGAAACCGTGGCTGACCTGTAATTCCCGGGTTGAGATAAGGGCTATCCTATACTTCCTGGGTTGAGACCGAGGCTGACCTATACTTCCCAAGTTGCGATCGGGGCAGACTACTACCTCCTAGGTTGAGACAGTGGCTGACCTGTACTTCTCGGGTTGGGACCAGGTCTGACATGTACTTCTCGGGTTGAGATCAGGGCAGACCTGTACCTCCTGGGTTAAGACTAGGGCTGACTTGTACCTCCCGGGTTAAGACTGGGGCTGACCTGCACTTCCCGGGTTAAGACCGGGGCTGATCTGTACTTCCCGGGTTGAGATCGGAGCTGACCTGTACTTTTTGGGTTTAGATCGGGGCTGGCCTGTACATTCTGAGTTGAGACCGGAGCTGACTTGTACCTCCCTTGTTAAGACGAGGGCTGACCTGTACCTCCCGGGTTGAGACAGGGGCTGACCTATACTTCCCGGGTTGAGACCGGGGCTGACCTGTACTTCCCGAGTTGAGACCGGTGCTGACCTGTACTTCCCGTGTTGAGACCGGGGCAGACCTGTACCTCTCGGGTTCAAATCGGGGCTGTACCTTACATCCCGAGTTGAGACCGGGGCTGACCTGTACCTCCCGGGTTGAGATCGGGGTTGACTTGTACTTCCTGGGTTAAGTCCGAGGCTGACCTATACTTCTTGGGTTGAGATCGGGGATAACCTGTACTTCTTGGGCTGAGACCGGGGCTGACCTGTACCTCCCGGGTTAAAATCGGGGCGGACCTGTACCTTTCAAATTGAGACGGGGGCACACCTATACTTCCCGGGTTGAGACTGGGGCTGACCAGTACCTCCCAGGTTAAGACCGGGGCTAACATGTACCTCCCAGGTTGAGACCAGGCCGACCTGTACTTCCCAGGCTGAGACCGGGGCTGACCTGTACTTCCCGGGTTGAGAACAGGGCTGACTTGTACTTACCGGGTTGAGACTGGGGCTGACCTGTACTTTTCAAGTTAAAATCGGTGCTGACCTGTACTTCCCGGGTTGAGATCGGTGCTGACCAGTACTTTTCATGTTGAGATCGGGGCTGATCTATATCTCCCGAGTTGAGACTGGGGCTGACCTGTACTTTCTAGGTTGAGACCGAGGCTGAACTGATGGCCCGGTACTGAGACTGGGGTTGACCTGTACTTTCTCGGGTTGAGACTGGGGCTAACCTGTACTTCCCGGGTTGAGACCTGAGGCTGACCTATACTTTTTGGGTTGAGACCGGGGCTGATATGTACCTCCTGAGTTGAGACCGAGGCTTACCCGTACCTCCCGGGTTGAGACTGGGGCTGGCCTGTACCTCCCGGGTTAAGTCTAGGGCTGACCTGTACTTATCGGGTTGAGATCGGGGCTGACCTGTACCTCCCAAGTTGAGATCGGGGCTGACCTATACCTCCCTAGTTGAAACCGTAGCTGACCTGTACCTCTCGGGTTGAGACCGGGGCTGACCTGTACATCCATGGTTGATACCCGGATGACCTGTACTTCACGAGTTGAGATCGGGGCAGACCTGTACCTCCCGGTATGAGATCGGGGCTGACCTGTACTTCTCGTGTTGAGACTAGGGCTGACCTGTATTTCCTGGGTGGAGATCGGGGCTGACCAGTACGTCCTGGGTTAAGATCGAAGCTGACCTGTACTTCTTGGGTTAAAATCGGGGCTGACCTGTCCCTCCCGGGTTCAGACTGGGGCTCACCTGTACTTCCCGGGTTGAGTCCGGGGCCGACCTGTACTTCTCGAGTTGAGATCGGGGCTGACCTAAACCTCTCGGGTTAAGCTCGGGGCTGACCTATACCTCTATAGTTAAAACCGTAGCAGACCTGTACCTCCCGGTTTGAGACCGGGGCTGACCTGTACTTCTCGTGTTGAGACCAGGGCTGACCTGTACTTCCCGGGTGGAGATCGGGGCTGACCAGTACGTTCCGGGTTAAGATCAAAGCTGACCTGTACTTCTTGGGTTGAGATCGGGGCTGACCTGTCCCTCCCAGGTTGAGACTAGGGCTCACCTGTACCTCCCGGGTTGAGTCCGGGGCCAACCTGTACTTCTCGGGTGTAGATCGGGGCTGACCTAAACCTCTCGGGTTAAGATCGGGGCTGACCTATACCTCTATAGTTAACACCGTAGCTGACCTGTACCTCCCGGGCTGAGACCGGGGCTGACCTGTACTTCCATGGTTGATACCGGGGATGACCTGTACTTCATGAGTTGAGATCGGGGCAGACCTGTACCTCCCGATTTGAGACCGGGGCTAACCTGTACTTCTCGTGTTGAGACCGAGGCTGACCTGTACTTCCCGGGTGGAGATCGGGGCTGACAAGTACCTCCCGGGTTGAGAACGGAGCTGACCTGTACTTCTCGGGTTGAGACCGGGGCTGACCTGTTCTTCTCGGGTTGAGACCGGGCCTGACCTATACTTACTTGGTAGAGATTGGAGCTGACCTGTACCTCCCGGGTTGAGACTGAGGCTCACCTATACCTCTCGGGTTTAGACGTGGGCTGAACTATACTTCCTGACTTAAGACCAGGGCAGACCTGTACCTCCAGGGTTGAGATCGGGGTTGACCATTATCTTTCGGGTTGAGGCCAGGGCTGACCTGTAACTCCTGGGTTGTGATCGAGGCTGACCTGTACCTCCCGGGTTGAGATAATGGCTGACCTGTACTTCTCGGGCTGAGATTGGGTCTGACCTGTTCCTCCCTTGTTGGTTCCAAGGCTGACCTGTATCTCCCGAGTTGAGACCGGGGCTAACCTGTAATTCCCAGGTTGATACCGGGACTGACCTATACTTATCGAGTTGAAACCCTAGCTGACCTGTAATTCCCGGGTTGAGATAAGGGCTATCCTATACTTCCTGGGTTGAGACCGGGGCTGACCTAAAATTCCCAAGTTGAGATCGGGGCAGACTTCTACCTCCTGGGTTGAGACAGTGGCTGACCTGTACTTATCGGGTTGGGACCGGGTTTGACATGTAGTTCTCGGGTTGAGATCAGGGCTGACCTGTACCTCCTGGGTTAAGACTAGGGCTGACTTGTACCTCCCGGGTTAAGACTGGGGCTGACCTATACTTTCTGGGTTAAGACCGGGTCTGACCTGTACCTCCCGGGTTGAGATCGGGGCTGACCTGTACTTCTCGAGTTGAGATCGGCCTGACCCGTACTTCCCTGGTTGAGACCGAGGCTGAACTGTACATCCCGGGTTAAGATCGGGGGTGACCTGTACATCCCCGGTTAAGACCGTGGCTGACCTGTACTCTCTGAGTTGAGACCGGGGCTAACCTGTACTTCTCAGGTTGAGACCGGGGCTGACCTGTACGTCCCGAGTTCAGATCGGGGCTGACTAGCACCTCCCAGGTTGAGATCGGGGTTAACCTGTACTTCTCGAATTGAGATAATGGCTGACCTGTACCTCCCGGGTTGAGACCGGGGCTGACCTGTACTTTTTGGGTTGAGATTGAGGCTGACCTGTATTGCCTGGGTAGAGACCGGGGCTGACCTTTATTTCTCGGGTTGAGAATGAGTCTAACCTGTACCTGTACTTTCCGGGTTGAGACTGCGGCTGACTTGTACTTCTCGGGTTGAGATAGGGGCTGAACTGTACCTTCCGGGTTTAGACCTGTGCTGACCTATACTTCCTGGGTTTAGACCGAGGATGAACTAATGGCCCCGGGTTGTGACCGGGGCTGACCTGTACTTATCTGGTTGAGACCTGAGGCTGACCTGTACTTTCTCGGTTGAGTTTGGGGCTGACATATACCTCCCGGGCTGAGACTGGGGATTACATGTACCTCCTGGGTTGAGACTGGGGATGGCCTGTACCTCTCGGGTTGATATCGGGGCTGACTTATATCTCCCGAGTTTATACTGGGCTGACCTGTACTTCCCGGGTTAAAATCAGGGCTGACCTGTACCTCCCGGGTTGAGACCGGAGCTGACCTATACTTCTCGGGTTGAGACTGAGGCTGACCTGTACTTCCTAAATTGAGATCGGGGCTGACCTGTACCACCCGAGTTGAGACAAGGGCTGACCTGTACTTCCCAGGTTAAGACCGGGGCTGACCTGTACTTCCCGGGTTGAGACTAGGGGCTAACCTGTACTTCCTGGATTGAGACCTGGGCTAACCTGTACCTCCCGGGTTTAGACCGAGGCTGACCAATACATGTCGAGTTAAGACCGGTGCTAACCTGTACCTCCCGGGTTGAGTCCGGGCTAACCTGAACTTCCCGGGGGTTAGACCGGGGCTAACCTGTACTTTCCGGGTTAAGACCAGGGCTGACTTGTACCTCCCGAGTTAAAATTGGGGCTGACCTGTACCTCTTTGGTTGAGATTGGGGTTGACTTGTACTTCCCGAGTTGATATCGGGGCTAACCTTTACTTCCCAAATTGAGACTAGGGCTGACCTGTACCTCCCGGGTTGAGACCGGGGCTGACCTATACTTCCTAGGGTTAAAATCGGGGCTGACCTGTACCTCCTGGGCTGAGATCGGAGCTGACCTATACCTCCGTGGTTGAGACCGGGGCTGACCTATACTGCTCGGGTTGAGACTGGGGCAGACCTGTACATCCCAAGTTAAAATTGGGGCTGACCTGTACCTCCCAAATTAAGACCGGGGCTGACCTGTACTTCCTAGGTTGAGAACGGGGCTAACCATTACCTCCTGAGTTGAGACCGGGGCTGACCTGTACTGCCCGGGTTGAGACCGGGGTTGACCTATACTTTCTAGATTGAGACCAGGGCTGACTTTTACTTCCCGGGTTCAGATCGGGGCTGACCTATACTTCCTAGGTTGAGATCGGGGCTGACCTGTACTTCTCAGGTTAAGACCGGGGCTGACCTGTACCTCCCGTGTTGAGACAGGGCTAACCTGTACTTCCCGGGTTGAAACCAGGACTGACCTGTACTTTCTGAGATGAGACCTGAGGCACTTCTCGGGTAGAGATCGAGGCTGACCTAGACCTTTTGGGTTGAGACCGGGGCTGACCTATACTTCCCGGATTCAGATCGGGGCTGACCTGTACTTCCCAGGTAGAGATCAGGGCTGACCTGTACTTCCGGGTTGAGATCGGGGATAACCTGTACTTCTTGGGTTGAGACCGGGGATGACCTATACTTCTCGGGTTAAGAACGGGGCTGACCTGTACTTCTAGGGTTGATACCGGGGCTGACCTGTACCACCCGGGTTGAGACTGGGGCTGACCAACACCTCCCAAGTTGAGATCGGGTCTGACTTGTACCTCCCAGGTTGAGACCGGGGCTGACCTATAGATCCCGGGTTGAAATTGGGGCTAACCTGTACTTCCCTGGTTGAGACCGAGGCTGACCTGTACTTCTCGGGTTGAGATTCGGGCTGACCTGTACATCCCGAGTTGAGATCGGGGCTAACCTGTACTTCCCGAGTTGAGACCGGGGCTGACATGTACTTTTGGGTTGAGACCAGGGCTATCCTATACGTTTCGGGTTGAGACCGTGGCTGACCAGCACTTCCCAAATTTAGACCGCGGCAGACCTGTAGTACCCGGGTTGATATCGAGACTAAACTTTATTTCTCGGGTAAAGACCGGGCCTGACCTGTATTTCCCGGGTTGAGAATGAGGCTGACATGTACCTGTCGGGTTTAGACGATGGCTGATCTTTACTTCCCTAGTTGAGACCGCGGTTGACTTGTACTTCCCAGGTTGAGACAGGGGCTGACCTGTACCACCCGAGTTGAGACCGGGGATGACCTGTACATCCTGGGTTTATACCTGAGGCTGACCTTTACTTTCCCTGTTAAGATCGGGGCTGACATGTATCTCCCAGGCTGAGATCGGGGCTTATATGTACCTTTCAGGTTGAGACTGGGGCTGACCTGTACCTCCCAAGTTAAGACCGGGGCTAACTTGTAACTCCTGGGTTTATACTTAGATGACCTGTACTTCCCAAGTTGAGATCGGGGCTAACCTGTACCTCTCGGGTTGAGACCAAAGCTGACCTGTACTTGTTGGGATGTGACTGGGGCTGACCTGTACTTCCTGGGTTAAGACCGGGGCTGACCTGTACTTCCCGGATTGAGACCAGGGCTGACCTGTACCTCCTGGGTTGAGACCGGGGCTGACCAATACCTTTCGAGTTAAGACCGGGGCTGATTTGTACCTCCCGGGTTGAGACCGGGGCTGACCTGTACGTCCCGGGTTGAGACCAAGGCTGACCTGTACTTACAGGTTTGAGACCGGGGCTGACCTATATTTCCCAAGTTACGATCGGGGCTGACCTTTACTTCCCGAATTGAGACCAGGGCAGACCTGTACCTCCCGGGTTGAGACCGGGACTGACCTATCCCTCTCGGGTTAAGATCGGGGCTAACTTGTACCTCCCGGGTTGAGATCGGGGCTGACCTGTACCTCCCGGGATGAGATTAGGGATGACCTGTACTTCCTGGGTGAAGACAAGGGCTGACCTGCACCTCCCGAGTTAAAACCAGGGCTAACATATACCTCCCGGGTTAAAACCAGGGCTGACCTGTACTTTATGGGTTGAGACTAGGGCTGACCAGTACCTCCTAAGTTGAGACCGCGGCTGACCTGTACTGCCCGGGTTGAGATCGGCTCTGACTTATACTTTCTAGGTTGAGACCGGGGTTAACCTGTACTTCTCGGGTTTAGATCGGGGATGACCTGTACTTCCCAAGTTGAGATCGGGGCTGACCCGTACTTCCTGGGTTGATACCGGGGCTAACTTGTAATTCCCGAGTTAAAACCGGGACTGACCTGTATCTCCCTGGTTGAGACAAGGGCTGTCTTGTACTTCTCGAGTTGAGACCGGGGCTGAACTGATGGCCCGATACCAAGAACGGGGTTGACCTATACTTCTCGGGTTGAAATCGAGGCTGACCTGTACTTTTTGAGTTGAGACCTGATGCTGACCTGTACTTCCCGGGTTGAGATCGGGGGTAACCTGTACCTTCTGGGTTAAGATTGCGGTTGACCTGACCTTCCCGGGTTGAGACCATGGCTAACATGTACTTTCTGGATTGAGACAGGGGCTGACCTATACTTCCCAAGGTGAGACCGGGGCTGACCTGTACTTTCTGCGTTGAGACTGGGGCTGACCTATACTTCTCAGTTTGATACCGAGGCTGACCTATACTTCTCGGGTTAAGACAGGGGCTGACCTGTACCTCCTGGGTTGAAATAGGGGCTGACCTGTACTTCCCGAGTTGAGACCGGGGCTGAATTGATGGCCCGATACTGAGAACGGGGTTGACCTATACTTCTAGGGTTGAGACCGGAGCTGACCTGTACTTTTTGGGTTGAGACCTAAGGCTGACCTGTACCTTCCGAGTTGAAACCGGAGCTGACCTGTACTTTCCGGGTTGTGGCCAGGGATGACCTGTACTTCCCGGGTTGAGATCAGGCCTGACCTGTACCTTGCGGGTTGAGACCAGAGCTGACCTATACCTCCCGGGTTGAGACTGAGGCAGACCTGTACCTCTCGGGTTGAGGCGGGGTTTGACCTATACTTCTCGGGTTGAGACCGGGGCTGGCCTATACTTCCCGAGTTATGATCGGGGCTGACCTGTACTTCCCGGGTTGAGACTGGGGCTGACGTGTACTTCTCGGATTGAGACCAGGGCTGACCTGTACTTCTCGGGTTGAGACTGGGGCTGACCTATACTTACCAGGTTAAGACCGGGGTTGACCTATACTTTCTGGGTTGAGATCGGGGCTGACATGTACTTCACGAGTTGAGATCGGAGCTAACTTGTACCTCCCTAGTTAAAACGGGGCCTGACCTGTACCTCCCGTGTTGAGACCGGGGCTGACCTATACTTCCAGGGTTGAGATCGGGGCTAACCTGTACTTCTTGAGTTGAGATCGATGCTAAGTTGTACTTTCCGTGTTGAGACCGGGGCTTACCTCTCAGGTTGAAATTGGGGCTGACATGTACATCTCGAGTTGAGACTGGGGCTGACTTGTACCTCTAGGGTTGAGACCAGGCTGACCTGTACCTCCCGGGTTAGGACCGAGGCTGACCAATACCTCCCGGGATAAGACCAAGGCTGGCAAATTCCTCCCGAGTTGAGACTGAGGCATACCTGTACCTCTCGGGTTGAGACGGGGGCTGACCTGTGCTTTCTGAGTTGAGATCAGGGCTGGCCTGTACTTCCAGGGTTGAGATCGGGGTTGATCTGTACTTCCCGGGTTGAGACCGTGGCTGACCTTTACTTCCAGGGTAGAGATCGGGGCTGACCTGTACTTCCCGGGTTGATATCGGGGCTGACTTGTACCTCCCGGGTTTAGACCGGAGCTGAATTGTACTTCCTAGGTTAAGACAAGGGCTGACCTGTACTTCCCAGGTTAAGATCGGGGCTGACCTGTACCTCCCGGGTTGAGACCGGGGATGACCTGTACTTTCTGGGTTGAGACCGCGGCTGACCTGTACTTCCCGTGTTGACACTAGAGCTGACCTGTACCTCCCGGGTTGAGACTGAGGCTGACCTGTACCTCTAGGGTTGAGACAGGGGCTGACCTATACTTCCTAACTTAAGATCGGGGCCGACTTGTACCTCCAGGGTTGAGACCAGGGCTAACCTGTATCTTTTGGGTTGAGGCCAGGGCTGACCTGTAACTCCCGGGTTAGAGACCGAGGCTGACCTGTACCTCCCGGGTTGAGATCGAGGCCGACTTGTACTTCTCGGTTGGAGACCGGGGCTGACCAGTACCATTCTGGTTGATACCGGGGCTGACCTATACCTCCCGGATTGAGACCGGGCTGATTTATAATTCCTAAGTTGATACCAAGGCTGACCTATACTTCCCACATTGAGACCGGGGCTGACCTGTAATTCGCAGGTTAAGACCGGGGCTGACCTGTACTTCTCGAGTTGAGACCGGGCCAGACCTATACCTCATGGGTTGAAACTGAGGCTGACCTGTACTTCCCTGGTTAGGACCGGGGCTGATCTGTACTTCTTGGGTTAAGATCGGGGCTGACCTATACCTCTCGGGTTGAGACTGGTGATGACCTGTACCTTTTGGGTTGAGACCGGGGCTGACCTATACTTCTCGGGTTGAGATCGGGGCTGACCTATACCTCCCGGGTTAAGACCGGGGCTGACCTGTACTTCCCGAGTTGAGATCGGGATTGATCTGTACTTCCTAGATTGAGACCGAGGCTGACCTGTACTTCTCGGATTGAGACCGGGACTGACCTATACTTTCTGAGTTTAGACTGGGGCTGACTTATAATTCCCGGGTTAAGACCAGGGCTAAACTATACTTCCCGGGTTGAGACCGGGGCTGACCTGTCCCTCTAGAGTTGAGACCGGGGCTAACCTTTACCTCTTGGGTTGAGACTGGGGCCGCCCTGTACTTCCCGGGTTGGGATCGGGGATGACCT
This sequence comes from Panax stipuleanatus, assembly GCA_020205555.1. Lineage (NCBI taxonomy): Eukaryota > Viridiplantae > Streptophyta > Magnoliopsida > Apiales > Araliaceae > Panax > Panax stipuleanatus. The sequence goes on from CM035118.1 coordinate 86,940,116, forward strand.
ATACTTTTCTGGTTGAGATTGGGGCTGACTTGTACCTTCTGGGTTGAGACCGGGGCGGACCTGTACTTTCTGGGTTGAGATGGGGGCTGACCTGTACTTTTTGAGTTGAGACTAGAGCTGACTTGTACCTCCCTGGTTAAGACGGAGGCTGACCTGTACCTCCCGGGTTGAGACCGTGGCTGACCTATACTTCCCAAGTTGATACTGGGGCTGACCTGTACTTCCTGAGTTGAGACCGTTGCTGACCTGTACTTCCCTTGTTGGGACCGGGGCTGACCTATATCTCCCGGTTCAAACTAGGGCTGACCTGTACATCCCTAGTTTAGATCGGGGCTGACCTGTACCTCCCGGGTTGAGATTGGGGTTGACCTGTACCTCCCGGGTTAAGATCAAGGCAGACCTTTATTCCCGAGCTGGGACCGGGGCTAACATGTACTTCCCGGGTTGAAACCAGGGGTAACCAGTACCTCCTAGGTAAAAACTAAGACTTACCTGTACCTGTCGAATCGAGATCGGGGCTGACCTGTACTTCTCGAGTTGAGACCGGGGCTGACATGTACCTCCCGGGTTTAAACCGGGGCTAACATGTACCTCCCGGGTTAAGACCAGGGCTGACCTGTACTTCCCGGGCTGAGACCGGGGATGACCTATACTTCCCAGTTTGAGACTGGGGCTGACCTGTACTTCCCAACTTGAGACCAGGACTGACCTGTACTTCTCGGGTTGAGATCGGGACTGACCTGTACTTTATGGGTTAAGGCCGGGGCTGACCTGTACCTCCCTAGTTGAGACCAGGGCTGACATGTACTTCCTGGGTTGAAACCGGGACTCAACTGATGGCCCAGTACTGAGACTGGGGTTGACCTGTAATTCCCCTGGTTGAGATTGGGGCTGACCCGTACTTTTTGGGTTGAGACCTAAGGCTGACCTGTACCTCCCAGGTTAAGTTCGGGGCTGACCTAAACCTCCTAGGTTGAGACCGGGGCGGATATGTACCTCCTGCATTGAGATCGGGGATTACATATACCTCTCGGGTTGAGACTAACACTGACCTGTTCCTCCCGGGTTGAGTTCGGGGCAGACATGTACTTCTCGTGTTGAGATCGGGGCTTAACTTGTACCTCCCGGTTTAAGACCGGGGCTGACCTATACCTCCCTAGTTGATACTGGAGCTGACCTGTACCTCCCGGATTGAGGTCGGGGTTGACCTTTAATTCCAGGGTTCATACCGGGGATGACCTATACTTCACAAGTTGAGACCGGAGCAGACCTGTACCTCCTGGTTTGAGACCGGGGCAGACCTGTACTTCCCGGGTTGAGATCGGGGCTGACCTGTACTTCCCAGGTTGAGATCGGGGCTGACTTGTACCTCCCGGGTTTAGACTGGAGCTGAATTGTACTTCCCAGGTTGAGACCAAGGCTGACCTGTACTTCCAAGGTTAAGATCGGGGCTGACCTGTACCTCCCGGGTTGAGACCGGGGATGACCTGTACTTTCAGGGTTGAGACCGGGGCTGACCTGTACTTCCCGGGTTGACACTAGAGCTGACCTGTACCTCCCGGGTAGAGACTGAGGCTGACCTGTACCTCTAGGGTTGGGACAGTGGCTGACCTATACTTCCTAACTTAAGATCGGGGCCGACTTGTACCTCTAGGGTTGAGACCGGGGCTGACCTGTATCTTTTGGGTTGAGGCCAGGGCTGACCTGTAACTCCTGGGTTGAGACCGAGGCTGACCTGTTCCTCCCAAGTTGAGATCGGGGCTGACTTGTACTTCTCGGTTGGAGACGGGGGCTGACCAGTACCATTCTAGTTGTTACCGGGACTGACCTATACCTCCCGGATTGAGACCGGGGCTGATTTATACTTCCCGAGTTGATACCAAGGCTGACCTATACTTCCCATGTTGAGACCGGGGCTGACCTGTAATTCGCGGGTTAAGACCGGGGCTGACCTGTACTTCTCGAGTTGAGACCGGGCTAGACCTATACCTCATGGGTTGAAACTGAGGCTGACCTGAACTTCCCTGGTTGGAACCGGGGCTGATCTATACTTCTTGTGTTAAGATCGGGGCTGATCTGTACCTCCTGGGTTGAGACTGGTGATGACCTGTACCTTTTGGGTTGAGGCCGGGGCTGACCTATACTTCCCGGGTTGAGATCGGGGCTGACCTATACCTCCTGGGTTGAGAACGGGGCTGACCTATACTTCCCGAGTTGAGATCGGGATTGATCTGTACTTCCCAAGTTGAGACCGAGGCTGACCTGTACTTCTCGGATTAAGACCGGGGCTGACCTATACTTTATGAGTTTAGACTGGGGCTGACTTATAATTCCCGGGTTAAGTCCAGGGCTGAACTATACTTCCCGGGTTGAGACCGGGGCTGACCTGTCCTTCTAGTGTTGAGACCGGGGCTAACCTATACCTCCTGGGTTGAGACTGGGGCCACCCTGTACTTCCCGGGTTGGGATCGGGGATGACCTATACTTCTCTGGTTGAGATCGGGGCTGACTTTTACCTTCCGGGTTGAGACCGGGGCTGACCTGTACTTTTTGGGTTGAGATGGGGGCTGACCTGTACTTTTTGAGTTGAGATCGGAGCTGACTTGTACCTCCCTGGTTAAGACGGAGGCTGACCTGTACCTCCCGGGTTGAGACCGTGGCTGACCTATACTTCCCAAGTTGATACTGGGGTTGACCTGTACTTCCTGAGTTGAGACCGTTGCTGACCTGTACTTCCCTTATTGGGACCGGGGCTGACCTATATCTCCCGATTCAAACTAGGGCTGACCTGTACATCCCTAGTTGAGATCGGGGCTGACCTGTACCTCCCGGGTTGAGATCGGGGTTGACCTGTACCTCCCGGGTTAAGACCGAGGCTGACCTTTATTCCCGAGTTGGGAGCGGGGCTAACCAGTACTTCCCGGGTTGAGACAGGGGCTAACCAGTACCTCCCAGGTTAAAACTAGGACTTACCTGTACCTGTCGAATCGAGATCGGGGCTGACTTGTACTTCCCGGGTTGAGACCGGGGCTGACCTGTACCTCCCAGGTTGAGACCGGGGCTAACATGTACCTCCCGGGTTAAGACCGCGGCTGACCTGTACTTCCCGGGCTGAGACCGGGGATGACCTGTACTTCCCAATTTGAGACTGTGGTGTACTTCCCGGGTTGAGACTGGGGCTGACCTGTACTTCCCAACTTGAGACCAGGACTGACCTGTACTTTCTGGGTTAAGACCGGGGCTGACCTGTTCCTCCCTAGTTGAGACCGGGGATGACATGTACTTCCTGGGTTGAAATCGGGGCTGAACTGATGGCCCAGTACTAAGACTGGGGTTGACCTATACTTCCCCGGGTTGAGACTGGGGCTACCCTGTACTTCCCGGGTTGAGACCTGAGGCTGACCTGTACCTCCCAGGTTGAGTTCAGGGCTGACCTGTACATTCTAGGTTGAGACTGGGGCTGATATGTACCTCCTGGATTGAGATCGGGGCTTACATGTACCTCCCATATTGAGACTAAAATTGAACTGTACCTCCCGGGTTGAGTCCGGGGCTGACCTATACTTCTCGTGTTGAGATCGGGGCTAACCTGTACATCCCAGGTTGAGACCGGGGCTGACCTATACCTCCCTAGTTGATACCAGAGCTGACCTGTACCTCCGAGATTGAGATCTGGGCTGACCTGTACTTCTAGGGTTGATACCGGGGATGACCTATACTTCACGAGTTGAGACCGGGGCAGACCTGTACCTCCCAATTTGAGACCGGGGCTGACCTATACTTCTCGGGTTGAGACCGGACTGACCTGTACTTCTCGGGTGGAGATCGGGGCTAACCTGTACCTCCCGGGTTTAGACCGAAGTTGAATTATTCTGCCCAGGTTAAGATCAGGGCGGACCTGTACCCCCCGGATTGAGACCGGGGCTGAGCGGTACTTCCTGAGTTCAGACCGGGGCTGACCTGTATTTCCCGGATTGACACTGGAGCTGACTTGTACCTTCCAGGTAGAGACTGAGGTTGACCTGTACCTCTCGGGATGAGACGGGGGCTGACCTATACTTCCTAACTTAAGACTGGGGCTGACTTGTACCTCCAAGGTTGAGATCGGGGCTGACCTGTATCTTTTGGGTTTAGGCCAGGGCTGACCTGTAACTCCCGGGTTGAGACCGAGGCTGACCTGTACCTCCCGGGTTGAGATTGGGGTTGACTTGTACTTCTCGGTTTGAGACCGAGGCTGACCAGTACCATTCTGGTTGATACCGGGGCTGACCTGTACCTCCCGGGTTGAGACCAGGGCTGATTTATACTTCTCGAGTTGATATCGGGGCTGACCTATACTTCCCAAGTTAAGATCGGGGTTGACCTGTAATTCGTGGGTTAAGACTGGGGCTGACCTATACTTCCCGGGTTGAGACCGGGGCTGACTTGTACTTCTCGAGTTGAGACCGGGACTGACCTTGTACCTCCTGGGTTGAAATCGAGGCTGACCTATACTTCCCGGGTTGGGACCGGGGCTGATCTGTACTTCTTGGGTTGAGATCGGGGCTGACCTGCACCTCCCGGGTTGAGACTGTGGATGACCTGTACCTTTTGGGTTGAGACCGGGGCTGACCTATACATCCCAGGTTGAGACCGGGGCTGTCCTGTACTTCCCGAGATGAGATCGGGATTGATCTGTACTTCCCGGGTTGAGACCGAGGCTAACCTGTACTTCTCGGATTGAAACCGGGGCTGAAACTATACTTTTTTGAGTTGAGACCGGGGCTGACTTGTAATTCCCCGGTTCAGACCGGTGCTGAACTATACTTCCCGAGTTGAGACCAGGGGCTGACCTGTCCTTCTAGAGTTGAGACCGGGGCTGACTTGTACCTCCTGGATTGAGACCAGGGCTGCCCTGTACTTCCCGGGTTGGGATCGGGGCTGACCTATACTTCTCTGGTTAAGATCGGGGCTGACTTGCACCTCCCAGTTTGAGACTGGGATGACCTGTACCTCTTGGGTTGAGACTGGGGCTGACCTGTACCTCCCGAATTGAGATCGGGGCTGACTTGTACGTCCCGGGTTGAGATTGGGGCTGACCTGTTACTCCCGGGTTGAGACCAGGGCTAACATGTACCTCCCGGGTTGAGAGCGGGGCTGACCTGTACTTTTTGGGCTGAGACCGAAGCTGACCTGTACTTCCAGATTTGAGACCAGGGGCTGATATGTACCTCCTGGGTTGAGACCGGGGCTTATATGTACCTCCTGAGTTGAGTCCGGGGCTAACCTGTACCTTCCTGGTTGAGACCGGGGCTGACCTGTACTTCTAGGGTTGATATCGAGGATGACCTGTACTTCACGAGTTGAGATCGGGGGCAGACCTGTACCTTTCAGTTTAAGACCAAGGCTGACCTGTACTCGGTGGGTTGAGACCGGGGATGACCTCTACTTCCCGGGTGGAGATCGGGGCTGACCTGTACCTCCCAGGTTGAGACCAGAGCTGACTTGTACTATCCGGGTTGAGATCGGGGCTGACCTGTACCTCCCGGGTTGAGACCGCGGCTGACCTGTACTTCCCGGGTTGAGACCGGGCCTGACCTGTACTTCCTAGGTTGAGACCGGGCCTGACCTGTACTTCCCGACTTAAGATTGGAGCTAACCTGTACCCCTCGGGTTGAGACTGAGGCTTACCTGTACCTCTCGGGTTAAGACGGGGGCTGACCTATACTTGCTGACTTAAGACCGGGGCTGACCTGTACCTCCAGGGTTGAGACCGGGGATAACCTTTATCTTTCGGGTTGAGGCCAGGGCTGACCTGTAACTCCCGGGATGAGACCGAGGCTGACCTGTACCTCTCGGGGTGAGATCAGGGCTGACCTGTACTTTTCGGGTTAAGACCGGGTCTGACTTCTACCTCCCTTGTTGATTTTGAGGTTGACCTATACCTCCTGGGTTGAGACCGGGGCTGACCTGTACTTCTCGGGTTGATACCGGGGCTGACCTATACTTCTCGAGTCGAGAACGGGGCTGACCTGTAATTCCCGGGTTGAGACCAGGGCTGACCTATACTTCTTAGGTTGAGACCGGGGCTGACCTGTACTACCTTAGTTGAGATAGGGGCTGACCTTTACCTCCTGGGTTGAGATCGGGGCTGACTTGTACTTCTCGAGTAGGGATCGGGGCTGAACTGTACTTCCTGGATTGAGACTAGGGCTGAATTTTACCTCCCGAATTGAGACTGGGGCTGACCTGTACCTCCCGAGTTGAGATCGGGGCTGACCTGTACTTTCCGGGTTGAGATCGGGGCTACCTGTTCCTCCCGAGATGAGACCGGGGCTGACCTGTACTTCCCGGGATTAGATCGGGGCTGACCTGTACTTCTCGAGTTTAGACCGAGGCTGACCTGTACATCCCGGTTTGGGATCGGGGCGTACTTATACTTCCCGAGTTGAGACCTGGGCTGACCTGTACTTTTTAATATGAGACCGAGGTTGACCTATACGTCCCGAGTTGAGACCGGGGCTGACCAGCACCTCCCTGGTTAAGATCGGGGCTGACCTGTACTTCTCGGGTTGAGATCGTGGCTGACCTATACCTCTCGAGTTGAGACCGAGGCTGACCTATACTTCTCCGGTTGAGATCGAGGCTGACCTGTATTTCTCGGGTTGAGAACGAGGCTGACCTGTACCTGTCAGGTTTAGACGGGGGCTGACCTGTACTTCCAGGGTTAAGACCGCGACAAACTTGTACTTCCTGGGTTGAGACATGGGCAGACTTGTACCTCTTGGGTTGAGATCGGGGCTGACCTGTACTTCTTGGGTTTAGACCGGGGCTAAACTGATGGCCCCGGGTTGAGACCTGAGCTATACTTTTTGGGTTGAGACCTGAGGCTGACCTTTTACTTTCCCGGTTGAGACCGGGGCTGACATATACCTCCTTGGCCGAGATCGGGGCTTACAAGTACCTCCCGGGTTGAGACTGGGCTGACTTGTACCTCTCGGGTTATGATCTTGACTGACTTGTACCTCCGTGGTTTATACTGGGCTGACCTGTACTTTTTGGGTTGAGATCGGGGCTGACCTTTACCTCCCGGGTTGAGATTGGAGCTGACCTGTACCTCGAGGGTTGAGACTGGGGCTGACCTGTACTTTCCGGATTGAGACCAGGGCTGACTTGTACCTCTCGGGTTGAGACCAGGGCTGACCAATACCTCCCAAATTAAGATCGGGGTAGACCTGTACCTCCCGTGTTGAGACCGGGGGTGACCTGTACTTCCCAGTTTGAGATCGGGGCTGACCTGTACCTCCCGAGTTGAGATCGGGGCTGACCTGTACTTCCTAGGTTGAGACCGGGGCTGACCTGTATTTCTTGGATTGAGACCAGGGCTGACTTGTACCTCCCGTGTTGAGACCGAAGCTGACCAATACCTCCCAAGTTAAGATCGGGGCTGACTGATACCTCCCGGGTTGAGACCGGAGCTGACCTGTACTTCTCGGGTTGATACCGGGGCTGACCTGTACTTCCTGGGTTAAGACTGTGGCTGACCTGTACCTCTCGAGTTAAAATTGGGGCTGACCTGTACCTCTTGGGTTGAGATCGGGGTTGACCTGTACTTCCTGGGTTAAGACCAGGCCTGACATGTACTTCCCGGGTTGAGACCGGAGCTTACCTGTACCTCCCATGTTAAGACTGAGGCTGACCTGTATCTCTCGGGTTGAGACGGGGGCTGACTTGTACTTCTCGGGTGAGACAGAAGCTGGCCTGTACTTTTTGGGTTGAGACCGGGGCTATCCTGTACTTCCCGTGTTGAGATCGGGGCTGACCTGTACCTCCCTAGTTAAAACCGGGGTTGACCTGTACCTCCCGAATTGAGACCGGGGTTGACCTGTACTTTTCGGGTTGAGACTACGCTAACCTGTACCACCCGAGTTGAGACCGGGGCTAACATATACCTCCCTAGTTGAGACCGGGGCTGACTTGTTTTGGGTTGAGACCTGGGCTAGCCTATACTTTCCGAGTTGAGACTAGGGTCGGCCTGTACTTCCCGGGTTGAGACTTGGGCTGACCTGTACTTTCCAAGTTAAGCTTGGGGCTGACCTGTACTTCATGGGTTGAGATCGGGGCAGACCAGTACTTCCCGGGTTAAGACCGGGGCTGACCTGTACCTCCCGTGTTGAGACCGGGGCTGACCTGTACTTTCTGGGTTGAGACAGGGGCTGAACTGATGGCCCGATACTGAGACTGGGGTTGACATGTACTTCCCCGTGTTGAGAATGGGGCTGACTTGTACTTCCCGAGTTGAGACCTGAGGCTGACCTGCACTTTCTGGGTTGAGATCGGGGCGGATATGTACCTTTTGGGTTGAGACTGGGGCTGACATATACCTCCCTGGTTGAGACTGGGGCTGACCTGTACCTCTCGGGTTGAGTCCGGGTCTGACTTATACTTCTCGGGTTGAGATCGGGGCTGACCTGTACCTCCCAGGTTAACACCGATGCTGATTTATACCTCCCTAGTTGATAGCGGAGCTGACCTGTACCTCCCGGGTTGAGACCGTGGCTGACCTGTACTTCCATAGTTGATTCCGGGGAGGTCCTGTACTTCACGAATTGAGACCGGGGCTGACCTGTACCTTCTAGGTTGAGACCGGGGCTGACCTGTACTTCCTGGGTTGAGATGGGGGCTGACTTGTACTTCCTGGGTTGAGACCAGGCCTGACATGTACTTTCCGGGTTGAGACTGAAGCTGACCTGTACCTCTCGCGTTGAGACTGAGGCTGACCTGTACCTCTCGGGTTAAGACGGGGGCTGACCTATACTTCTGGACTTGAGACCGGGGCTGACCTGTACCTCCAGGGTTAAGACCAGGGCTGACATGTATCTTTTGGGTTGAGGCCAGGGCTGACATGTAACTCCCGGGTTGAGACCGAGGCTGACCTGTACCTCCCGAGTTGAGATCAGGGATGACCTGTACTTCTTGGGTTGAGACCAGGTCTGACCTGTACCTCCCTTGTTGATTCCGGGGATGACCTGTACCTCCCGAGTTGAGACCGGGGCTGACCTATTCTACTCGGGTTGATACCGGGGCTGACCTATACTTCCCGAGTTGAGACCGGGTTGACCTGTAATTCCAGGGTTGAGACTGGGGCTAACCTGTACTTCCCGAGTTGAGACCGGGGCTGACCTGTACTTCCCGAGATGAGATCGGGGCTGACATATACGTCCCGAGTTGAGATTGGGGCTGGTCAGTACTTCCCGGGTTGAGACATGGGCTGACCTGTACTTCTTGAGTTAAGATCGTGGCTGACCTGTACCTCCCAGGTTGAGACCGGGGCTGACCTGTACTTCTCGAGTTGAGATCGTGGCTGACTTGTACCTCCCGGTTGAGACCGGGGCTGACCTATACTTCTCGGGTTAAGACCGGGGCTGACCTATACTTCCCGGGTTGAGACCGGGGCTGACCTGTACCTCTTGGGTTGGGACTGGGGCTAAACTGTTCCTCTTGGGTTGAGACCGGGGCTAACATGTACTTCCCGGGTTGGGACCGGGGCTGACCTGTACTTCTTGGGTTAAGATCGGAGCTAACCTTTACCTCCCAGGTTGAGACTGGGGCTGACCTGTACCTCCCGGGTTGAGACCGGGGCTGACCTGTACCTCCCGGGTTGAGACAGGGGCTGACCTGTACTTCCCGGGTTGAGACCGGGGTTGACCTATATGTCCCAGGTTGAGATCGAGGCTGACCTGTACATCCCGGGTTGAGATCGGGGCTGACCTTTAAATCCCGGGTTGAGAGCGGGGCTAACTTATACTTCCCAAGTTAAGACCGAGGCTGACCTGTACTTCCCGGGATGAGACCGAGGCTGACATATACGTCCCGGGTTGAGACCGGGGCTGACCCGTACCTCTCGGGTTGAGACCGGGGCTGACCTGTACTTCTTGAGTTGAGATCTTGGCTGACCTGTACCTCCCTAGTTGAGACCAGGGCTGACCTATACTTCCCGGGTTGAGACTGAGGTAGACCTGTATTTCCAGGGTAGAGACCGGGCCTGACCTGTACATCCCGGGTTGAGAGCGGGGCTAACTTGTACTTCCCATGTTGAGACCGGGGCTGACCTATACTTCCCGGGATGAGACCAAGGCTGACATATACGTCCCGAGTTGAGACCGGGGCGGACTAGTACCTCCTGGGTTGAGACCGGGGCTGACCTGCACTTCTCGAGTTTTGATATTGGCTGACCTGTACCTCCCGGGTTGAGACCAGGGCTGACCTATACTTCTTGGGTTGAGATCGAGGCAGACCTGTATTTCCCGGGTAGAGAGCGGGCCTGACCTGTATTTTTTAGGTTGAGAATGAGGTTGACCTATACCTGTTGGGTTCAAAAAGGGGCTAACTTGTACTTTTCAGGTTGAGATCGCGGCTGACTTGTACATCCTTGGTTGAGATAGGGGCTGACCTATACCTGTCGGGTTAAGATCGGGGCTGACCTATACTTCCTGGGTTTAGACCAGGGCTGGCCTGTACTTCCTGGGTTAAGACCTGAGGCTGACCTGTACTTCCCGGGTTGAGACCTCGGGCTGACTTGTAATTTCTCGGTTAAGATCGGGGCTGACATATACCTCCCGGGCAGAGACCGGGGCTTACATGTACCTTTCGGGTTGAGATTGGGGCTGACCTGTACAACTCAGGTTAAGACCGGGGCTGACTTGTACCTCCCGGGTTTATACTGGGCTGACCTGTACTTTGCGGGTGGAGATCAAGGCTGACATATACCTCTCGGGTTGAGATCGAAGCTGACCTGTACTTCCCGGGTTGACATCGGGGGCTGACCTGTACTTTTTTGGTTGAGACTGGGTCTGACATGTACCTCCCTTGTTGATTACGAGGTTGACCTAAACCTCCCGGGTTGACACCGGGGCAGACTTGTACTTCTCGGGTTGATACCGGGGCTGACCTATATTTCCTGAGTTGAGACCGGGGCTGACCTGTAATTCCCGGGTTGAGACCAGGGCTGACCTATACTTCCCGGGTTGAGATCGGGGCTGACCTGTACTTCCCTAGTTGAGACTAGGGCTGACCTGTACCTCCTGGGTTGACACAGTGGCTGACCTATACTTCCCGGGTTGAGATCGGGGCTAACATGTACTTCCCTAGTTGAGACTAAGGCTGACCTGTACCTCCTGGGTTGAGACCGGGGCTGACCTGTACTTCCCGGGTTCAGACCAGGGCTGACCTGTACTTATCGGGTTGAGATCGGGCTGACTTGCACCTCCTAGGTTAAAACTTGGGATAACCTGTATCTTTCGGGTAGAGACCGAGGCTGACCTATACTTCTCGGGTTGAGATTGGGTCTGACCTGTACCTCCCGGGTTGAGACCGGGGATGACCTGTACTTCCCGGGTTGATATCGGGGCTGACCTGTACTTATCGGGTTGAGACTGAGGCTGACTTGTACATCCCAAGTTGAGATTGGGGCTGACCAGTACATCCCGGGTTGAGTCCGGGGCTAACCTGTACTTATTGAGTTCAGACCGGGGCTGACCTGTACTTCCCTGGATGAGATCGGGGATGACCTATACGTCCCGGGTTAAGATCGGTACTGACCAGCACCTCTCGGGTTGAGACCTAGGCTGACCTGTATTTCTCGGGTTGAGATCGTGGCTGACCTGTACCTCCCGGGTTGAGACCGGGGCTATCTTATACTTCCCGAGTTGAGACCGAGGCTGACCTATTTTTTTGGGTAGAGACCGGGCTTGACCTGTATTTTTTTGGTTGAGAATGAGGCTGACATGAACCTGTCGGGTTCAGACGGGGGCTGACCTGTACCTTCTGGTTTGAGATCGGGGCTGACCTGTACTTCCTGGGTTTAGATCGGGGCTGAACTGATGGCCCCGGGTTGAGAGCAGTGCTGACCTATACTTTTCAGGTTGAGACCTGAGGCTGACCTATACTTTCCTAGCTGAGACTAGGGCTGACATATACCTCTCGGGCTGAGACCAGGGCTTACATGTACCTCCCAGGTTGAGACTGGGGCTGACCTGTACCTCTCGGGTTAATACTGGGGCTGACTTGTACCTCCCGGGTTTATACTGGGCTGACCTGTACTTCCCGGGTTGAGATTGGGGATGACCTGTACCTCCCGGGTTGAGACCGGAGCTAACCTTTACTTCCAGGGTTGAGACCTGTGGCTGACATGTACTTCCCGGGTTGAGACCTGAGGTTGACCTGTAATTTCCCGGTTGAGACTGGGGCTGACATATACCTCCCGAGCTAACACCGGGGCTTATATGTACCTCCCGGGTTGAGAGACAGGGGCAGACCTATACCTCCCTAGTTGAAACCGTAGCTGACCTGTACCTCCAGGGTTGAGACCGGGGCTGACCTATACTTCCATGGTTGATATCTGGGATGACCTGTACTTCAGGAGTTGAGATCGGGGCTGACCTGTACATCCCAGGTTGAGACCGGGGCTGACCTGTACTTCTCGTGTTGAGACCAGGGCTGACCTGTACTTCCAGGGTGGAGATCGGGGCTGACTAGTACGTCCCGGGCTAAGACCGAAGCTGACCTATACTTCTTGGGTTGAGATCGGGGCTGACCTGTCCCTCCCGGGTTGAGACTGGGGCTGACCTGTACCTCCCGGGTTGAGTCCGGGGCCGACCTGTACTTCTCGGGTTGAGATCGGGGCTGACCTAAACCTCCTAGGTTAAGATCGGGGCTGACCTATACCTCTCTAGTTAAAACTGTAGCTGACCTGTACCTCCCGGGCTGAGACCGGGGCTGACCTGTACTTTCATGGTTGATACCGGGGATGACCTATACTTCATGAGTTGAGATCGGGGCAAACCTATACCTCCTGGTTTGAGATCGGGGCTAACCTGTACTTCTCGTGTTGAGACCGAGGCTGACCTGTACTTCCCGGGTGGAGATCGGTGCTGACAAGTACCTCTCGATTTGAGACCGGAGCTAACCTGTACTTCTCGGGTTGAGACCGGGGCTGACCTGTTCTTCTCGGGTTGAGATTGGGCCTGACCTATACTTCCTGGGTAGAGACTGGAGCTGACCTGTACCTCCAGGGTTGAGACTGAGGCTCACCTGTACCTCTCGGGTTGAGACGGGGGCTGACCTATACTTCCTGACTTAAGACTAGGGCTGACCTGTACCTCCAGGATTGAGATCGGGGCTGACCAGTATCTTTCGGGTTGAGGGCAGGGCTGACCTGTAACTCTCGGGTTGTGACCAAGGCTGACCTGTACCACCCAGGTTGAGATAATGGCTGACCTGTACTTCTCTAGTTGAGACCGGGTCTGACCAGTACCTCCCTTGTTGATTCCGAGGCTGACCTATATCTCCCGGGTTGAGACCGGGGCTGACCTGTAATTCCCAGGTTGATACCGGGACTGACCTATACTTATCGAGTTGAATTCGTGGCTGACCTGTAATTCCCGGGTTGAGATAAGGGCTATCCTATACTTCCTGGGTTGAGACCGAGGCTGACCTATACTTCCCAAGTTGCGATCGGGGCAGACTTCTACCTCCTAGGTTGAGACAGTGGCTGACCTGTACTTCTCGGGTTGGGATCGGGTCTGACATGTACTTCTCGGGTTGAGATCAGGGCAAACCTGTACCTCCTGGGTTAAGACTGGGGCTGACTTGTACCTCCCGGGTTAAGACTGGGGCTGACCTGTACTTCCCGGGTTAAGACCGGGGCTGATCTGTACTTCCCGGGTTAAGATCGGAGCTGACCTGTACTTTTCGGGTTTAGATCGGAGCTGGCCTGTACATTCTGAGTTGAGACCGGAGCTGACTTGTACCTCCCTTGTTAAGACGAGGGCTAACCTGTACCTCCCGGGTTGAGACAGGGGCTGACCTATGCTTCCCGGGTTGAGATCGGGGCTGACCTGTACTTCCCGAGTTGAGACCGGTGCTGACCTGTACTTCCCGTGTTGAGATCGGGGCTGACCTGTACCTCCCGGGTTCAAACCGGGGCTGACTTTACATCCCGAGTTGAGACCGGGGCTGACCTGTACCTCCCGGGTTGAGATCGGGGTTGACTTGTACTTCTTGGGTTAAGTCCGAGGCTGACCTATACTTCTTGGGTTGAGATCGGGGCTAACCTGTACTTCCTGGGTTGAAACCGGGGCTGACCTGTACCTCCCGGGTTAAAATCGGGGCGGACCTGTACCTTTCAAATTGAGACGGGGGCAGACCTGTACTTCCCGGGTTGAGACTGGGGCTGACCAGTACCTCCCAGGTTGAGACCAGGCCGACCTGTACTTCCCAGGCTGAGACCGAGGCTGACCTGTACTTCCCGGGTTGAGAACAGGGCTAACTTGTACTTCCCGGGTTGAGACTGGGGCAGACCTGTACTTTCCAAATTAAAATCGGGGCTGACCTGTACTTCCCGGGTTGAGATCGGTGCTGACCAGTACTTTCCGTGTTGAGACCGGGGCTGATCTATATCTCCCGAGTTGAGACTGGGGCTGACCTGTACTTTCTAGGTTGAGACCGAGGCTGAACTGATGGCCCGGTACTGAGACTAGGGGTTGACCTGTACTTTCTTGGGTTGAGACTGGGGCTAACCTGTACTTCCCGGGTTGAGACCTGAGGCTGACCTATACTTTTTGGGTTGAGATCCGGGGATGATATGTACCTCCTAAGTTGAGACCGAGGCTTACACGTACCTCCCGGGTTGAAACTGGGGCTGGCCTGTACCTCCCGGGTTGAGTCTAGGGCTGACCTGTACTTATCGGGTTGAGATCGGGGCTGACCTGTACCTCCCAAGTTGAGATCGGGACTGACCTATACCTCCCTAGTTGAAACCGTAGCTGACCTGTACCTCTCGGGTTGAGACCGGGGCTGAACTGTACTTCCATGGTTGATACCCGGGATGACCTGTACTTCACGAGTTGAGATCGGGGCAGACCTGTACCTCCCGGTATGAGATCGGGGCTGACCTGTACTTCTCGTGTTGAGACTAGGGCTGACCTGTACTTCTCAGGTGGAGATCGGGGCTGACCAGTACGTCCCGGGTTAAGATCGAAGCTGACCTGTACTTCTTGGGTTGAGATCGGGGCTGACCTGTTCCTCCCGGGTTGAGACTGGGGCTCACCTGTACTTCCCGGGTTGAGTCCGGGGCCGACCTGTACTTCTTGAGTTGAGATCGGGGCTGACCTAAACCTCTCGGGTTAAGCTCGGGGCTGTCCTATACCTCTATAGTTAAAACCGTAGCAGACCTGTACCTCCCGATTTGAGACCGGGGCTGACCTGTACTTCTCGTGTTGAGACCAGGGCTGACCGGTACTTCCCGGGTGGAGATCGGGGCTGACCAGTACGTTCCGGGTTAAGATCAAAGCTGACCTGTACTTCTTGGGTTGAGATCGGGGCTGACCTGTCCCTCCCAGGTTGAGACTAGGGCTCACCTGTACCTCCCGGGTTAAGTCCGGGGTCGACCTGTACTTCTCGGGTTGAGATCGGGGCTGACCTAAACCTCCCAGGTTAAGATCGGGGCTGACCTATACCTCTATAGTTAACACCGTAGCTGACCTGTACCTCCCGGGCTGAGACCGGGGCTGACCTGTACTTCCATGGTTGATACCGGGGATGACCTGTACTTGATGAGTTGAGATTGGGGCAGACCTGTACCTTCTGATTTGAGACCGGGGCTAACCTGTACTTCTCGTGTTGAGACCGAGGTTGACCTGTACTTCCCGGGTGGAGATCGGGGCTGACAAGTACCTCCCGGGTTGAGAACGGAGCTGACCTGTACTTCTCGGGTTGAGACCGGGGCTGACCTGTTCTTCTCGGGTTGAGACCGGGCCTGACCTATACTTACTTGGTAGAGATTGGAGCTGACCTGTACCTCCCGGGTTGAGACTGAGGCTCACTTATACCTCTCGGGTTTAGACGGGGGCTGACCTATACTTCCTGACTTAAGACCAGGGCAGACCTGTACCTCCAGGGTTGAGATCGGGGCTGACCATTATCTTTCGGGTTGAGGCCAGGGCTGACCTGTAACTCCTGGGTTGTGATCGAGGTTGACCTGTACCTCCCGGGTTGAGATAATGGCTGACCTGTACTTCTCGGGCTGAGATTGGGTCTGACCTGTTCCTCCCTTGTTGATTCCAAGGCTGACCTGTATCTCCCGGGTTGAGACCGGGGCTGACCTGTAATTCCCAGGTTGATACCGGGACTGACCTATACTTATCGAGTTGAAACCCTAGCTGACCTGTAATTCCCGGGTTGAGATAAGGGCTATCCTATACTTCCTGGGTTGAGACCGGGGCTGACCTATACTTCCCAAGTTGAGATCGGGGCAGACTTCTACCTCCTGGGTTGAGACAGTGGCTGACCTGTACTTCTCGGGTTGGGACCGGGTTTGACATGTAGTTCTCGGGTTGAGATCAGGGCTGACCTGTACCTCCTGGGTTAAGACTAGGGCTGACTTGTATCTCCCGGGTTAAGACTGGGGCTGACCTGTACTTTCTGGGTTAAGACCGGGTCTGACCTGTACCTCCCGGGTTGAGATCGGGGCTGACCTGTACTTCTCGGGTTGAGATCGGGCTGACCCGTACTTCCCTGGTTGAGACCGAGGCTGAACTGTACATCCTAGGTTAAGATCGGGGGTAACCTGTACATCCCCGATTTAGACCGTGGCTTACCTGTACTCTCAGAGTTGAGACCGGGGCTAACCTGTACTTCTCAGGTTGAGACCGGGGCTGACCTGTACGTCCCGAGTTCAGATCGGGGCTGACCAGCACCTCCCGGGTAGAGATCGGGGTTAACCTGTACTTCTCGAATTGAGATAATGGCTGACCTGTACCTCCCGGGTTGAGACCGGGGCTGACCTGTACTTTTTGGGTTGAGATCGAGGCTGACCTGTATTTCCTGGGTAGAGACCGGGGCTGACCTTTATTTCTCAGGTTGAGAATGAGGCTAACCTGTACCTGTACTTTCCGGGTTGAGACTGCGGCTGACTTGTACTTCTCGGGTTGAGATAGGGGTTGAACTGTACCTTCCGGGTTGAGACCTGTGCTGACCTATACTTCCTGGGTTTAGACCGAGGATGAACTAATGGCCCCGGGTTGTGACCGGGGCTGACCTGTACTTATCTGGTTGAGACCTGAGGCTGACCTATACTTTCTCGGTTGAGTTTGGGGCTGACATATACCTCCCGGGCTGAGACTGGGGATTACATGTACCTCCTGGGTTGAGACTGGGGCTGGCCTGTACCTCTCGGGTTGAGATCGGGGCTGACTTATATCTCCCGAGTTTATACTGGGCTGACCTGTACTTCCCGGGTTAAAATCTGGGCTTACCTGTACCTCCCGGGTTGAGACCGGAGCTGACCTATACTTCTCAGGTTGAGACTGAGGCTGACCTGTACTTCCTGAATTGAGATCGGGGCTGACCTGTACCACCCGAGTTGAGACAAGGGCTGACCTGTACTTCCCAGGTTAAGACCGGGGCTGACCTGTACTTCCCGGGTTGAGACTGGGGCTAACCTGTACTTCCTGGATTGAGACCTGGGCTAACCTGTACCTCCCGGGTTTAGACCGAGGCTGACCAATACATGTCGAGTTAAGACCGGTGCTGACCTGTACCTCCCGGGTTGAGTCCGGGCTAACCTGAACTTCCCGGGGGTTAGACCGGGGCTAACCTGTACTTTCCGGGTTAAGACCAGGGCTGACTTGTACCTCCCGAGTTAAAATTGGGGCTGACCTGTACCTCTTTGGTTGAGATTGGGGTTGACTTGTACTTCCCGAGTTGATATCGGGGCTAACCTTTACTTCCCAAATTGAGACCAGGGCTGACCTGTACCTCCCGGGTTGAGACCGGGGCTGACCTATACTTCCTGGGTTAAAATTGGGGCTGACCTGTACCTCCTGGGCTGAGATCGGAGCTGACCTATACCTCCGTGGTTGAGACCGGGGCTGACCTATACTTCTCGGGTTAAGACCGGGGCAGACCTGTACCTCCCAAGTTAAAATCGGGGCTGACCTGTACCTCCCAAATTAAGACCGGGGCTGACCTGTACTTCCTAGGTTGAGAACGGGGCTGACCATTACCTCCTGAGTTGAGACCGGGGCTGACCTGTACTGCCCGGGTTGAGACCGGGGTTGACCTATACTTTCTAGATTGAGACCAGGGCTGAACTTTTACTTCCCGGGTTCAGATCGGGGCTGACCTATACCTCCTAGGTTGAGATCGGGGCTGACCTGTACTTCCCGAATTGATACCAGGGCTGACCTGTACTTCTCAGGTTAAGACCGGGGCTGACCTGTACCTCCCGTGTTGAGACTAGGGCTGACCTGTACTACCCGGGTTGAAACCAGGACTGACCTGTACTTTCTGAGATGAGATCTGAGGCACTTCTCGGGTAGAGATCGAGGCTGACCTAGACCTTTTGGGTTGAGACCGGGGCTGACCTATACTTCCCGGATTGAGATCGGGGCTGACCTGTACTTCCCAGGTTGAGATCAGGGCTGACCTATACTCCCGGGTTGAGATCGGGGATAACCTATACTTCTCGGGTTGAGACCGGGGATGACCTATACTTCTCGGGTTAAAAACGGGGCTGACCTGTACTTCTAGGGTTGATACCGGGGCTGACCTGTACCTCCCGGGTTGAGACTGGGGCTGACCAACACCTCCCAAGTTGAGATCGGGTCTGACTTGTACCTCCCAGGTTGAGACCGAGGCTGACCTATACTTCCTGGGTTGAAATTGGGGGTAACCTGTACTTCCCTGGTTGAGACCGAGGCTGACCTGTACTTCTCGGTTTGAGATTCGGGCTGACCTGTACATCCCGAGTTGAGATCGGGGCTAACCTGTACTTCCCGTATTGAGACCGGGGCTGACATGTACTTTCTGGGTTGAGACCGGGGCTAACCTATACGTTTCGGGTTGAGACCGTGGCTGGCCAGCACCTCCTAAATTTAGACCGCGGCAGACCTGTACTACCCGGGTTGAGATCGAGGCTAAACTTTATTTCTCGGGTAAAGACCGGGCCTGACCTGTATTTCCCGGGTTGAGAATGAGGCTGACCTGTACCTATCGGGTTCAGACGATGGCTGATCTTTACTTCCCTGGTTGAGACCGGTTGACTTGTACTTCCCAGGTTGAGACAGGGGCTGACCTGTACCACCCGAGTTGAGACCGGGGATGACCTGTACTTCCTGGGTTGATACCTGAGGCTGACCTGTACTTTCCCTGTTAAGATCGGGGCTGACATGTATCTCCCAGGCTGAGATCGGGGCTTATATGTACATTTCAGGTTGAGACTGGGGCTGACCTGTACCTCCCAGGTTAAGACCGGGGCTAACTTGTAACTCCTGGGTTTATACTTAGCTGACCTGTACTTCCCGAGTTGAGATCGGGGCTGACCTGTACCTCTCGGGTTGAGACCAAAGCTGACCTGTACTTGTTGGGATGTGACTTGGGCTGACCTGTACTTCTCGGGTTGAGATCGGGGCTGACCTGTACTTCTTGGGTTAAGACCGGGGCTGACCTGTACTTCCCGGATTGAGACCAGGGCTGACCTGTACCTCCTGGGTTGAGACCGGGGCTGACCAATACCTTTCGAGTTAAGACCGGGGCTGATTTGTACCTCCCGGGTTGAGACCGGGGCTGACCTGTACGTCCCGGGTTGAGACCAAGGCTGACCTGTACTTACAGGTTTGAGACCGGGGCTGACCTATATTTCCCAAGTTGCGATCGGGGCTGACCTTTACTTCCCGAATTGAGACCAGGGCAGACCTGTACCTCCCGGGTTGAGACCGGGACTGACCTATCCCTCTCGGGTTAAGATCGGGGCTAACTTGTACCTCCCGGGTTGAGATCGGGGCTGACCTGTACCTCTCGGGATGAGATCAGGGCTGACCTGTACTTCTTGGGTGAAGACAGGGGCTGACCTGTACCTCCCGAGTTAAAACCAGGGCTGACATGTACCTCCCGGGTTAAAACCAGGGCTGACCTGTACTTTATGGGTTGAGACTAGGGCTGACCAATACCTCCTAAGTTGAGACCGCGGCTGACCTGTACTGCCCGGGTTGAGATCGGCTCTGACTTATACTTTCTAGGTTGAGACCGGGGTTAACCTGTACTTCTCGGGTTTAGATCGGGGATGACCTGTACTTCCCAAGTTGAGATCGGGGCTGACCCGTACTTCCTGGGTTGATACAGGGGCTAACCTGTAATTCCCGAGTTAAAACCAGGACTGACCTGTACCTCCCTGGTTGAGACAGGGGCTGTCTTGTACTTCTCGAGTTGAGACCGGGGCTGACCTGATGGCCCGATACTAAGAACGGGGTTGACCTATACTTCTCGGGTTGAAATCGAGGCTGACCTGTACTTCCCGGGTTGAGATCGGGGGTAACCTGTACCTTCTGGGTTAAGATTGCGGTTGACCTGACCTTCCCGGGTTGAGACCATGGTTGACATGTACTTTCTGGATTGAGACTGGGGCTGACCTATACTTCCCAAGGTGAGACCGGGGCTGACCTGTACTTTCTGCGTTGAGACTGGGGCTGACCTATACTTCTCGGGTTGATACCGAGGCTGACCTATACTTCTCGGGTTAAGACAGGGGCTGACCTGTACCTCCTGGGTTGAAATAGGGGCTGACCTGTACTTCCCGAGTTGAGACCGGGGCTGAATTGATGGCCCGATACTGAGAACGGGGTTGACCTATACTTCTCGGGTTGAGACCGGAGCTGACCTGTACCTTTTGGGTTGAGACCTAAGGCTGACCTGTACCTTTCGGGTTGAAACCGGAGCTGACCTGTACTTTTCGGGTTGTGGCCAGGGATAACCTGTACTTCCCGGGTTGAGATCAGGCCTGACCTGTACTTTGTGGGTTGAGACCAGAGCTGACCTATACCTCCTGGGTTGAGACTGAGGCAGACCTGTACCTCTCGGGTTGAGGCAGGGTTTGACCTATACTTCTCGGGTTGAGACCGGGGCTGGCCTATACTTCCCGAGTTATGATCGGGGCTGACCTGTACTTCCCGGGTTGAGACCGGGGCTGACGTGTACTTCCCGGATTGAGACCAGGGCTGACCTGTACTTCTCGGGTTGAGACTGGGGCTGACCTATACTTACCAGGTTAAGACCGGGGTTGACCTATACTTTTTGGGTTGAGATCGGGGCTTACATGTACTTCACGAGTTGAGATCGGAGCTAACTTGTTCCTCCCTAGTTAAAACAGGGCCTGACCTGTACCTCTCGTGTTGAGACCAGGGCTGACCTATACTTCCCGGGTTGAGACCGGGGCTAACCTGTACTTCTTGAGTTGAGATCGATGCTAAGCTGTACTTTTCGTGTTGAGACCGGGGCTTACCTGTACCTCTCAGGTTGAAATTGGGGCTGACCTGTACATCCCGAGTTGAGACCGGGGCTGACTTGTACCTCCAGGGTTGAGACCGGGCAGACCTGTACCTCCCAGGTTAGGACCGAGGCTGACCAATACCTCCCGGGATAAGACCAAGGCTGACAAATTCCTCCCGATTTGAGACTGAGGCATACCTGTACCTCTCGGGTTGAGACGGGGGCTGACCTGTGCTTTCTGAGTTGAGATCAGGGCTGGCCTGTACTTCCAGGGTTGAGATCGGGGTTGATCTGTACTTCCCGGGTTGAGACCGTGGCTGACCTTTACTTCCAGGGTAGAGACCGGGGCTAACCTGAACTTCCTAGGTTGAGACCGGGGCAGACCAGTAACTCCTGAGTTGATACCGGGGCTGACCTGTACTGCCCGTTTGAGACCGGGGCTGACTTGTACTTCTTGGGTTGAGACCGGGGCTGACCTGTACTTCCCGGGTTTAGATCGAGGCTGACCTTAACTTCCCATATTCAGACTTAGGCTGACCTGTACTTCCGGGGCTGATACCGGGGCAGACCTGTACTTCCCGGGTTAAGACCTGGGCTGACCTTTACCTCCCGGGTTGAGACAGGGGCTGACCTGTACTTCCCGAGTTGATACCGGGGCTGAACTGATGGCCCGATACTGAGAACGTGGTTGACCTGTACATCTCGGGTTAAAACTGAGGCTGATCTATACTTTTTGAGTTGAGACCTGAGTCTAACCTGTACTTCTCGGGTTAAGATCGGGGCTGACCTGTACCTTCCAGGTTGAGACCAGGGCTAACTTGTCCTTCCCAAGTTAAGAATGGGGCTGACCTGTACTTCTCGGGTTGAGATCGAGGCTGACCTGTACTTCCCGAGTTGAGACTGGGGCTGACCTGTACTTCCCATGTTGAGACCGGGGCTGACCTATACTTCCCGGGTTGATACCGGGGCTGACCTGTACTTCCCGGGTTAAGACCGGGAAAGAACTGTACCTACCGGGCTGAGAGAGGGGCTGACCTGAACTTCCCGAGTTGATACCGGGGCTGAACTAATGGCCTAATACTGAGAACGGGGTTGACCTGTACTTCTCGGGTTGACACCGGGGCTGACTTGTACTTTTTGGGTTGAGACCTGAGGCTGACCTGTACTTCCCAGGTTGAGAACGAGGCTGACCTGTACCTTTCGGGTTGAGACCGTAGCTAACCTGTACTTCCCGGGTTGAGGCCAGGGCTGACCTGTACTTCCCAAGTTGAGACTAGGCCTGACCTGTACTTCTTGGGTTGAGACCGGAGCTGACCTGTACCTCCCGGGTTGAGACTGAGGCTGAGCTGTACCTCTCGGGTTGAGACCGGGGCAGACCTTTACTTCTCGGGTTAAGACCGTGGCTGGCCTGTACTTCTCGGGTTATGATTGGGGCTGACCTGTACTTCCCGGGTTGAGACTGAGGCTGACCTGTACTTCCCATGCTGAGATCGGGGCTGACCTGTACTTCTCGGGTTGACACTGGGACTTACCAATACTTTTCGGGTTGAGACCGGGGCTGACCTGTACTTACCGGGTTGAGACCGGGGCTGACCTGTACTTTTTGGGTTGAGATCGGAGCTGACTTGTACCTGCATGGTTGAGACAGGGGCTGACCTATACCTATCGTGTTAAGACTGGGGCTGACCTATACTTCCCGGGTTAAGATCGGGGCTGACCTGTACTTCCTGAGTTGAGATCGATGCTGACTTGTACTTCCCGTATTGAGACCGGAGCAGACCTGTAACTCCCGGATTGAAACCGGGGCTGACCTGTACATCCTGAGTTGAGACAGGGGCTGACCTGTACCTCCGGGGTTGAGATCGGGGCTGACCTGTAACTCTAGGGTTAAGAATGAGGCTAACTTGTACTTCCCGGGTTGAGACCGGGGCTAACTTGTACTTCCTGCGTTGAGTCCAGGGCTGACCTTTACTTCCCGGGTTAAAACTGGGAATAATTTGTAACTCTCGGGTTGAGACCGGGGCTGACCTTTACTTCCCTGGTTGAAACCAGGGCTGACCTGTACCTTCCGGGTTGAGTCGGGGCTAACATGTACCTCCCGGGTTGAGATCGGGGCTGACCTGTACTTCTCGGGTTGAGATTGAGGCTGACCTGTACTTCCCGGGTTGAGACCGGGGTTGACTTGTACTTCTCGGGTTGAGACTAGGGCTGACCTGTACTTCCTAGGTTGAGACCGGGGCTGACCTGTGCTTCTCGGAATGAGATCGGGGCGGACCTGTCCTTCCCGGTTTGAGACCGGGACTGACCTGTACCTCCCGGGTTGAGACCGGAGCTGACCTGTACTTTTTGGGTTAAGACCGAGGCTGAACTGATTGGGTTGACCTGTGCTTCCCGATACTAAGACTGGGGTTGACCTGTGCTTCCCCGGGTTGAGATTAGGGCTGACATGTACTTTTTGGGTTGACACCTGAGGCTGACTTGTACTTTTTTGGGTTGAGACCGGGGATGATATATACCTCCCGAGTTGAGACCGGGGCTTACATGTACCTTCTAGGTTGAGATTGGGGCAGACTTGTACCTCCTTGTTGGAGATCGAGGCAGACTTGTACCTCCCGGGTTTAAATTGGGGTTAACCTATACTTCCCGGGTTGAGATCGGGGCTGTCCTGTACCTCCTGGGTTGTGACCGGAGCTGACCTATACTTCCCGGGTTGAGACCGGGGCTGACTTGTACTTCTCGGGTTGAGACTGGGGCTGACCTGTACTTCCCAGGTTGAGACCGGGGCTGACCTATACTTCTCAGAATGAGATCGGGGCGGACCAGTCCTTCCCGGGTTGAGACCGGGGCTGACCTGTACCTCCCGGGTTGAGACCGGAGCTGACCTGTACTTTTTGGGTTAAGACCGGGGCTGAACTGATGGCCCGATACTAAGACTGGGGTTGACCTGTGCTTCCCCGGGTTGAGACTAGGGCTGACCTGTACTTTTTGGGTTGAGACCAGAGGCTGACTTGTACTTTTTTGGTTGAGATCGGGGATGATATATACATCCCGAGTTGAGACCGGGGCTTAGATGTACCTTCTAAGTTGAGACTGGGGCAGACCTGTACCTCCTTGGTGGAGACCGAGGCAGACTTGTACCTCCCGGGTTTAAATTGGGGTTAACCTTTACTTCCCAGGTTGAGATCGGGGCTGTCCTGTACCTCCTGGGTTGTGGCCGGAGCTGACCTATACTTCCTGGGTTGAGACCGGGGCTGACCTGTACTTTTAGAGTTGAGATCGGGGCTGAACTGTACCTCTCGGGCTGAGACCGGAGTGACCTGTACTTCCCTGGTTGAGATCGGGGCTGACCTGTACTTCCTGGGATGAGACTTGAGCAAACCTGTACCTCTCAGTTTGAGATTGAGGCTAACCTGTACATCTCGGGTTGACACAGGGGCTGACCTATACATCCTGACTTGAGACCGGGGCTGACCTGTACCTCCAAGGTTGAGATCGGGGCTAACCTATATCTTTTGGGATGAGGCCAGGGCTGACCTGTAACTCCCGGGTTGAGATCGAGGCTGACTTATACCTCTCGGGTTGAGACGGGGGCTGACCTGTACTTTCCGGGTTGAGACCGTGGCTGACTTGTATCTCCCGGGTTTAGACCGGGGCTGACCTGTACCTTTTGTGTTGAGACCAGGGCTGACAAGTACTTCCTGGGTTGAGATCGGGGCTGACTAGTAATTCTCGATTTATGGCCGGAGCAAACCTTTACCTCCCAGGTTGAGACCGAGGCTGACCTGTACATCTCGGGTTGAGATGGTGACTGACCTGTACTTCCCAGGTTGAGACAGGGGCTGACCTGTACTTCCTGGGTTGAGACAAGGACTGACCTGTACTTCACGGGTTGAGACAGGGGCCGACCTGTACTTTCTTGGTTGAGACTTGGGCTGACATATACTTCCCGGGTTGAGATCGGGGCTGAACTGTACCACCCGAGTTGAGACCAGGGCCGACCTGTACTTCTCAGGTTGAGACCGGGGCTGACCTGTACTACTCGGGTTGAGACCAGGGCTAACCTGTACTTCCCGGATGGAGACCTGGGCTGACCTGAACCTCCCGGGTTGAGACCAGGGCTGACCAATACCTGTCGAGTTAAGACAAGGGCTGACCTGTACCTTCCGGGTTGAGTTCGAGGCTGACCTGTACTTCCCGAGGGTCAGACCGGGGCTAACCTATACTTCCTAGGTTGAGACCGGGGATGACCTGTACCTCCCGAGTTAAAATTGGGGCTAACTTGTACCTCTTGGGTTGAGACCGGGGTTGACCTGTACTTCCCGGGTTGATACCGGGGCTGACCTTTACTTCCCAAATTGAGACCAGGGCTGACCTGTACCTCCCGGGCTGAGACCAGGGCTGACGTATACCTCTTGGGTTAAGACCGGGGCTGACCTGTACCTCTCGGGTTGAGACCGGAGCTGACCTATACCTCTCGGATTGAGACCGGGGCTGACCTGTACCTCCCAAGTTAAAATCGGGGCTGACCTGTACCTCCCGGGTTAAGACCGAGACTGACCTGTACTTCCTGGGTTGAGATCGGGGCTGACCAGTACCTCTTGAGTTGAGACCGGGGCTGACCTCTACTGCTCGGGTTGAGACCGGGGCTGACCTGTACTTCCCAGATTGAGACCGGGGCTGACTTGTACTTCCCGGGTTTAGATCGGGGCTAATCCTGTACTTCCTAGGTTAAGATCGGGTCTGACCTGTACTTCCCGAATTGATACTAGGGTTGTCTTGTACTTCTTGGGTTAAGACCGGGGCTGACCCGTACCTCCCGGGTTGAGACATGGCTGACCTGTACTTCCCAAATTGAGACCGGGACTGAACTGAAGGCCCGATACTGAGAACGGGGTTGACCTGTACTTCCTGGGTTGAAATCGGGGCTGACCTGTACTTTCTCGGGTTGAGATCTAAGGATGACCTGTACTTCTCGGGTTGAGATCGGGGCTGACTTGTACCTTCCGGGTTGAGATCGGGGCTGACCTGTACTTCCCGGGTTGAGATCGGGGCTGACCTGTACTTCCCAGGTTGAGACCAGGATAACCTTTACTTCTCGGGTTGAGATCGGGGCTGACCTATACTTCCCGGGTTGATAATAGGGCTGGCCTGTACTTCCCAGGTTGATATCGGGGCTGACCTATACTTCCCGGATTAAGACCGGGGCTGACCTGTACTTCTAGGGTTAAGACCGGGGATGACCTGTACTTCTTGAGTTGAGACCGGGGCTAAACTAATGGCCCGATACTGAGAACGGGGTTGACCTATACTTCTCGGGTTGAGACCGGGGCTGACCTATACCTTCCGGGTTGAGAATGGGGCTGACCTGTACCTCCCGGGTTGAGACTAGGGCTGACCTATACCTCCCAGGTTGTGACTGGGTCTGACCTGTACCTATCGGGTTAAGACCGGGGCTGACCTGTACTTCCCGAGTTGAGACCGGGGCTGACCTGTACTTCACGGGTTGAGATCGGTTCTGACCTTTACGTCCTAGGATGAGACTGAGGCTGACCAGCACCTCCCGAGTTAAGACCGGGGCTGACCTATACTTCCCGGGTTGAGACCGAGGCTGAACTTTATTTCCCGGGTAAAGACCGGGCCTGACCTGTATTTCCCGGGTTGAGAATGAGGCTGACCTGTACCTGTCGGGTTCAGACGATGGCTGACATTTTCTTTCTAGGTTAAAACCGCGGCTGACATGTACTTTCCGGGTTGAGACAGGGGCTGACCTGTACTTCTTGGGTTGATACCTAAGTTTAACCTGTACTTTCCCTGTTAAGACCGGTGCTGACATGTATCTCCTGGGCTGAGACTGGGGCTTACATGTACCTTTTGGGTTGAGACTGGGGTTGACCTATACCTCCCGGGTTAAGAACAGGACTGACTTGTACCTCTCGTGTTGATACTTGGCTGACCTGTACTTCCCGGGTTGAGATCGGGGCTGACTGTACATCCCTAGTTGAGACCGGGGCTGACCTGTACTTCCCAAGTTGAGACCAGGGCTGACCTGTACTTCCCGGGTTGACACCGGGGCTGACCTGTACTTCCCGGATTAAGACCAGGGCTGACCTGTACTTCCTAGGTTGAGACCGGGGCTGACCTGTACCTTTCGAGTTAAGAACGGGGCCGACTTGTACCTCCCGGATTGAGACCGGGGCTGTCCTGTACATCCTGGGTTGAGACCGGGGCTGACCTGTACCTTTTGAGTTAAGACCAGGGCTGACCTGTACCTCCCGAATTGAGACCGGGGCTGACCTTTACGTCCTGGGTTGAGACCGGGGCTGACTTGTACGTCCCGGGTAGAGACCGGGGCTGACCTGTACTTATCAGGTTGAGACCGGGGCTGACTTGTACTTCCCGGGTTGAGACCGGGGCTGGCCTGTACTTATCGGGTTGAGACCGGGGCTGACTTGTACCTCCTGAGTTAAAATCGGGCCTGACCTGTACCTCCTGGGTTGAGACCGGGGTTGACCTATATTTCTTGGGTTGAGACCGGTGCTGACCTTTACTTCCTGAATTGAGACCAAGACAGACCTGTACCTCCCGATTTAAGACCGGCACTGACCTATACCTCTCGGGTTAAGATCGGGGCTGATTTGTACCTCCCGAGTTGAGATCGGGGCTGATTTGTACCTCCCGAAATGAGATCAGGGCTGAACTGTACTTCCCAGGTTGAGACAGGGGCTGACCTATACCTCCCGAGTTAAAATCGGGGCTGACCTATACCTCCCGGGTTAAGACCAGGGCTAACCTATACTTCTTGGGTTGAGACCGGGGCTGACCGGTACCTCTTGAGTTGAGACCAGGGCTGACCTGTACTGCCTGGGTTGAGACCGGGGCTGACCTATACATCCTAGGTTGAGACCGGGGTTGACCTGTAAATCCCGAGTTTAGATCGGGGCTGACCTATACTTCCCAAGTTGAGATCGGGGCTGACATGTATTTCCTTGGTTGATACCGGGGCTGACCTGTACTTCCCGAGTTAAGACCGAGGCTGACCTGTACCTCCCGAGTTGAGACAGGGGCTGATCTATACTTCTCGAGTTGAGACCGGGGCTGAACTGATGGCCCGATACTGAGAACGGGGTTGACATATACTTCCCAGGTTAAAATCGAGGCTGACCTGTACTTTTTGAGTTTAGACCTGAGGCTGACCTATACTTCTCGAGTTGAAATCGGGGCTAACCAGTACCTTCTAGGTTGAGATCGGGGCTGACCTGACCTTCCCGGGTTGAGACCGGGGTTGACCTGTACTTTTTGGGTTAAGACCGGGGCTGACCTATACTTCCCGGGTTGAGACCGGGGCTGACCTGTACTTCTCGGGTTGAGACCTGGGCTGACTTGTACTTCCCGGGTTGATACTGAGTCTGACCTATACTTCTCGGGTTAAGACTAAGGCAAACCTGTACCTCCCTAGTTGAAACAGGGGCTAACCTGTACTTCACGAGTTGAGACCGGGGCTGAATTGATGGCCCGATACTGAGAACGGGGTTGACCTGTAATTCTCGGGTTGAGACCGAGGCTAGTCTGTACTTTTTGGGTTGAGACCTGAGGCTGACCTGTACTTTCTGGGTTGAGATCAAGGCTGACCTGTACCTTCTGGGTTGAGACCGGAGCTAACCTGTACTTCCCAGGTTGAGGCCAGGGCTGACCTATACTTCCCGGGTTGAGACCAGGCCTGACCTGTACTTCCCGGGTTGAGACCGAAGCTGACCTGTACCTCCCGGGTTGAGACTGAGGCTGACCTGTACCTCTCGGGTTGAGACGGGGTCTGACCTGTACTTCTCGGGTTAAGACCGGGGCTAGCTTGTACTTCCCGAATTGTGATCGGGGCTGACCTGTACTTCCCGGGTTGAGACCGGGGCTGACGTGTACTTCCAAAATTGAGATCGGAGATGACCTATACTTCCCGGGTTGAGACTGGGGCTGACCTATACTTACCGGGTTAAGACCAGGGTTGACCTGTACTTTCTTGGTTAACATCGGGGCTGAGATGTACTTCCCGAGTTGAGATCGGAGTTAACTTGTACTTCCCTGGTTAAAAAGGGGGCTGACCTGTACCTCCTGTGCTGAGAACGGGGCTGACCTATACTTCCTGGGTTGAGACTGGGGCTAACCTATACTTCCCGAGTTGAGATCGATGTTATGCTGTACTTCCCGTGTTGAGACCGGGGCTGACCTGTAAATCCCGAGTTGAGACCGGGGCTGACCTGTACCTACAGGGTTGAGACCAGGGCTGACCTGTACCTCCCGTGTTAAGACCTAGGCTGACCAATACCTCCCGGGATAAGACCAAGGCTGATAAATTCCACCCAAGTTGAGACTGAGGCATACTTATACCTCTCAGGTTGAGACGGGGGCTGACCTGTACTTCCTGAGTTTAGACCGGGGCTGGCATGTACTTCCCGGGTTGAGATCAGGGCTGAACTGTACTTCCCGGGTTGAGACCGTGGTTAACCTTTACTTCCCGGGTTGAGACCGGGGCTAACCTGTACTTCCTAGGTTGAGACCGTGGCTGACCAGTACCTCCTGAGTTGAGACCGGGGCTGACCTGTACTGCCCGGGTTGAGACCGGGCCTGACTTGTACTTCTTGGGTTGAGACTGGGGCTGACCTGAACTTCTCGGGTTTAGATCGGGGATGACCTATACTTCCCATGTTGAGACTAGGGCTGACCTGTACTTCCTGGGTTGATACTGGGGCAGTCCTGTACTTCCTGGGTTAAGACAAGGGCTGACCTGTACCTCCCGGGTTGAGACAGGGGCTGACTTGTACTTTCCGAGTTGAGACCGGGGCTGAACTGATGGCCCGATACTAAGAACGGGGTTGACCTGTACTTCTCGGGTTAAAACCGAGGCTGACCTGTACTTTTCGAGTTGAGACCTGAGGCTGACCTGTACTTCCCGGGTTAAGATCGGGGCTGACCTGTACCTTCTGGGTTGAGACCGGGGCTAACTTGTCCTCCTCGAGTTGAGAACGGGGCTGACCTGTACTTCCCAGGTTGAGATCGGGGCTGACCTGTACTTCTCGAGTTGAGATCGGGGCAGACCTCTACTTCATATATTGAACCGGCGCTGACCTGTACTTCCCGGGTGGATACCGGGGCTGACCTGTACCTCTTGGGTTGAGACAGTGGCTGACCTATACCTCCCGAGTTAAAATTGGGGCTAACCTGTACCTCTTGGGTTGAGACCGGGGTTGACCTGTAATTCCCGGGTTGATACCGAGGCTAACCTTTACTTCCCAAATTGAGACCAGGGCTGACCTGTACCTCCCGGGCTGAGACCGGGGCTAACCTATACCTCCTAGGTTAAGACCGAGGCTGACCTGTACCTCTCGGGTTGAGACCAGAGCTGACCTATACCTCCTGGGTTGAGATCGGGGCAAACTTGTACTTTTCAGGTTGAGACCGGGGAAGACCTGTACCTCCCAAGTTAAAACTGGGGCTGACCTGTACCTCCCGGGTTAAGACCAGGGCTGACCTGTACTTCCTGGGTTGAGACCGGGGCTGACTAGTATCTGCTGAGTTGAGACCGGGGCTGACCTGTACTTCCCGGGTTGATACCGGGGCTGACCTGTACTTCTCGAATTGAGTCCGGGGCTAACTTGTACTTCCCGGGTTTAGATCGGGGCTGACCTGTACATCCTAGGTTAAGATCGGGTCAAACCTATACTTCCCGAATTGATACTAGGGCTAACCTGTACATCCCGAGTTAAGACCGGAGCTGACCCGTACCTCCCGGATTGAGATATGGCTGACCTGTACTTCCCAAATTGAGATCGGGACAGAACTAAAGGCCCGATACTGAGAACGGGGTTGACCTATACTTCCCTGTTTGAAATCCGGGGGTGACCTGTACTTTCTGAGTTGAGACTTGAGGCTGACCTGTACTTCTCGGGTTGAGATCGGGGCTGACTTGTACCTTCCAGGTTGAGACCGGGGCTGACTTGTACTTCCCGAGTTAAGATCGGGGCTAACCTATACTTCCCAGGTTGAGACTGGGGCTAACCTGTACTTCCCGGGTTGAGACCGGGGTTGACCTATACTTTTCAGGTTGATAACAGGGCTGACCTGTACTTCCCGGGTTGATATCTAGGCTGACCAACACTTCCCGTGTTAAGACCGGGACTGACCTGTACTTCCAGGGTTAAGACCGGGACTGACCTATACTTCTCGAGTTGAGACCGGGGTTGAACTGATGGCCCATCAGTTCAACCCCAATACTGAGAACGGGGTTGACCTATACTTCTCGGGTTGAGACCGAGGCGGACCTATACCTCCCGGGTTGTGACTGGGGCTGACCTGTACCTCCCGGGTTGAGACTGGGCTGACCTATACCTCCCAGGTTGAGACCGAGTCTAACCTGTACCTCCCAGGTTGAGACCGGGGCTGACCTATACTTCCCGGATTGAGATTGGGGCTGACCTTTACTTCTCTGGTTGAGACCAAGGCTGACCTGTACCTCCCGGGCTGAGACCGGGGCTGACATGTACGTCCCGGGTAGAGACCGGGGCTGACCTGTACGTCCCGGGTTGAGACCGGGGCTGACCTGTACTTATCGGGTTAAGACCGGGGCACACCTGTACCTCCTGAGTTAAAACCAGGGCTGACCTATACCTCCTGGGTTGAGACCGGGGTTGACCTATATTTTCCCGGTTGACACCGGGGCTGACCTTTACTTCCTGAATTGAGACCAGGGCGGACCTGTACCTCCCGATTTGAGACCAGGACTCACCTATACCTCTCGGGTTATGATCGGGGCTGACTTGTACCTCCCGAGTTGAGACCGGGGCTAACCTGTACCTCCCGGGATGAGATCGGGGCTGACCTATACTTCCCGGGTTGACACGGGGCTGACCTATACCTCCCGAGTTAAATTCGGGGCTGACCTGTACCTCCCGGGTTGAGACCGGGGCTGACCTGTAGTTCTTGGGTTGAGACCGGGGCTGACCTATACATCCTAGGTTGAGACCAGGGCAGACCTGCACTTCCCGGGTTTAGATCGGGGCTGACCTGTACTTCCTAAGTTGAGACCGGGGCTGACATGTACTTCCTGGGCTGATACCGGGGCTGAATTGTACTTCCCGAGTTAAGACCGGGGCTGACCTGTACCTCTCGAGTTGAGACAGGGGCTGACCTGTACTTCCCAAGTTGAGGCCGGGGCTGAATTGATGGACCGATACTGAGAACGGGGTTGACCTGTACTTCTCGGGTTGAGACCGGGGCTGGCCTGTACTTTTTGGGTTGAGACCTGAGGCTGACCTGTACTTCCTGGGTTGAGATTGAGGCTCACTTGTACCTTCCGGGTTGAGACCGGAGCTAACCTGTACTTCCTAGGTTGAGGCCAGGGGTGACCTGTACTTCCCGGGTTAAGACCAGGCCTGACCTGTACTTCTCGGGTTAAGACCGGAGGTGACCTGTACCTCCCGGGTTGAGACTGAGGCTGACCTGTACCTCTCGGGTTGAGACGGCGTCTGACCTGTACTTCTCGGGTTGAGACCGGGGCTGGCCTGTACTTCCCGAGTTGTGATCGGGGCTGACCTGTACTTCCCGGGTTGAGACCGGGGCTGACGTGTACTTCCCAGATTGAGATCGGGGCTGACCTGTACTTCCCGGGTTGAGACTGGGGCTGAGCTATACTTACCGGGTTAAGACCGGGGTTGACCTTTACTTTCTTGGTTGAGATCGGGGCTGAGATGTACTTCTCGAGTTGAGATCGAAGCTAACTTGTACCTCCCTGGTTAAGACGGGGGCTGACCTGTACCTCTCGTGTTGAGACCGGGGCAAACCTATATCTCTCGGGTTGAGATCGGGGCTAACCTGTACTTCCCGAGTTGAGATCAATGCTAAGCTGTACTTCCCGTGTTGAGACCGGGGCTGACCAGTATCTCCTGGGTTGAAATTGGGGCTGACCTGTACATCCCGAGTTGAGACCAAGGGCTGACCTGTACCTCCAGGGTTGACACCAGGGCTGACCTGTACCTCCCGTGTTAAGACCGAGGCTGACCAATCCCTCCTGCGATAAGACCAAGGTTTACAAATTCCTCCCGGGTTGAGACTGAGGCATACCTGCACCTCTCGGGTTGAGACGGGGGCTGACCTGTGCTTTCTGAGTTTAGACCGGGGCTGGCCTGTACTTCCTTGGGTTGAGATCGGGGCTGATCTGTACTTTTTGGGTTGGGACCGTGGCTGACCTTTACTTCTTGGGTTGAGACCGGGGCTAACCTGTACTTCCTAGGTTGAGACCGGGGCTTACCTGTACTGCCCGAGTTGAGACCGGGGCTGACTTGTACTTCTTGGGTTGAGATTGGGGCTGACCTGTACTTCTCGGGTTTAGATCGGGGATATCCTGTACTTCCCAAGTTGAGACTAGGGCTGACCTGTACTTCCTAGGTTGATACCGGGGCAGACCTATACTTCCTGGGTTAAGACGAGGGCTGACCTGTACCTCCCGGGTTGAGACAGGGGCTGACTTGTACTTTCTGAGTTAAGACCGGGGCTGAACTGATGGCCAAATACTAAGAACGAGGTTGACCTGTACTTCTCAAGTTAAAGCCGAGGCTGACCTGTACTTTTTGAGTTGAGACCTGAGGCATACCTGTATTTCCCAGGTTGGGATTGGGGCAAACCTGTACTTCCAGGTTTGAGACTGGGACTGACCAGACCTTTCCGAGTTGAGACCGGGGCTGACCTGTACTTATCGGGTTGAGACCGGGGCTGACCTGTACTTTTTGGATTGAGATCAGAGCTGACTTGTACCTGCATGGTTGAGACAGGGGCTGACCTATGCCTCCCGTGTTAAGATCGGGGCTGACCTATACTTCCTGGGTTGAGACCGGGGCTGACCTGTACTTCCCAAGTTGAGACCAGTGCTGACCTGTACTTCCCGTGTTGAGACCGGGGCTGACCTGTACCTCCCGAATTGAAATCGGGGCTGGCCTGTACATCCTGAGTTGAGACATGGGCTGACTTGTACCTCCGGGGTTGAGATCGGGGCTGACCTGTACCTCTAGGGTTAAAATCGAGGCTGATTTGTACTTCCCGGGTTGAGAACGGGGCTAACTTGTACTTCCCACGTTGAGTCCAGGGCTGACCTTTACTTCTCAAGTTAAAACTGGGGCTGACCTGTACCTCCCTGGTTGAGACCTGGGCTGACCTGTACCTCCCGGGTTGAGTCCGGGGCTAACATGTACCTCTCGGGTTGAGATCGGGGATGACCTGTACTTCCCGGGTTTAGACTGAGGCTGACCTGTACTTCCCGAGTTGAGACCGGAGCTGACTTATACTTCTCAGGTTGAGACTGGGGTTGACCTGTACTTCCCAGGTTGAGACCGGGGCTGACTTGTACTTCTCAGAATGAGATCGGGGCGGACCTGTCCTTCCCGGGTTGAGACCGGGGCTGACCTGTAACTCTCGGGTTGAGACATGGGCTACCCTGTACTTCCTAGGTTGGGACCGGGGCTGAACTGATGGCCCGATACTAAGACTGGGGTTGACCTGTACTTCCCCGGGTTGAGACTGGGGCTGACCTATACTTCCCAGGTTGAGACCTGAGGCTGACTTATAATTTTTGGGTTGAGATCGGGGCTGATATGTACCTCCCGGGTTAAGACCGGGGCTTATATGTACCTTCCAGGTTGAGACTGGGGCAGACCTGTACCTTTCGGGTGGAGACCGAAGGAGACTTGTACCTCCCGGGTTTAAATTAGGGTTGACCTATACTTCCCGGGTTGAGATCGGGGCTGTCTTGTACCTCCCGGGTTGTGACCGGAGCTGACCTATACTTTCTGGGTTGAGACCGGGACTGACCTGTACTTTTTGGGTTGATGTCGGGGCTGACCTGTACCTCCCGGGTTGAGACCGGGGCTGGCCTGTACTTCCCTGGTTGAGACCGGGGCTGACCTGTACTTTTTGGGTTGAGGCCGAGCCTGGCCTGTACTTCCTGGGATGAGACTGGAGCAAACCTGTACCTCCCGGGTTGAGACTGAGGTTGACCTGTACATCTCGGGTTGAGACGGGGGCTGACCTATACATCCTGACTTGAGACCGAGGCTGACCTATACCTCCAAGGTTGACACCGGGGCTAACCTGTATCTTTCGAGTTGAGGCCAGGGCTGACCTGTAACTCGCAGGTTGAGACCGAGGCTGACTTGTACCTCTCGTGTTAAGACGGGGGCTGACCTGTACTTCTCAGGTTGAGACCGTGGCTGACTTGTATCTCCCGGGTTTAGACCGAGGCTGACCTGTACCTTTCACATTGAGACTAGGGCTGACCAGTACTTCCCAGGTTGAGACCGGGGATGACCAGTACTTACCGGGTTGAGGCCGGAGCAAACCTTTACCTCCCGGGTTGAGACCGAGGCTGACCTGTACCTCTCGGGTTGAGACGGTGGCTGACTTGTACTTCCCACGTTGAGATAAGGACTGACCTGTACTTCACGGGTTGAGACAGGGGCTGACCTGTACTTTTCGGGTTGAGACTGGGGCTAACCTGTACTTCCCGGGTTGAAATTGGGGCTGACCTGTTCTTCCCGGGTTGAGACTGACACTGACCTGTACTTTATGAATTGAGACCGGGGTAGACCTGTACCTCCCGCGTTAAGACCGGGGCTGACCTCTACCTCCCAGGTTAAGACTGGGGCCGATCTGTACGTCTTAGGTTGAGACTGGGGCTTACCTGAACTTTCTGGGTTGAGACCGGGGCTGACCTATACCTCCCGAGTTAAAATCGGGGCTAACCTGTACCTCCCGAGTTGAGATTGGGGCTGACCTGTACTTCCTGAATTAAGATCGGGGCTGACCTATACTTCTCGAATTGAGATCGGGGCTGACCTGTACCTCCTGGTTTGAGACCGGGGCTAACCTATACCTCCCGGGTTAAGATCGGGGCGTACCTGTACCTCCCGAGTTAAAATCGGGGCTGACCTGTACCTCCCGGGTTAAGACCAAGGCTGACCTGTACTTCCCGGGTTGAGACCGGGGCTGACCTGTACTTCTCAGATTGAGATCAGGGCTGACCTATACCTCCCGAGTTGAGACCGGGGCTGACCTATACCTCCCGGGTTAAGACTGGGGTGGACCTTTACCTCCCGGGTTGAGACCGGGGCTGATCTGCACTTCTCGGGTTGAGACCGGGGCTGACCTATACCTCCTGTGTTAAAACCGGGGCTGACCTGTACTTTCTGGTCTGAGACCGGGGCTGGCCTGTACTTCCCAAGTTAAGATCGGGGCTGACAAGAACCTCCCGAGTTGAGACTGGGCCTGACCTGTATTGCCCGGGTTGAGATCGGGGCTGACCTGTACTTTTTGTGTTGAGATCGGGGCTTACCTGTACTTCCTGGGTTATGATCGGGGCTGACCTATACTTCTCGGGTTAATATCGGGGCTGACTTGTACTTCCCAGGTTAAGACAGTGGCTGACCTGTACCTTCCGGGTTGAGACAGGGGCTGACTTCTACTTCCCGAGTTGAGACCGGGACTGAACTGATGGACAGATACTTAGAATGGGGTTGACCTCTACTTCCCGGGTTTAGACCAGGGCTGACCTGTACTTTTTGAGTTAAGACTTGAGCCTGACCTGTACTTCCCGGGTTGAGATCTGGGATAACCTGTACCTTCTAGGTTGAGACCGGGGCTGACCTGTACTTCCTAGGTTGAGACCGGGGCTGACCTGTACTTTTCGTGTTGAGATCGGGATTGACCTGTACTTTCCAGGTTGAGATCGGTTCTAACCTGTACTTCCCGGGTTAAAATTGGGGCTCACCTGTACTTCCCGGGTTAAGACGGGGGCAGACCTGTACTTCTCGGGTTGAGACCGGGGTTGACCTGTACCTCTAGGGTTGAGATCGAGGCTGACCTTTACTTCTCAGGTTAAGACCGGGGCTGACCTGTACCTCCTGACTTAAAACCAGGGCAGACCTATACCTCCCGAGTTAAGACCGGGACTGACCTGTACTTCCTGGGTTGAGACCGGGGCTGACTTGTACCTCCCCGGTTAAGACCGGGGCTGACCTGTACTTCCCAGGTTGAGAACGGGGCTGACCTGTACTTCCCAAGGTAAGACCAGGGCTGACCTGTACTTCCCGGGTTAAGACCAGGGCTGACCTATACCTCTCGGGTTGAGGCAGGGGCTGACCTGTACTTTCCGAGTTGAGATCGGAGCTGAACTGATGGACAGATGCTGAGAACGGGGTTGACTTGTACTTCCCGGGTTTAAACTGGGGCTGACCTGTTCTTTTCAAGTTGAGACCTGAGGCTGACCTATACTTCCTGGGTTGAGATCGGGGCTAACCTGTACCTTCTGGGTTGAGACCGGGGCTGACCTGTACTTCCCGAGTTGAGACCGGGGCTGACCTGTACTTCTCGAGTTGAGACCGGGATTGACCTGTACTTTTTGGGTTGAGATCGGTGCTGACCTATACTTCTCGGGTTGAAACCGAGGCTGACCTGTACTTCCCGGGTAGATACCGGGGCTGACCTATACTTTCCGGGTTAAGCCCGGGGCTGACCTGTACCTCCCGGGTTGAGACGGGGGTTGACCTGTACTTCTCGAGTTGAGACCAGGGATGAACTGATGGCCCGATACTAAGAACAGGGTTGATCTGTACTTCACGGGTTGAGACCGGGGCTGACCTATACTTTCCGGGTTAAGACCTGAGGCTGACCTGTACTTCCCGAGTTGAGATCGGGGCTGACATGTACCTTTCGGGTTCATACTGGAGCTAACCTGTACTTTTTGGGTTGAGACAAGGGCTGACCTGTACTTCCCGAGTTTAGACCAAGCCAGACCTGTACTTCCTGGGTTGAGACTGAAGCTAACCTGTACCTCCTGGGTTGAGACTGAGACTGACCTGTACCTCTCGGGTTGAGACGGTAGCTGACCTGTACTTCTCGGGTTAAGACCGGGGCTGGCCTATACTTCCCGGGTTGTGATTGGGGTTGGCCTGTACTTTTTGGGTTGAGATCGGGGCTGACCTGTACTTTCCGGATTGAGATCGGGGCTGACCTATACTTCTCGAGTTGAGACTGGGACTGACCAGTACTTCCCAGGTTGAGACCGGGGCTGACCTGTACTTACCAGGTTGAGACCGGGGCTGACCTGTACTTTTTGAATTGAGATCGGAGCTGACTTGTACCTGCATGGTTGAGACAGGGGCTGAACCTATACCTCCGATGTTAAGACCGGGGCGGACCTATACTTCCTGGGTTGAGGGGCTGACCTATACTTCCCGAGTTGAGACCGGTGCTGACCTGTACTTCCCGTGTTGAGACCGGGGCTGACTTGTACCTCCCGGATTGAAACCAGGGCAGACTTGTACATCCCGAGTTAAGACAAGGGCTAACTTGTACCTCCCGGGTTGAGACCGGGGCTGACCTGCACCTCTAGGTTAAGACCGAGGCTGACTTATACTTTTCGGGTTGAGTCCGGGGCTAACCAGTACTTCCCGCGTTGAGTCCGGGGCTGACCTTTACTTCCCGGGTTAAAACCGGGGCTGACCTGTACCTCCCAGGTTGAGACCAGGGCAAACCTGTACTTTTTGGAATTAAAACCGGGGCTGACTTGTACCTCCTGGGTTAAGTTCGGGGCTAACATGTACCTCCCGGGTTGAGATCGAGGCTGCCCTCTACTTCCCGGGTTGAGGCTGAGGCTGACCTGTACTTCTCGGGTTGAGACCGGGGCTGACCTGTACTTTCCAGGTTGAGACCGGGGCTGACCTGTACTTCTCGGAATGAGATCGGGGCAGACCTGTACTCCCCAGGTTGAGACCGGGGCTGACCTATACCTCCCGGGTTGAGATTGGGGCTGACCAGCACTTCTTGGGTTGTGACCGGGGCTGAATTGATGGCTCGGTACTAAGACTGGGGTTGACCTGTACTTCCCCGGGTTGAGACTGGGGCTGACCTGTACTTCTCGGGTTGAGACCTGAGGCTGACTTGTACTTTCTGGGTTGAGACCAGGGCTTATATGTACCTCATGGGTTAAGACCGGGGCTTACATGTACCTTCTGGGTTGAGACTGGGGCAGACCTGTACCTTCCAGGTGGAGATCGAGGAAGACTTGTACCTCCCGGGTTTAAATTGGGGTTGACCTATACTTCCAGGGTTGAGATTGGGTGTGACGCCCACAAAATTAGTTCAATACTCAACCCATTTTGAGTCGCCAAATACACTCAACAAAATTCAAATATAATCTTTCATATCACACGATCGTGCAAAATACGATCACACAACTATGAGTGTCAATACAGACATGTAAAAAATATTAACATTCAAACTAAGTCCTTATTATATTATTTATCACACTATTTTAAATAAAAAAATAGTGAGGACTTCTACAGCTCTAACTCGGACCATCACTCCATTTTCTGACTAGTACCCGCGATATTCTCATTTCCTAAAGAGAACAATGGAAGAAAAGGGTGAGCTCAACTAGCCCAGTAAAGAATATTATGACTAAGATAATGAAAAATAAATTATCGTTAGCTTTCAATAAATCAGATAAAATATTATGAAAAACAAGTTGTAGATCAATATTCGCAGTGGAAATAACAATTCATTAGAAGAGTTAAGTAGAGAATGATGTCTACTATCTTCTTTGATTTAAAAGTCCATCATCAATATTTTATCCCTGTAACATCAATCAATATACATCTCGAATCAAATATCCATCTTTGCACTACGGGCCAAAGATATTCATTTGTATCATAAGTTGGTCATATTCATCTCAACACATGTCCATCTTTGCACTACGGGCCAAAGATATTCATCAGGTAATCATTCATCTTTGCACTACAGGCCAAATATATTCACCACGTAATTATTCATCTTTGCGCTACAGGCCAAAAATATTCAGTTATATCACCATTTTGAACTGAGGATGATGAAAAATAATACGAATAACGGATCCAGTGAGATAAATGACAAATATCAGAGAATTTATCCAGACTTCAAGAATGAAGATCAAAACCTAGATATAATCAAAGATTATTTGGAAGAAGAAAAAAATATTTTTTTATAGTGAATAGTACCCTATAAATAGTAACTTGTGAATAGTAACTCGTGAATAGTAACTCTAAATGAAAAGATAAAAATTTCACAAGAAAATTCAGACCAATATTCCAGTAAAATAATATTAGATGAAGCGCAAAACTCAAGTAATATCTGATCATTTCAGGAATTATAGAAGCAATACTTACCGTAGTAAGTTTAGAGTTAGGAATCTGAAATGAAACAATATACGAAACTGCAATTGAATTTTCACCCGTCTGGCGGTAGTCCGCTCAGAAAGATTATTTTCACAATTTAATAACAACTGAATACGAAGGGTTATTCACCAGGCATGCGGTAGTCCGCGTAAACAAGTTATTCCCACAGAATAATAAAGAACGGAATAACAACAGGATTTCACCATGCATGCGGTAGTTCGCGTAGACAGGTTATTTCAACAGAATAATAAAGAATGGAATAACAACCCTTACGAGTATTGAAAGAAAATAACTCTCTTCATGAATACGAAAGAAATAATATCCCTTACCTTAAAATTTGGAGACTGCACTAACGTAATAGCAGAATACTCTTCTTCTTTCTTTCTTATTCTCTCTATACTTTCTCTCTATATAGCTTTAGTGAATTGGTGAGAAGTAATGAAGAAATGAGCTTCTATTTATAGGCTCGGCAGAGTAAGGGTAAAATAGTCTTTTTGCCATAATTTATGACATCATCGCTTATATCATCAATCAATGACATCATTGTTTACCTCATCGCTTCGATAACATCATTGCTTACCTCATCGCTCCGATGACATCATTGTTTGCATCATAATAGTTCAAATTTAATTTGCACTCTTTCACATCGTTTAACTTTTATACCATGAATTTACTATAAAAATGTTACCATTCAAATTATAAAAATCATACTATTATATAATCACATCATACTACTATAATGTAATATTATAATAATATATTTGAATGAATTATTTTATCAGACAAGATAGAATTCCAACTTTCTACAAATGTCACATGTTAAAAATTTCTACGTTTAAATCCACATTGAATAAATATTTCCTTATCATATATATCAAAAATTAATTATTCACGAATAATATTACAGAACTACAATACTGACAACCAGGTCGTTCCTAGGAAAGAGGGGACCTTCCGATAAGAATTTTTTCTTACTGGCGCGCAATTAATCAACCCCTTTCTTAGATAGAACTTCCTTAGACATTGCCAATAATGCTATCTAATAATATTATTCAAAGAATATGAATTATTGATTTGATAATTTGAAATAATGTGCAATGACAATTATTGAATCAATAATATAAAATAGCAAAGTAGCACTTATTGATATAAAATATCAACGTAGCAAATATTGAACCAATAAAATATTATGCAATTATTGAATCAATAATATAAAATATTGAACAGTA
Source organism: Panax stipuleanatus (assembly GCA_020205555.1). Classification (NCBI taxonomy): domain Eukaryota; kingdom Viridiplantae; phylum Streptophyta; class Magnoliopsida; order Apiales; family Araliaceae; genus Panax; species Panax stipuleanatus. Next base: position 86,981,892 of record CM035118.1, read on the forward strand.
ATTACTGTAACAATAATTGAGTAAGTGCCTTCCTACGTAAGAATCAATAATTCGAAATACTGTTCAATACCGTGTGCTACCGTGCAACACCACGTATTACTGTATTTTAACCACTGGGTATTTCAACAGTACTAACGGTAACAGTTTTACCGTTATTTTTATAAAAATGTTACTTCTGTCGCTTTCTATATCCGACATTCATTCTGTTGTGGGGTCCACCAATGACTGCGCCGTCGTACAAATATTCTCCAACAAAAAGAATATTCCTCGACTAAACGAATATTTCCCCGACACAACAAATATTTTATAACCACTTGCTTACTTTGTAAACTTTGCACATTTCACCCATAACTTATCACATTTACCAAATCAACACCTTACTATTTCAAAATAATATATAAAGAAAATTAAATCTTATTCATAAAATTTGGGGTCTTACAACCTCCCCTCCTTATGAAATTTCGTCCTCGAAATTAACGTACGTACCTGGTATGTCGAAGAGATAAGGATATCTCGCTTTCATTAAATATTTTAACTCCCAGATCATTTCTTCGATTCCAACTATGACTCTCATGATGTTTCAACCATAGTACCTCACAATGGTACCTATTAGTTTGCCACCGCACAAAAACGGCGTCCCCTACGAAGAGTCTGGCTTCGGTTCATCCTACACAAGAAGTCACCAGCGAGAGGCTCGGGGCTCTTCACACCATATGGCTCTTGATACTTTGCCTTAACACGTTGACACGTTAAACACCTCGAGATGAACTCCGCGATCTCTCTCTTTATATTGCTCCACCAAAATGTATGTCGAAGATCACGATATATTTTGGTACTTCCAGGGTGGATTGCAAACTGTGTGTTATGTGCATCCATCATGATTCTATACTTCAAATCAGAGTCATTAAGAACACAAAGTCAAGATTTGACTTGAAGTATTCCCTCTGCATCGATTCTTTCTTCTGGAATAGCACCTTCTTGCATATTCTTCTTCATATTCATCAGCTCTGGGTCTGTAGCTTGAGCAGCTTTAACTTTATCAATCAAAGCTGGTTCTACGCGTATACTTGATACCATCGCATGGGTCCCCGGAGTCTTGAACTCTATCTCCATTTTTCGTACGTCATACAAAATAGGCCTTTGTGTTCACAGCATAGCACTCGTGCCCGCATACGATCTTCTACTCAACGCGTCAGCTACTACGTTCGCTTTCCCAGAATGGTATAGAATGGAATGGTCGTAATCTTTAAACAGCTGAAGCCAACGTCGTTGTCGCATATTGAGTTCGTTCTTGATGAAGAAATATTTGAGGCTTTAGGATGTCATCAACAATGACAACCACGAAATGATCCAAATATTTCTTAAATATTCGGTTCATCATGTCCATGAAAGCAGCATGGACATTGGTCAATCCAAAAGATATAACTAGAAATTTATATTGCGCGTATCGAGTTCTAAAGGTAGTCTTTGGAATGTCATCAGTTCTAATCTCTAACTGATGATATCCAGAACGGAGATCGATCTTTGAGAAGAATTGCGCACTTTGTAACTGGTCAACAGGTCATCAATGCGAGGTAGCGGATACCTATTCTTGATGATGACATAATTCAACTCCCGATAGTCAATACATAGTCGCATACTACCGTCTTTCTTCTTTACGAATAAAATAGGAGTAACCCAAGGAGACGTACTAGGACGTATAAAATCGATGTCTAACAACTCCTATAGTTGGACCTTTAACTCCTGAAGTTCAATAGGAGCCATTCGATATAGGATTTTAGAAATGGGTTTTGTACTGGACTCAAGGTCAATAAAGAATTCAACTTCACGTTCTGGGGGTAGACCAGGAAGTTCTTCGGGAAATACATCAGAAAACTCATTAACAACAGAAATATCATTCAAACCTGACATATTCTGGTTTAGATCAGTGACATGGGCTAAGAAAGCTTGACATCCGTTTTTCAATAAACGAATAGCTTTATGACTTAAAATAACATTGATTGATTTTAGTGGTTTGGTTGTTTGAATTCGTATAATAGGTTGGTTAGGAATATGACAACTAACAACCATACGAAAATAATCAATTTTGGCATGATAAGTGGTCAACCAGTCAATTCTTAAAATCACATCAAATGCAAGTATTTTCAAAGATATAAGATCAACAGGTAGGGTGAGGGTAACAATTTGAATCGAGCAAGATTTGTAAACTGTAGATGTAATGAAGGTTTCTCCCAACGAAGTTTCAATAGATAAGTCAAAGTCTAATTTCTCAGAATTCAAGTTCAAACGTTGAGCACAAGTAAGTGAAATAACAGAATGGGTAGAACAGATATCTAATAAGGTATAGACTTCGCAAAAATTTATGATTAACTAACCCGTGATAAATTCATTCGGGTTCCTCGCGTTTTGGGCAGTCATGACAAACGCTCTTCCAGGAACCGCTGACTTTGATTTGTCTGGGACAGTCTTTGGTGTCACTATCCCAGCTGGTCTAGACTTTGCTATAAAGCTCATTCCACCCTCAACTGCTTCGTTGCACTCCGGATCCATGATTTGAATCATTACTTTTCGATCCATATCGAATTGGGGTTGACCGCTATGCACAGGGTAATTCCAAACTCGATGTTGGATTCTCCCAATTGCTGTCCAAAAAGTAAAATCCATGTCGTCTATTTTGGCCTTCTTAGATCGGACGTCTCTTTCTAAAATATCAACGCGTCATGCGGCTTTTACCCATGCATCTTCAATTCTCACTCGTTCAGTTGCTTCTTCTTTCAGCTGATCGTTGACATTTGCATTTTCAGATTCCAGCTCTAATATCATATGTTCTACCAGAGAGAGCTTATGTTCAAACCTCGCATATCGAGTAGCAAAATCTTAAATTTCTGTATCCCTTTCTTGAATTGTTGTATCCCTTTGTTCCACGGCCGCCTGCCGTTCTTCACCCTGTTCTTCTAACTCATAAATACGATTTTACAGTTCTACATTTCGATCATAAAAATCTCCTAATAAATCTTCCTCAGGTTCCTCTTCTTCCTCACTCTCAGCTGTAACCTCTGCGATTAGCTCGGGTGCAACTATTAATTCTTCACTCACCACATGGATATCTCTAATTTCTTCTTCGCCTGACATCCCATCATTCATCGTTTCTTCGGTAGTGTTGTTTATAGGAGGAATATTGCCTTCCTGTTGCACGTTCTCCTAGGTTTGTGATTAAAGGTTTCTCAACAGTCTCATTTACTCCATTGTTAACATTTCCAGCTGCCATTCTCAAATACTGTCATAAAACAAGGGTTAATCAAACAAATTAACATATCACATATTAACCTTATGTTCCAAATGACCAATTAAATACCAAATAAGCTTAGGTAGAACACACACTAGCGAAGGATTTACTCGTCTCTCCCCTCCTAGTTCTATTCCCAGATCTCCGCCAGAGATCATATCCCTAAGCTCTGATACCAACTGTGACGCCCCCAAAATAGGTTCAATACTCAACCCATTTTGAGTCGCCAAATACACTCAACAAAATTTAAATACAATCTTTCATATCACACGGTCGTGCAAAATACGATCACACAACTGTGAGTGTCAATACAGACATGTAAAAAATATTAACATTCAAACTAAGTCCTCATTACATTTATTATCACACTATTTTAAATAAAAAAAATAGTGAGGACTTCTACAGCTCTAACTCGAACCATCACTCCATTTTTCGACTAGTACCCGCGATATTCTCATTTTCTGAAGAGAACAATGGAAAAAAAAGGGTGAGCTCAACTAGCCCAATAAAGAATATTATGACTAAGATAATGAAAAATAAATTATCGTTAGCTTTCAATAAATCAGATAAAATATTATGAACAACAAGTTATAGATCAATATTCGCAGCGAAAATAACAATTCATTAGAAGAGTTAAGTAGAGAATGATGTCTACTATCTTCTTTGATTTAAAAGTCCATCATCAATATTTTATCCCTGTAACATCAATTAATATACATCTCGAATCAAATATCCATCTTTGCACTACGGGCCAAAGATATTCATTTGTATCATAAGTTGGTCATGTTCATCTCAACACCTGTCCATCTTTGCACTACGGGCCAAAGATATTCATCAGGTAATCATTCATATTTGCACTACAGGCCAAATATATTCATCACGTATTTATTTATCTTTGCACTACAGGCCAAAGATATTCAGTTATATCACCATTTAGAACTGAGGATGGTGAAAAATAATACGAATAACGGCTCCAGTGAAATAAATGACAAATATTAGAGAATTTATCCAGAGTTCAAGAATGAAGATCAAAACCTGGATCCAATCAAAGATGATTTGGAAGAAAAAAAATATTTTTTTTACAGTGAATACTATCCCGTGAATAGTAACTCGTGAATAGTAACTCGACATGAAAAGATAAAATTTTATAAGAAAGTTCAGACCAATATTCCAGTGAAATAATATTAGATGAAGCGCAAAACTCAAGTAATATCTGATCATTTTAGGAATTATAGAAGCAATACTTACCGTAGTAAGTTTAGAGTTAGGAATCTGAAATGAAACAATATACGAAACTGCAATTGAATTTTCACCCGTCTGGCGGTAGTCCGCTCAGAAAGATTATTTCCACAATTTAATAACAACTGAATACGAATGGTTATTCACCAGGCATGCGGTAGTCCGCGTAGCCAGGTTATTCTCACAGAATAATAAAGAATGGAATAACAACATGATTTCACCATGCATGCGGTAGTCCGCGTAGACAGGTTATTCCAACAGAATAATAAAGAATGGAATAACAACCCTTACAAGTATTGAAAAAAAATAACTCTATTCATGAATACGAAAGAAATAATACCCCTTACCTTAAAATTTGGAGACTGCACTAGCGTAATAGCAGAATACTCTTCTTCTTTCTCTCTTATTCTCTCCATACTTTCTCTCTATATAACTTTAGTGAATTGGTGAGAAATAATGAAGAAATGAGTTTCTATTTATAGGCTCGGCAGAGTAAGGGTAAAATAGTCTTTTCACCATAATTTATGACATCATCGCTTACATCATCGATCTATGACATCATTGCTTACCTCATCGCTCCGATGACATCATTGCTTACCTCATCGCTTCGATGACATCTATGTTTGCATCATAAAAGTTCAAATTCAATTTGCACTCTTCCACCTCGTTTAACTTTTATACCATGAATTTACTATAATAATGTTATCATTCAAATTATAAAAATCATACTATTATATAATCACATCATACTACTATAATGTAATATTATAATAATATATTTGAATGAATTATTTTATCGGACAAGATAGAATACCAACTTTCAACAAATGTTACACGTTAAAAATTTCTCCGTTTAAATCCACATTGAATAAATATTTCCTTATCATATATATCAAAAATTAATTATTCACGAATAATATTACAGAACTACAATACAGACAACCAGGTCGTTCCTAGGAAAGAGGGGGCCTTCCGATAAGAATTTTTTCTTACTGGCGCGCAATTAATCAACCCCTTTCCTAGACAGAACTTCCTTAGACATTGCCAATAATGCTATCTAATAATATTATTCAAATAATATGAATTATTGATTTGATAATTTGAAATAATGTGCAATGACAATTAATGAATCAATAATATAAAATTGCAAAGTAGCACTTATTGATATAAAATATCAACGTAGCAAATATTGAATCAATAAAATATTATGCAATTAATGAATCAATAATATAAAATATTGAACAGTAATTACTGTAACAATAATTTAGTAAGTGTCTTCCTACGTAAGTAATTCGAAATACTGTGCAATACCGTGTGCTACCGTGCAACACCGCGTATTACTGTATTTTAACCACCGGGTATTTTAACTGTACTAACGGTAACAGTTTTATTGTTATTTTTATAAAAAGGTTACTTCTGTCGGTTTCTATATCCGACATTCATTCCGTTGTGGGGTCCACCAATGACTGCGCCGTCGTACAAATATTCTCCGACAAAAAAAATATTACTCGACCAAACGAATATTCTCCGACACAACGAATATTTTATAACCACTTGCTTACTTTGTGAACTTTGCACATTTCACCCATAACTTATCACATTTATCAAATCAACACCTTACTATTTCAAAATAATATATAAAGAAAATTAAATCTTATTCATAAAATTTGGGGTCTTACATCAGGGCTGTCCTGTACCTCCCGGGTTGAGACCGAAGCTGACCTATACTTCCCGGGTTGAGACCGGGGCTAACCTGTACCTCGCTGGTTGAGATCGGGGCTGACCTGTACCTCCTAGGTTGAGACCGGGGCTGACCTGTACTTCCCTGGTTGAGACCGGGGCTGACCTGTACTTTTTGGGTTGAGACCGGGCCTGACCTGTACTTCCTGGGATGAGACTGGAGCAAACCTGTACCTCCCGAGTTGAGACTGAGGCTGACCTGTACATCTCGGGTTGAGACGGGGGCTGACCTATACATCCTGACTTGAGACCGGGGCTGACCTGTACCTCCAAGGTTGAGACCAGGGCTGATGTGACGCCCCCAAAATAGGTTCAATACTCAACCCATTTTGAGTCGCCAAATACACTCAACAAAATTCAAATACAATCTTTCATATCACACGGTCGTGCAAATTACGACCACACAACATTGAGTGTCAATACAGACATGTAAAAAATATTAACATTCAAACAAAGTCCTCATTATATTTATTACCACACTATTTTAATAAAAAAATAGTGAGGACTTCTACAGGTCTAACTCAAACCATCACTCCATTCCCCGACTAGTACCCGCGATATTCTCATTTCCTGAAGAGAACAATGGAAGAAAAGGGTGAGCTCAACTAGCCCAGTAAAGAATATTATGACTAAGATAATGAAAAACAAACTATCGTTAGCATTCAATAAATCAGATAAAATATTATGGACAACAATTTTTAGATCAATATTCGCAGCGGAAATAACAATTCATTGGAAGAGTTAAGTAGAGAATGATGTCTACTATCTTCTTTGATTTAAAAGTCCATCATCAATATTTTATCCCTGTAACATCAATCAATATACATCTCGAATCAAATATCCATCTTTGCACTACGGGCCAAAGATATTCATTTGTATCATCAGTTGGTCATGTTCATCTCAACACCTGCCCCTCTTTGCACTACGGGCCAAATATATTCATCAGGTAATCATTCATCTTTGCACTACAGGCCAAGGATATTCATCATGTAATTATTCATCTTTGCACTACAGGCCAAAGATATTCAGTTATATCACTATTTAGAACTAAGGATGATGAAAAATAAGAGACAAATCTTAGAGAATTTATCCACAGTTCAAGAATGAAGATAAAAACCTAGATCCAATCAAAGATGATTTGGAAGAATTTTTTTTTTACAGTGAATACTATCCCGTGAATAGTAATTCATGAATAGTAACTTGACATGAAAAGATAAAAGTTTCACAAGAAAGTTCAGACCAATATTCCAGTGAAATAATATTAGATGAAGCGCAAAACTCAAGTAATATCTGATCATTTCAGGAATTATAGAAGCAATACTTACCTTAGTAAGTTTAGAGTTAGAAATCTGAAATGAAACAATATACGAAATCGCAATTGAATTTTCACCCGTCTGGCGGTAGTCCGCTCAGACAGATTATTTCCACAATTTAATAACAACTGAATACGAAGGGTTATTCACCAGGCATGCGGTAGTTCACGTAGACAGGTTTTTTCCACAGAATAATAAAGAATGGAATAACAATAGGATTTTACCATGCATGCGGTAGTCCGCGTAGACAAGTTATTCCAACAGAATAATAAAGAATGGAATAACAACCCTTACGAGTATTGAAAGAAAATAACTCTCTTCATGAATACGAAAGAAATAATACCCCTTACCTTAAAATTTGGAGACTGCACTAGCGTAATAGCGGAATACTCTTCTTCTTTCTCTCTTATTCTCTCTATACTTTCTCTCTCTATAGCTTTAGTGAATTGGTGAGAAATAATAAAGAAATGAGCTTCTATTTATAGGCTCGGCAGAGTAAGGATAAAATAGTCTTTTTGCCATAATTTATGACATCATCGCTTATATCATCAATCTATGACATCATTGCTTACCTCATCGCTCCGATGACATCATTGCTTGCATCATAAGAGTTCAAATTTAATTTGCACTCTTCCACCTCGTTTAACTTTTATACCATGAATTTACTATAATAATATTACCATTCAAATTATAAAAAATATACTATTATATAATCACATCATACTACTATAATGTAATATTATAATAATATATTTGAATGAATTATTTTATCGGACAAGATAAAATACCAACTTTCAACAAATGTCACATGTTAAAAATTTCTCCGTTTAAATCCACATTGAATAAATATTTTCTGATCATATATATCAAAAATTAATTATTCACGAATAATATTACAGAACTACAATACTGACAACCAGGTCATTCCCAGTAAAGAGGGGGCCTTCCGATAAGGATTTTTCCTGACTGACGCGCAATTAATCAACCTCTTTCCTAGACAGAACTTTCTTAGACATTGCCAATAATGCTATCTAATAATATTATTCAAATAATATGAATTATTGATTTGATAATTTAAAATAATGTGCAATGACAATTATTGAATCAATAATATAAAATAGCAAAGTAGTACTTATTGATATAAAATATCAAAGTAGCAAATATTAAACCAATAAAATATTCTGCAATTATTGAATCAATAATATAAAATATTGAACAGTAATTACCTATACTTCCTAAGTTGAGATCGGGCTGTACTTCTTGGGTTGAGATCGGGGCTGACCTGTACCTTTCGAGTTGAGACCGGAGCTAACCTGTACTTTCTAGGTTGAGACCGTGGCTGACCTGTACTTTCCTGGTTGAGACCAGGCCTGATCTGTACTTCCCGGGTTGAGACCGGAGCTGACCTGTACCTCCCGGGTTGAGACTGAGGCTGACCTGTACCTCTCGGGTTGAGACGGGGGCTGATATGTACTTCCCGGGTTGAGACCGGGGTTGGACTGTACTTCTCGGGTTGAGAGCGGGGCTGACCTGTACTTTTTGGGTTGAGACCGTGGCTGACCTGTACTTCCCGGGTTGAGACCGGGGCTGCCCTGTACTTCTCGGGTTGAAACCGGGGCTGACCTGTACTTTTTGAGTTGAGATCGAGACTGACCTATACTTCCCGAGTTGAGACTGGAGCTGACTAGCACCTCGCCGGTTGAGACCGGGGCTGACCTGTACCTCCCAGGTTGAGGCCGGGGAAGACCTATATTTCCTGAGTTAAGACCGGGGCTGACCTGTATTTCCCGAGTTGAGACCGGTGCTGACCTGTACTTCCCTTGTTGAGGCCGGGGATGACCTGTACCTCCCGGATTAAGACCGGGGCTGAGCTGTACTTCTCGGGTTGAGATTGGGGCTGACTTGTACTTCCCGGATTAAGATCGGGGCTGATGTATACCTCCTAGATTGAGACCGGGGCTGACCTATACCTCCTTGGTTAAGACTGAGCTGACCAGTACTTCCCAGGTTGAGACCGGGGCTGACCTGTACTTCCCTGGTTGAGATCGGGGCTGACCTGTACTTTCTAAGTTGAGATCGAGGCTGACCTATACTTCTCGAGTTGAGATTAGAGCTGACTTGCACCTCGCTGATTGAGACCAGGGCTGACCTGTACCTCCCTGGTTGAGACCGGGGCTGACCTATATTTCTCAAGTTGAGACCGGGGCTGACCTGTACTTCCCGAGTTGAGACCGGTGCTGACCTGTGCTTCCCGTGTTGAGGCCGGGAATGACATGTACCTCCCGGATTGAGATCGGAGCTGAGCTGTACTTCCATGGTTGAGATCGGGGCTGACTTGTACTTCCTGAATTGAGATCGGGGCTGACGTGTACCTCCCGGGTTTATAACGGGGCTGGCCTATACCTCCTGGGTTAAGACCGGGCTGCCCTTTACCACCCAGGTTGAGACTGAAGCTGACATGTACTTCCCGAGTTGAGATCGGGGCTGACCTATACTTCCTGGGTTGAGACCGGGGCTGACCTGTACTTCCCGGGTTGATATCAGGGCTGACCTGTACCTCTCGAGTTAAAACCGGGGCTGACCTGTACGTCCTGGGTTGAGACCGGAGCTGACCTGTACTTCTCAGGTTGAGACCGAGGCTGACAAGTACCTCCTGAGTTGAGACCGGAGCTGACCTATACTGCCCGGGTTGAGACCGGGGCTGACCTGTACTTCCTGTGTTGAGACCGGGGCTGACCTGTACTTCTCGGGTTAAGATCGGGGCTGACTTGTACTTCCTGGGTTGAGACCGAAGCTGACCTGTAATTTTTGGGTTGAGACCGGGGCTGACCTGTACTTCCCGGGTTAAGACCGGGGCTGACTTGTACCTCCCGGGTTGAAACAGGGGCTGACTTGTACTTTCTAGGTTAAGAACGGGGCTAAACTGATAGCCCGATACTAAGACCGGAGTTGACCTGTACTTCCCGGATTGAGACTGGGGCTGACCTGTGCTTTTTGGGTTAAGACCTGAGGCTGACCTGTTCTTCCCGGGTTGAGATCGGGGCTGACCTGTACCTTCCGGGTTAAGATCAGAGCTAACATATACTTCCTGGATTGAGTTTCGAGCTGACCTGTACTTTCCTGAGTTGAGGCCAGGCCTGACCTGTACTTTCTGGGTTTAGATCAGAGCTGACCAGTACCTCCCGGGTTGTGACTGAGGCTGACCTATACCTCTCGGGTTGAGACGGAGGCTGACCTATACTTTTCGGGTTGAGAACGGGGCTAACCTGTACTTTCCCGGTTGAGATCGAGGCTAACCTGTACTTTTTAGTTTGAGATCGTGGCTGACCTGTACTTCCTGGGTTGACCTGTACTTCTCGGGTTGAGACCGGGGCTGACCTGTACTTCTCGGATTGAGACCAGGGCTAACCTATACCTCCCGAGTTGAGACCGAGGCTGATCTGTACCTCCCAGATTGAGACCGGGGCTAACCTGTACCTCCCGGGTTGATATCGGGGGTGACTTATACTTTTTGAGTTGAGACCGGGGGTGACCTATACCTCTTTGGTTGATAGCTTGGCTGACCTGTACCTCCCGGGTTGAGACCAGGGTTGAACTGTACTGCCCGGATTGAGATCGGGGATGACCTGTATTTCCCGGGTTGAGACCGGGGCTGGCCTGTACTTCTCGAGTTAAGATCGAGGCTGACCTGTACTTCCTAGGTTGAGACCGTAGCTGACATGTACTTCCCGGGTTGATACCGGGGCTGACCTGTACTTCCTGGGTTAAGACCAGAGCTGACCTGTAACTCCCAGGTTGAGACAGGGGCAGACATGTACTTCCCAAGTTGAGATCGGGGCTGAACTGATGGCCCGATACTGAGACCGGGGTTGACCTGTACTTCTCGGGTTGAGATCGGGGCTGACCTGTACTTTTTTGGTTGAGACCTGAGGCTGACCTGTACATCCCGGGTTGAGATCGGGGATGACCTGTACCTTCTGGGTTGAGACCGGAGCAAACCTATACTTCCCAGGTAGAGGCGGGGCTGACCTGTACTTTCTGGGTTTAGACCAGGCCTGACATATACTTTCCTGTTTGAGACCGGAGCTGACCTGTACCTCCCGGGTTGAGACTGAGGCTGACCTGTACCTCTCGGGTTGAGACGGGGGCTGACCTGTACTTCCCGGGTTTAGATCGGGGCTGGCCTGTACTTCTCGAGTTGAGAGCGGTGCTGACCTGTACTTCATGGGTTGAGACCGTGGCTGACCTGTACTTCCCGGGTTGAGACCGGGGCTAACTTGTACTTCCCGGGTTGAGACTGAGGCTGACTAGTACTTCCCGATTTGAGATCGGGACTGACCTGTACTTCTCGGGTTGAGACCGGGGCTGACCTGTACTTTCTGAATTGAGATCGGGGCTGACCTATACTTCCCGAGTTGATATCAGAGCTGACTTATACCTCCCTGGTTGAGACCGGAGCTGACCTGTACCTCCCGGGTTGAGACCGGGGCTAACTTATATTTCCCTAGTTGAGACTGGGGTTGACCTGTACTTCTCGAGTTGAGACCGGTGCTGACCTATACTTCTCGTGTTGAGGCCATGGCTGACTTGTACCTCCCGAATTGAGATCGGGGCTGACCTGTAACTCCTGGGTTGATATCGGGGACTGACCTGTACTTTTTGAGTTGAAACCGGGGTTGACTTGTACCTCTCTAGTTGATACCGTGGCTGACCTGTATCTCCCGGGTTGAGATCGGGGATGAACTGTGCTACCCAGGTTGAGATCAGGGCTGACCTGTACTTCCTGGGTTTAGACCAGGGTTGACCTGTACTTCCTGGGTTGAGATCGGGGCTGACTTGTACTTCTCGGTTTGAGACTGGAGCAGACCTGTACTTTTCGGGTTGATACCGGGGCTGACCTGTACTTCCCAGGTTAAGATCGAAGATGACTTGTAACTCCCGAGTTGATACAGGGGCTGACTTATACTTCCCAAGTTGAGATCGGGGCTGAACTGATGGCCCGATATTGAGACCGGGATTGACCTGTACTTCTCGGGTTGAGATCGGCGTTGACCTGTACTTTTCTAGTTGACACTTGAGGCTGACCTGTACTTTTTTAGTTGACCAGTGCTAACATGTACTTCCCGTGTTGAGGCCGGGGCTAACTTGTACCTCCCGGGTTAAAATTGGTGCTAACATGTACATCTCAAGTTGAGATTGGGGCTGAACTATACCTCCCGGGTTAAGACCGAGGCTAATCTATACTTCCCAAGTTGAGACCGGGGCTAACCTATACTTCTCAGGTTGAGACCGGGGCTGACCTGTACCTCCTGGATTGAGATCGAGGATGACCTGTACCTCTCGGGTTAAGTCGGGGGCTAACCTGTACTTCCCGAGTTGAGACCGTGATGAGTGGTATTTATATCGCGAATCAGATTCTCTGAAGCTTAAGACGCTGCTTGTTTTATGTTATTTGTTTTGCTTTTATATATATTTCGTTGTTATTTTGCTTATCCTGTATGATGCAGGGCTGTTTAGGTCATTTTCAGCTTATAGGGGCAAAATTGTCATTTTTTACACTCTGGCGCCGCAGCGCCAGAGCCTTGCCTTTTCCTCGTGCCGCAGCGCCGCCTCTTTGTCCAAGCTAACGTCATCTGGCACTGCAGCGGCCCTGGTCCTTCCTGAGCTCGCGCCGCAACGTGAGTGCAGGTGTTTTAAGCCTACGTGGTGCCGCAGCGCCACCCAATAGCTTTAGTCTCCGCGCCGCAGCGCCACCTCCGGTGCCTAGCCAGTGACTCGCTTTTAATAACCTAAAGAAAAAGGCAGTAAAGGAGGATCCGTATAAAGAAAAAAGACGGCAGTGAGGAGATTGATTACGAAAAGTGATAACAGAGTAGTATTAATTAGTTTCTAGAACAGAAATAAGCTGCGCTTTAAGGGAGAATGGTTATTACAACTTACACAGCTCAGGAGTTACGCGGAGAAGAGAAGAATTGGAGACAGAAAACCTCACAACAGGAGTTTTCTTATTCCAAATCTCTCAGTTATTTGTGTATTACTGAGCAATGTTGAATGTTATAGAAATCTGTAGTAGCACCATGGTTATGAACTAATTCCTTTTTAGGATTGCAATGTAACCTATTGTTTAGCCTAATTAACTTTCTCTCCTATTTATATTAATGAATCATTTTGGGAATGGGTTGTTGTATTTCTTGCTTATTGACTGATTGCTTGACAGAGTTTTTGGTATTGATATTAATGGATATTGAAAAACGGACATTAATATCTAGCTTTTAAAATACAAGAACATTTGTTATGACCTTGCCTAAGGGAATGTGTGCATAAACTGCTTAATAGGATAGACATATCTCTATTTGCCTTGTGTAGCCTTGAGACTAAGCTTAATGACCCTAGTCTAGTTATTTTCATCAATAGACATATTGTGATTTATCTAGCTAGGGATGTGCATTTGGTCTTCTACAGAAGCGTATGCGTAGTTCTATTCTCGGCTGACCATTCCTTGATTCGTTTGTAATATGGAGAGTTAGGAGATTAGGCGATGCATTAGGGGAATTGTAATCCTAACTTGACTCCCTAGTACAACTACTTCTCTCACCTCCTTTAGTTGTAATCACATAGTTTAACATACCATCTCTAATCACATGTTTAGATAAGACAGTATAGAACTTACATTAGTATTTAATTTGCACTTAAGACTTCTTCCTCGTGGGTACGACACTCCACTTATCTTATATTACTTGTTGACCGCGTATACTTGCGCGTTAATTATCGTTACATAAATCGGACAACAAGTTTTTGGCGCCGTTGCCGGGGACTTAGTACTATTTGTTATCAATATTAAAACTAACTCAATACGATCTTAATTTAGACTGATATTATCTGTTTAATTTTCTTTTCAGGTGATCTCTATGGCGTATGCCACCTCGAAGGGGTCGAAACATAATACCTCTCGATCCCGAGGTTGATAGAACGTACAGACGCCTGCAGAGAGAAAAAGCTCGGGACATACATACTCCTGTTACAATGGCTGAGGAACTTCAGAAATCTTTAAGGGATCATGCTATGCCTCACATCGCAGATTTGCAAGTGAGCATTCTCAAGCCCGCAATCCAAGCAAACAATTTTGAGATCAAGCCGGGCACCATCCAAATGTGCTCCAATATTCAGTTTGGGGGATTACCAAATGATGACCCCAATGATCACTTGATGAACTTCTTGGAGATCTGCGATACATTTAAGTGCAACAGAGTGTCTGACAATGCCATCAGACTCCGATTATTTCCATTCACCTTGAAGGACAAGGCCAAGAGCTGGCTACATTCACTTTCGTCAGGCTCCATTACCACATGGGATGACTTAGCTCAAAAGTTCGTGGCGAAGTTCTTCTCACCTGCTAAAACCGCCAGGCTCAGGCTCGAAATTACCTCTTTTATCCAGTTTGAGTCAGAGTCTTTGTACGACTCATGGGAGCGATTCAAGGATCTTCTGAGAAAATGCCCCCACCATGGACTGCCAGAATGGCTTCCCATCCAGACATTCTATAATGGGTTATCTAGATCTACTCATTCGAGTATAGATGCCGCTTCTGGAGGAGCTTTCATGTCTAAGCATCACACAACGGGGTATGAATTGGTGGAAACAATGGCGGCCAATAATTATCATTGTCCAAATGATAGGCAGGCCCCTAGAATAGCAGCAGGGATATATGAGGTTGACCCAGTCACACAATTAGTGGCTCAGGTTGCAGTGCTAACAAAAAGACTCGACACCATGGGAGTGCAAGCTGTGCAGAATGTTCAGAGTGTCGCAGTGTCGTGTGAATTGTGTCAAGGGAGCCACCCACTTGATCAGTGTGCCATAAGCCCCGAGTCAGTTCAATTTGTTTCCAATTACGGGCAGCAGCAAAATGCAAGTCTCCCAACTCATTATCATCCAGGCTTGAGGAATCATCCAAACTTTTCTTGGGGCAACACAAATAGCAATCAAGCACAACCTCCGGGTTTTCAAGCTCAAAATCAGTACAACCAACAACCACAGAGTTCTCATAATCAGTTTCACCATCCACCACCTCAACAGGAAAGAAAACTTAGTTTGGAAGATCTCCTGTCACGATATATTGCCCAAAATGAGACAAGGAGCGGTAATCAAGAAGCTTCCATCCGGAACCTTGAAGTCCAAATGGGACAGTTGGCCTCTGCTTTGAATAGTCGTCCGCAAGGCACGTTGCCGAGTGACACTGATGTCAACCCGAAACGGGATGGGAAGGAATACTGCAAAGCAGTTACACTTTGGAGTGGGAGAACTATAAATGAAAATTGTGGAGAGAGTCCTATAGTGCAAGAAGAAGTGACTATAGAGGAACCTATTGTGGAGCAGAGTGATGATAAGTCTGGGGGTGAGGTAAATGCTCAGGATAGCCCTTCATCACCAACCCCTACAGTGAACACAGCTAGTCCTCCTATCCCACAGTTGCCATTCCCCCAGCGCATGCAGAAACAAAAGCTTGATAAGCAATTTTCTAAGTTTTTTGATGTGTTTAAGAAGCTTCACATAAACATCCCGTTTGCAGAGGCTTTGGATCAAATGCCGAGCTATGCCAAATTCATGAAAGACATATTATCGAAGAAGAGGAAAATGGGAGATTCTAAAATCGTGGCTCTGACAGAGGAATGCAGTGCCATTCTACAGAACAAGCTTCTGCTAAAACTAAAAGATCCTGGAAGTTTCATAATTCCATGCACTATCGGGGACCAATTCATTGGCAAGGCCTTATGTGATTTGGGGGCAAGTATAAATTTGATGCCTCTGTCAATATATAAGAAGCTTGGGCTAAATGAAGCCAAACCCACAAGTGTTACCTTGCAATTGGCGGATAGATCTCTCACTTACCCGAAGGGGATAGTAGATGATGTGCTTATCAAGGTGGACAAGTTAATCTTCCCAGCGGAATTTATTGTCCTGGACTTTGAGGAAGACAGGGAGGTCCCGATAATACTGGGCAGACCATTCTTAGCAACGGGGAGAACCTTTATAGATGTGCAGAAAGGGGAGCTGACTATGAGAGTACAGGATCAGGAAGTAACTTTCAATGTGTTTAGGGCAATGAAATATCCGAACACCCCTGAAGACTGCTTCCAGATTAAAGTGATTGATCAGGAAAGTATTCTCAGAAACATGCATGACAGACCCTTTAGAAGCTACACTAACAGGTACCAGTACTATGGAAGAGGCCACCCATGTTGAATATGCTAACTGGCTGGATGCACCCCAGAGATCTACACAGTTTCTAAGATAGTTTGAGTCTCTGAATGATCCAGAAGCATCTACTTCCAAGGCCCAGCCATCAATTGTAGAACCTCCTGTCCTCGAGTTAAAGCCCTTGCCCAATCATCTTAGGTATGCATACTTGGGGGAATCATCCACTTTGCCTGTTATAATATCTGCATCGTTAAATGAATGCCAGGAAGAGAAGCTACTGCTAGGGCTTAAACAGTATAAAATAGCACTGGGGTGGTCGATTTCAGACATTAAAAGGATCAGTCCATCCCTTTGTATGCACAAAATTCTACTGGAGGAAGGATCCAAGCCGACCATTGAACATCAGAGGCGGTTGAACCCAATAATGAAAGAGGTGGTCCGGAAAGAAATCATTAAGCTGCTAGATGCGGGCATTATCTACCCCATCTCGGATAGTCCTTGGGTCAGTCCCATTCAGTGCGTGCCAAAAAAAGGCAGCATAACGGTAGTAGCCAATGAGAATAACGAGCTGATTCCAACCAGAACGGTGACTGGATGGAGGGTATGTATGGACTACAGAAAGTTGAACAAGTCCACCTGTAAAGATCACTTCCCTCTACCATTTATTGATCAGATGCTCGATAGACTTGCTGGGCATGATTTCTATTATCTGCTAGATGGTTATTCTGGATATAATCAAATTTCTATTGCTCCCGAAGATCAGGAGAAAACAACGTTCACATGTCCGTATGGGACCTTTTCCTTTCAAAAAATGTCCTTTGGGTTGTGTAACGCTCCTGCAACATTCCAACGTTGCATGATGTCCATCTTCTCTGACATGGTCGAAAAGACCCTCGAGGTTTTCATGGACGATTTTTCTGTATTCGAGAGTTTATTTGATAACTGTCTGGTGAATTTGACTGCCGTTCTCCAAAGATGTGTTGAAACTAATCTTGTATTGAACTGGGAGAAGTGCCACTTCATTGTCAAGGAGGGCATTATTCTGGGTCACAGAGTATCTGATGGTGGTATCGAGGTAGATAAGGCTAAAATTGATGTCATCAATAGTCTACCACCGCCCACATCAGTGAAAGGGGTTAGGAGTTTTCTTGGACATGTAGGATTCTATAGGCGGTTTATCAAGGACTTCTCAAAGATAACCAAACCGCTATGTTCACTATTGGAAAAGGATATGCCTTTTCAGTTTGATGAAGCCTGCCTCAGAGCATTTGATCTATTGAAGGAAAAACTCATTTCGACTCCTATTGTGGTAGCTCCTGACAGGACTTTCCCATTTGAGCTCATGTGCGATGCCAACGATTTTGCAATTGGGGCAGTGTTGGGACAGAGAAGGGACAAAGTGTTCCACATGATCTACTATGCCAGCAAAAGATTAACTGATGCTCAGTTAAATTACACCACAACCGAGAAGGAACTGCTGGTAGTGGTTTATGCTTTCGACAAATTCCGTTCCTATCTCATTGGAACAAAACTGACCGTGTACACAGACCATTCAGCCATCAAAAATCTGATAGAGAAGAAAGATACAAAAGCCTAGGCTGATAAGGTGGGTCCTTCTTCTCCAGGAGTTCGATCTGGAGATCCGCGATAAAAAGGGGACAGAAAACTAGGTAGCAGATCACTTGTCGAGGTTGGAAAACCCTCCTCATTCGGGAGATGCAATCAAAGACATCAATGATTTCTTCCCGGATGAACAACTGTTTGTCGTCCAAAGCAAAGCCCTTGATAATTTTGTCGCTTGTCAAGTGCTTCCTCCCATCTTAAGCTATCAACAGAGGAAGAAATTCCTAAATGATGCAAAACAATACTTGTGGGACGAGCCCTTCTTATTCAAGCAGTGTTCAGATCAGATTCTGCGGAGATGTTTGCCAGAGGAGGAAATCGAAGGTGTGCTCCATCATTGCCATTCCTCAAATTATTGAGGACATTTTAGGGGCCAAAGAACTGCTGCTAAAGTACTCTAATCTGGGTTTTACTGGGCTACCCTGTTCAAAGATACACACATATATGTGTCGCACTACGATAGATGCCAAAGGGTAGGAACCATCTCAAAAAGGCATGAATTGCCTCTGCAGAATATCCTTGAAGTAGAGTTGTTTGATGTATAGGGTATTGACTTCATGGGACCATTCCCGTCTTCCTACAACAATCTCTATATTCTTGTTACGGTTGATTATGTCTCCAAATGGGTAGAAGCAGTCGCCTTGCCTTCTAATGATGCTAAGGTGGTGCTTAATTTCTTAAGGAAAAATATTTTCACTCGCTTCGGCACTCCTCGGGCAATAATCAGTGATGAAGGGTCACATTTTTGCAACAAATATTTTGAAGCCCTTCTTACTAAGTATGGGGTGACCCATAAAATAGCCACAAGTTATCATCTGCAGACAAGTGGCCAAGCAGAGATCTCTAATTGAGAGGTCAAGCGTATCTTGGAGAAGATTATTAACCCTAGTCGGAAGGACTGGTCAAAGAAGCTTGATGATGCCTAGTGGGCATACCGCACCGCTTATAAAACGCCTATCGAAATGTCTCCGTATAGGCTTGTTTATGGCAAGGCTTGTCATCTTCCTGTGGAGCTGGAGCACAACGCATATTGGGCTATCCAAAAGCTCAATTTCGATCTGGATGCAGCGGGTGAACAAAGACTATTACAACTCAATGAATCAGACAAGTTTCGTCTGCACACATATGAAAACGCTAAGTTGTATAAGGAAAAGACAAAGCGATGGCATGACAACAAAATTGTCGAAAGGAGCTTCGAACGAGGCTAGAAGGTGCTTCTTTTTAACTCCCGGCTGAAATTATTCCTGGGGAAGTTGAAGTCCCGATGGTCGGGGCCGTTCATAATTGCTAAAGTGTATCCTCATGGGGCTATTGAGGTCGAAGACCCTCATTCAGACAAAACCTTCAAAGTCAATGGACAACGTTTGAAACACTATTGGGGCGGCGAGGTTGACCGGCAACACACCTCCATCACCTTGGGAGACCCTGTGTAAGGCGGGGCGAAAGTCAAGCCGACGACTCTAAATCAAGTGCTTGATGGGGAGGCAACCCCATCTCAGTATCAAAAATTTCCTTATGGTTTTATTTAGTGTTATTTTCTTTAGTTATCATTAGTGCAATTGGTTTTCCTTAGAATTATTATAGATGTTAAATTAGTATGTTAGTATGTTGTTTAATGGTTAGTATGATTAGTAGTCTATGGCTAATAGTTAGAATGTTTGTGTTGATTCAGTGATATGGATGTTTGCCTGTGCAGGAAATCAGAAGGTTGACGCCGCAGCGCTAGCAAGTTAACTAAATTTCGCGCCACAGCGCCGTGTTCATTATCCAAAAATTTCATATCGCGCCGCAGCGCCAATTCCTTTAGAAAATTTCCCGCCGCAGCATCGATAAAAGCTGATAGCTACTGGAGAGTTGCGCTACAGCGTTGAGGTTTTTAACTGAGCTTCGCGCCGCAGCGCCAAGAAGTCACGCCGCCGCGCCTAGAATGACGCCGCAGCGCCATGCACCGAGCCGCAGCGCCAGTAGCTTGTTTTTGAGTTTAAACAAGGCTTTTGGGTTCCGTTTGTAGCAGTTCACTTTAGTTCCCCTCTTTTCTCTCAAAGACATCCCCTTTCTTCCAAAGAGTCGTTCGACAAATCAACCGTCACCCTTCAGTTTCTTATCATTCGGGGCCATCTAACCGTTGTGCAGTTACTCTCCTTCTGGCGCCTACCTATTTTTAAGCAGTATGAGGTAAGGATTTCTTCATAGAGCAAAAGTTTGGGATTTCGATTGTTAAAATTTTTCTTTGTATCCTTGGAGTTTTGTTGATAATGGGTTCAAAGCGGCCTCGCACTAGTATAGGTCCTCCTCCGATATCCAGAACCCCTCCTTCCCTTTTGGATGGTGTAAAATTCCCAAGTAAGGAAGCCTGGAAGAGCTATGCTCAAAATTTTTCAAAGCGGAGTTTGGTGCCTGAAAGAGGGCTAAGGCCAGATGACAAGACGGACGACGATATGAATTCCATGATTATGATTATGAAATGGATTCACTTTACCAAGCCGCCCGACTCTGCAGTTATTTCGGTGGTAAAGGAATTCTACGTAAATGCTAATGTTGATGGTCCTTCAACGGTGCTGGTTCGGGGTAAGTTGATCAAATTTGACACTCGTACCATCAATACTGTGTATGGGACTCCAAACTACAATGGTAGGGACTACCTGGAACCTGGGATGCGGAGTTACAGTACAGATGAGATAATAACTAAGCTCTGCAAGCCTGGTACCGTTTGGAAAACCAACGAATTCCACGGTGAAAAGACCTCTTTCACCCATCAAGCCTTAAGTCGTTATGGTAAGGCGTGGTACTCCTTCATTTGTGCCAATATCATGCCAACACGCCACCTGAGCGATGTAACAAGAGAGAGGGCAGTTCTGCTGTATGCAATTGTCATGGGGCTGAAGGTAGATGTGGGGGTTCTTATCCAGGATTCAATTAAAAAGGCCATTAGGAGCAACGTCAATTTCGAACTCCTTCACCCGTCTCTAATCACACGTCTATGCAAAAGGGCGGGTGTGGTATGGGAGAAAGACGATATCTCTCAGCCGCCTATGGCTGTCATTGATCATCACGTTATAGCCCGATATGGAGTATGGGATGGGGAACCTCCGTCGCACCCAAAGGGTCAGGTCTATTTACTGGGACCTCTGCCGCCTTCCTCCTCTGAGGCCGGTACCTTCGCTCAAGCACCTGAGCCCCCATCTTCTGAGGCAATGCCACCCGGGGCCCTAATAGAGATTTTGAGCAGCCTTAACTTTCTGCACTGCAAGGTTGATACTGTGGCTCAATGGCAGAGCCAATTCAATCACTATCATGCGGAGTTCGCGAATACAGTTTCCAGTATCTATTATGCCCAGGGAGGAGATCACGCAGAGTCCATGCCCTTTCAATTTCTAGAACCTCCAATTTTTACGCCTTATCCACCACCATTTTCGGCCAGAGGGGAGGATCGCAAGGAGGAGCCAGCGGGTGCCGATGATGACAACGATGATGATGTTGCTGCGGAGGTTGAAGGACAATGAGGACATTGGCGGATTTCAAGCTTAGGGGAGATTCCTTTTTAAGTATTATTATATATGAATTGCTGTTATGTTTCTTTTGGGCGGTATAGCCCCAGACTAAGTTTTATTTATGCAGTGTTTGTGGATGTTTGTGGTTGTTTGATGTTTGTGGTTGTTTTTGGTTTATTTTGGGATGCATGTTAAGATGCATTAGTGCGTTGGTTTTATTAAATATATATATGAATGTTTTGGTTTATAATATATGAATACTTTTATTTTATTTTGTATATAGTATTTTGCGATTGCGATAGATATCATGTCATTTTTGGTTGTTGTGTTTATAGCCATATTTTGGGGATTGCGCAGATAATTGGTTTACTTGATGCCATGTGTTATGGCTTTACCTTATTTTGGCAGGGTGCTTTTTCTTTTGTTACCTCTTGCCTAAATGTTTTGATTAACCCTTTTACCCCGTTCTATAACTGTATATATGCTGGGTGAGGGTGTTATAGCTATTAATTTTTGATCGTGGCTAATGACAGGCGCCAAGTAATTATGTCTATCTCTTAGAGTCGTGTCAAGTATGTATGAGTTAGGGTTGAGACTGTTATTGATCCGTCCTTCTTAGCAAGCACCGACCAACTATGTTAACTAGTTATTTTTAGATTTTAGTTCGCGTGTTTATTGCTTTGAGAGTATGTTCACTCTTATAATCTTTCATTTTTACAAGGTAATAAAAGACTTAGACGCTTATACAGTTTTGGATCTTGGATTCTGGCATGTTGTCATATAAAAAAAATTAATTAAAAAGAAAAGAAGATTGAATATCGAAAGTCTTGCAGTGGGTCGAGATGGAGCGTGAAACACACTCGCCCATAATCGCAGGACCGATGTTGAGATGGAGCATAAAATGCACTCGCCAAATAATCTTCGAATTTCGTAAAGTCTAATTTGGCTTATGTTGATTACGTGGCCTTTGCAGCTCGAGTTATTAGATTCATAGGGGTGTTCCACACCTAGTGCCCTAAAGTTATCTGACTTGGGAGTCACTGATCAAAAGCTCATTAATGGGTAGCTCTGAATAGCCTAAGATAATTAAGGACTGTCCGAGTCAGATTTTACTGTCTTCATGCTAGAGCCTTTTGATCCTTTCCTGCACTTGCATCTTAGTCTTAATGCTTGTTGAATGTTTAAGTTACAAAGTGTGCATATTGGTATTAACAATCGACTGTACGAATTTATTTGAGCTATGATTAGTTAGGATGGTTGGTCTCCACACACACACATAGAATGGATCGAGTACAGTCTCATACTTGCAAATTTGATATTAAGCCCCCATTCATGTCGGTGTTTGTCCTATTCTCGAAGAGGCTCTATAATTGCGCTTAGAAGCCGTGGTAATATTCTATAGTAGTAGTTTCCATTCGCGTCTTCCAGTAATGTAGGTGTGGATGTTAGATAGTTTGCTTGAGGGCAAGAAAAAATTTAAGTTTGGGGTATTTGATGAGTGGTATTTATATTGCGAATCAGATTCTCTGAAGCTTAAGACACTACTTGTTTTATGTTATTTGTTTTGCTTTTATATATATTTTGTTGTTATTATGCTTATCATGTATGATGCAGGGCTGTTTAGGTCATTTCCAGCTTATAGGGGCAAAATTGTCATTTTTTACACTCTGGCGCTGCAGCACCAAAGCCTTGCCTTTTCTGCGTGCCGCAGCGCCGCCTCCTTGTCCAAGCTGATGTCATCTGGCGCTGCAGCGGCCCTGGTCCTTCCTGAGCTCGCGCCGCAGCGTGAGTGCTGGTGTTTTAAGCCTACGTGGCGCCGCAGCGCCACCCAACAGCTTTAGTCTCCGCGCTACAGCGCCACCTCCGATGCCTAGCCAGTGACTTGCTTTTAATGACCTAAAGAAAAAGGCAGTAAAGGAGGATCCAGATAGAGAAAAAAGACGACGGCGAGGAGATTGATTACGGAAAGTGATAACAGAGTAGTATTAATCAGTTTCTAGAACAAAAAGAAGCTGCGCTTTAAGGGAGAATAGTTATTGCATCCTACACAGCTCAGCAGTTACGCGGAGAAGAGAAGAATTGGAGATAGAAAACCTCACAATAGGAGTTTTCTTATTCCAAATCTCTCAGTTATTTATGTATTACTGAGCAATGTTGAATGTTATAGAAATGTGTATTAGCACCATGGTTATGAACTAATTCCTTTTTAGGATTGCAATGTAACCTATTGTTTAGCCTAATTAACTTTCTCCCCTATTTATATTAATGAATCATTTTGGGAATGGGTTGTTGTATTTCTTCCTTATTGACAGATTGCTTGACAGAGTTTTTGGTATTGATATTAATGGATATTGAAAAATGAACATTAATATCTAGCTTTTAAAATACAAGAACACTTGTTATGACCTTGCCTAAGGGAATGTGTGCGTAAACTTCTTAATAGGATAGACATATCTCTATTTGCCTTGTGTAGCCTTGAGACTAAGCTTAATGACCCTAGTCTAGTTATTTTCATCAATAGAGTTATTCTGATTCATCTAGCTAGGGATGTGTATTTGGTCTTCGACAGAAGCGTATGCGTAGTTCTATTCTCGGCTGACCATTCCTTGATTCGTTTGTAATGTGGAGAGTTAGGAGATTAGGCGATGCATTAGGGGAATTATAATCCTAACTTAACTCCCTACTACTACTACTTCTCTCACCTCTTTTAGTTGTAATCACATAGTTTAACATACCATCTCTAATCACTTGTTAGATAAGACAGTATAGAGCTTACATTAGTATTTGATTTGCACTTAAGACTTATCTTATATTACTTGTTGATCGCGTATACTTGCGTATTAATTATCGTAACATAAATCGGACAACAGACCGTGGTTGACCTGTACCTCCCGGGTTGAGACCGGGGCTGACCTGTACTTCCCGGGTTGAGATCGGGGCTGACCTGTACTTCCAGGGTTGAGATCGGGACTAACTTGTATTTCCCGAGTTGAGATTGGAGCTGACCTGTACCACCCGAGTTGAGACTGAGGCTGACCTGTACCTCTCGGGTTGAGACGGGGGCTGACCTATACTTCACGACTTAAGACCGGGCTGACCTGTATCTTCTGGGTTGAGGCCGGGGCTGACCTGTACCTACTGGATTGAGGTCGAGGCTGACCTGTACCTCTCGGGTTAAAACTGGGGCTGACCTGTACATCCCGGGTTGAGACCGTGGCTGACCTGTATCTCCTAAGTTGAGACCAAGGCTGACCTGTACCTCCCGCATTGAGACCAGGGCTGACTAGTACTTCTCGGGTTGTAATCGGGGTTGACCTGTACTTCCTTGGTCGAGGCCGGGGCAAACCTTTACCTTCTGGGTTGAGATCGAGGCTGACCTATACCTCTCGGGTTAAGACGGGGGCTGTCCTATACTTCCCGAATTGAGACCAGGGATGACCTGTACTTCCCAAGTTGAGACCGAGGCTGACAAGTACCTCCCGACTTGAGACCGGGGCTAGCCTGTACTTCCCGGGTTGAGACCGGGGCTGACCTGTACTTCTTGTGTTGAGACAAGGGCTGACCTGTACTTCTCGAGTTAAGATCGGGGCTGACCTGTACTTCCCAGGTTGAGACTAGGGCTGACCTGTACTTCCCAGGTTGAGACCGGGGCTGACCTGTACTTTTCGGGTTAAGACCGGGGCGGACCTGTACCTCCCGGGTTGAGACAGAGGCTGACTTGTACTTTCTTGGTTGAGACCGAAGCTGAACTGATAGCCCGATACTGAGACCGGGGTTGACCTGTACTTCTCGGGTTGAGACTGGGGCTGACCTGTACTTTCCGGGTTGAGACCTGAGGCTGACATGTACTTCCCGGGTTGAGATCGGGGTTGACCTGTACATTTTGGGTTAAGACCGGAGCTAACATGTACTTCTTAGATTGAGACCGGAGCTGACCTATACTTCCCGAGTTGAGACCAGGCCTGACCTGTACTTCCTGGGTTGAGATCGAAGCTGACCTGTACCTCCCGGGTTGTGACTGAGGATGACTTATACCTCTCAGGTTGAGACGGGGGCTGACCTGTACTTCCCGGGTTGAGAACGGGGCTGACCTGTACTTCTCGGGTTGAGATCGGGGCTGACTTGTACTTTTCGGTTTGAGACCGTCGCTGACCTATACTTCCTGGGTTTAGACCGGGGCTGACCTGTACTTCCTGGGTTGAGACTAGGGCTGACTTGTACTTCTCGGATTGAGACCAGGGCTGACCTATACCTCCCGAGTTGAGATCGGGGCTGACCGGTACCTCTCGGATTGAGACCGGGGCTGACCTGTACCTCACGGGTTGATATCGGGGCTGACCAGTACTTTTCGGGTTGAGACAGGGGCTGACCAGTACCTCTCTGGTCGATACCTTGGCTGATCTATACCTCCCAGGTGAGTCCAGGGCTGAACTGTACTGCCCGGGTTGAGATCGGGGCTGACCTGCACTTCCTAGGTTGAGACCGGGGCTGACCTGTACTTCTCGAGTTGAGATTAGGGCTGACCTGTACTTCTCGAGTTGAGACCGGAGCTGACCTGTACTTCCCGGGTTGATACCGGGGCTGACCTGTACTTCCTGGGTTAAGATCGGAGCTGACACGTAACTCCTGGTTTGAGACAGGGGCTGACCTGTACTTCTCAAGTTGAGATCGGGGCTGAACTGATGGCCCGATACAGAGACCGGGGTTGACCTGTACTTCTCGGGTTGAGATCGGGGCTGACCTGTACTTTTTTGGTTAAGACCTGAGGCTGACCTGTACTTCCCGGTTGAGATCGGGGATGACCTGTACCTTCGGATTGAGACCGGAGCGAACCTGTACTTCTCAGGTTGAGACCGAGGCTGACCTGTACTTCCCGGGTTGAGACAAGGCTTGACATGTACTTCCCTGGCTGAGACCGGTGCTGACCTGTACCTTTCGAGTTGAGACTGAGGCTGACTTGTACCTCTCTGGTTGAGACGGGCTGACCTGTACTTCTCGGGTTGAGACCGAGGCTAGCCTGTATTTCCCGGGTTGAGAGCGGGGCTGACCTGTACCTTCTGGGTTGAGACCATGGCTAACCTGTACTTCTCGGGTTGTGACCGGGGCTGACCTGTACTTCCCGGGTTGAGACTGGGCTTGACTATAACTTGCCGGTTTGAGATCGGGGCTGACCTGTACTTTCCAGGTTAAGACCGGAGATGACCTGTAACTCCCGGGCTGATACAGGGGCTGACCTATATTTACCAAGTTGAGATCGGGGCTGAACTGATGGCCCGATACTGAGACCGGGATTGACCTGTACTTCTCAGGTTGAGATCGGGGCTGACCTGTACTTTTTTAGTTGAGACTTGAGGCTGACCTGTACTTCCCAGGTTGAGATCGTGGCTGACTTGTACCTTCCGGGTTGAGACCGGAGCTAACCTGTACTTCCCGGGTTGAGACCGGGACTGACCTGTACTTCCCGGGTTGAGACCAGGCCTGACTTGTACTTCCCGGGTTGAAACCGAAGCTAACCTGTACCTCCCGGGTTGAGACTGAGGCTGACCTGTACCTCACAAGTTGAGACGGGGGCTGACCTATACTTCTCGGGTTGAGACCGGGGCTGGCCTGTAGTTCCCGGGTTGAGAGCGTGGCTGACCGTACATCCCGGGTTGAGACTGGAGCTGACCTGTACTTCCCGGGTTAAGACTAGAGCTGACCAGTATTTCCCGGGTTGAGACCGGAGCTGACCTATACTTTCCGGGTTGAGACCGGGGCTGACCTGTAATTTTTAAGTTGTGATCGGGGCTGACCTGTACTTCTCGAGTTTAGACCGGAGCTGACTCGTACCTCCCTGGTTAAGACCGGGGCTGACCTGTACCTCCCGGGTTGAGACCGAGGCTGATCTATTTTTCCCGCGTTGAGATCGGGGCTGACCTGTACTTCCTGAGTTGAGACCGGTGCTGACCTGTACTTCTCGTGTTGAGGCCGGGGTTGACCTGTACCTCCTGGGTTGAAACAGGGGCTGACATGTACATCTCGAGTTGAGATCGGGGCTGACCTATACCTTCTGGGTTGAAATCGGGGCCGACCTCTACCTCCCGAGTTAAGACCAAGGCTGATCTGTACTTTTCGGGTTGAGACAGGGGCTAACCTGCAATTCCCGGGTTGAGACTGGGGATGATCTGTACCTCCCGGATTGAGACCGAGGCTGACTTGTACCTCTCAAGTTAAGACGGTGGCTGACCTGTACTTCTTGAGTTGAGACCGTGGTTGACCTGTACCTCCCGGGTTGAGATCGAGGCTGACCTGTACTTCTCGGGTTGAGATCGGGGCTGACCTGTACTTCTCGGGTTGAGACCGGGCCTAACCTGTACTTTTCGAGTTGAGACTAGAGCTGACATTTACCACCCGGGTTGAGACTGAGGCTGACCTATACCTCTCGAGTTGAGACGGGGGCTGACCTGTACTTCACGACTTAAGACCGAGGCTGACCTGTATCTTCTGGGGTTGACGCCGGGGCTGACCTGTACCTCCGGTATTGAGGCCGAGGCTGACCTGTACCTCTCGGGTTAAAACTGGGGATGAACTGTACATCTCGGGTGTAGACTGTGGCTGACCTGTATCTCCCAGGTTGAGACCAGGGCTGACCTGTACCTCCCATGTTGAGACCAGGGCTGACTAATACTTCTCGGGTTGTAACCGGGGCTGACCTGTACTTTCCGGGTTGAGGCCGGGGAAAACCTTTACCTCCCGGGTTGAGAGCGGTTCTGACCTGTACCTCTCGGGTTAAGACGGGAGCTGTCTTATACTTCCCAGATTGAGACCAGGGCTGACCTGTACTTCCCAAGTTGAGACCAAGGCTGACAAGTACCTCCCGACTTGAGACCGGGACTGACATATACTTCCCGAATTGAGACCGGGGCTGACCTGTACTTCCTGTGTTGAGACCGGGGCTGACCTGTACTTCACGGGTTAAGATCGGGGCTGACCTATACTTCCTGAATTGAGACCGGGGCTGACCTGTACTTCCCGAGTTGAGACCGGGCTGACCTGTACTTCTCGGGTTAAGATCAGGGCTGACCTGTGCCTCCCAAGTTGAGACAGGGGCTGACTTATACTTTCTAGGTTGAGACCGTGGCTGAACTGATAGCCCGATACTGAGACTGGGGTTGACCTGTACTTTCCAGGTTGAGACTGGGGCTGACCTGTACTTTTTGGGTTGAGACCTGAGGCTAACCTGTACTTCCCGGGTTGGGATCGGGACTGACCTGTACCTTTTGCGTTAAGACCGGAGCTGATATGTACTTCCTGGATTGATACCGGAGCTGACCTGTACTTCCCGAGTTGAGACCAGGCCTGACCTGTACTTTTTGGGTTGAGATCGAAGCTGACCTGTACCTCCCGAGTTGTGACTGAGGCTGACCTATACCTCTCGAGTTGAGACGGGGGCTGACCTGTACTTCCCGGGTTGAGAACGGGGCTGACCTGTACCTCCCAGGTTGAGATCGGGGTTGACCCATACTTTCCTAGTTTAAGACCGTGGTTGACCTATACTTCCTGGGTTTAGATCAGGGCTGACCTATACTTCCCGAGTTGAGACCGGGGCTGACCTATACTTCTCGGATTGAGACCAGAGCTGACCTATACCTCCCGAGTTGAGACCGGGACTTTCTTGTACCTCCCAGTTTGAGACCGAGGCTGACCTGTACCTCCCGGGTTGATATCGGGGCTGACCTGTACCTCTCTAGTTGACTCCTTGGCTAACCTGTACCTCCCGGGTTAAGACCAGGGCTGAACTGTACTGCCCATGTTGAGATCGAGGCTGACCTGTACTTCCCGGGTTGAGACCGGGGTTGACCTATAGTTCTTGAGTTGAGATCGGGGCTGACTTGTACTTCCCGGGTTGAGATCAGAGCTGACCTATACTTCTCGGATTGGTACCGGGGCTGACATGTACTTCCTGGGTTAAGACCGGAGCTGACCTGTAACTCTTGGGTCGAGACAGGGGCTGAGATCAATGCTGAACTGATGGCCAGATACTGAGACCGGGGTTGACCTGTACTTCTCGGGTTGAGATCAGGGCTGACTTGTAGTTCCCAGGTTGAGACCAAGCCTGACATGTACTTCCTGGGTTTAGACCGGGGTTAACCTGTACTTCCAATTTGAGACTGTCGCTGACCTGCACTTCCTAGGTTTAGACCGGGGCTTACTTGTACTTTTTGGGTTGAGACTGGGGCTGACTTGTATTTTCTCGGATTGAGACCTGGGCTGACCTATATTTCCTTAGTTGAGACCGGGGCTGACCTGTACCCTCCGAATTGAGACCGGGGCTGACTTGTACCTCCCGGGTTGATATCGGGGCTGGCCTGTTCTTTTTCGGATTGAGATCAGGGCTGACCTGTACCTCTCTGGTCGATACCTTGGCAGACCTATAACTCTTGAGTTGAGATCTTGGCTGAACTGTACTGCCCGGGTTGAGATCGGGGCTAACCTGTACTTCCCGGATTGAGACCGGGGCTGACCTGTACTTCTCGAGTTGAGATTGGGGCTGACCTATACTTCTCGGGTTGAGACTGGAGCTGACTTGTACTTCCCGGGTTGATACCAGGGCTAACATGTACTTTCTGGGTTAAGACCGGAGCTGACATGAAACTCCCGGGTAGAGACAGGGGCTGACCTGTACTTTCCAAGTTGAGATTGGGGCTGAACTGATGGCCCGTTACTGAGACCGGGGTTGACCTGTACTTCTCAGGTTAAGATCGGGGCTGACCTTTACTTTTTTGGTTGAGGCCTGAGGCAGACCTTTACTTCCCGGGTTGAGATCGGGGATGACATGTACCTTCTAGGTTGAGACCGGAGCTAACCTGTACTTCCCAGGTTGAGACCAGGGCTGACCTGTACTTCCCGGGTTGAGACCAAGCCTGACATGTACTTCCCGGTGTGAGACTGGAGCTGACCTATACCTCCCGGGTTGAGACTGAGGCTGACCTATACCTCTCGGGTTGAGACGGGGGCTGACCTGTACTCCCTGGGTTGAGATCAGGGTTGGCCTATACTTCCCGGGTTGATAGCGGGGATGACCTGTACTTCCTAGGTTTAGACCGTGGCTGACCTGTACTTCCCAAGTTGAGACCGGGGCTGACCTAAACTTCCCAGGTTGAGACTAGGGCTGACCAGTACTTCCCAATTTGAGATCGGGGCTGACCTGTACTTCCCGGGTAGAGACCGGGGCTGACCTGTACTTTCTGAGTTGAGATCGGGGCTGACCTGTACTTCCTGAGTTGAGATCGGAGCTAACTTGTACCTCCCTAGTTGAGACCAGGGCTGACCTATACCTCCCGAGTTGAGACCAGGGCTAACCTATATTACCTGAGGTGAGACTGGGGCTGACCTGTACTTCCCGAGTTGCGACCAGCGCTGACCTGTACTTCCAGGGTTAATATCGGGGCTGACCTGTACTTCCCGGGTTGAGACCGGGGCTGACCTGTACTTCCCGAGTTGAGACCGGGGCTGACCTGTACTTCTCGGGTTAAGACCGGGGCTGACCCGTACCTCCCAAGTTGAGACAGGGGCTGACTTGTACTTTCTAGGTTGAGACTGGGGCTGAACTGATGGCCCGATACTGAGACCGGGGTGGACCTGTACTTTCCGGGTTGAGACTGGGGCTGACCTGTACTTTTTGAATTGAGACCTGAGGCTGACCTGTACTTCCCGAGTTTAGATCGGGGCTGACCTGTACCTTCCGGGTTAAGACCGGAGATGACATGTACTTCCTGGATTGATACCGAAGCTGACCTGTACTTCCCTAGTTGAGACCAGGCCTGACCTGTACTTCCTGAGTTGAGATTAAAGCTGACCTATACCCCCTGGGTTGTGACTGAGGCTGACCTATACCTCTCGGGTTGAGACGGGGGCTGACCTGTACTTCCTGGGTTGAGAACGGGGCTGACCTGTACTTCCCAATTTGTGATCGGGGCTGGCCTGTACTATCCAGTTTATGACCGTGGCTGACCTGTACTTCCTGGGTTTAGACCAGGGCTGACCTATACTTCCCGAGTTAAGATCGGTGCTAACCTATACTTCTCGGATTGAGACCAGGGCTGAGCTATACCTCCCAAGTTAAGACCGAGGTTTTCCTGTACCTCCCAGATTGAGATCGGGGCTGACTTGTACCTCCCAGGTTGATATTGGGGCTGACTTGTACTTTTTGGGTTGAGATCGGGACTGACCTGTACCTCTCTGGTTGATTCCTTGACTGACCTGTACCTTCTGGGTTGTGACCAGGACTGAACTGTACTGCCCGGGTTGAGATCGGGGCTGACCTGTACTTCCCGGGTTGAGACCGGGGCTAACCTGTACTTCTTGAGTTGAGATCGGGGCTGACATGTACTTCCCGGATTGATATCGGAGCTGACCTGTACTTCCCGTGTTGATAACGGGGCTGACCTGTACTTCCTGGGTTAAGATCGGAGCTGACCTGTAACTCCTGGGTTGAGACAGGGGCTGACCTGTACTTCCCAAGTTGAGATCGGGGCTGAACTGATGGCCCGATACTGAGACCGGGGTTGACCTGTACTTCTCAGGTTGAGATCGGGGCTGACTTGTACTTCCCAGGATGAGACCAGGCCTGACATGTACTTCCTGGGTTTACACCGGGGTTGACCTGTACTTCCAGTTTGAGACCGTCGCTGACCTGTACTTCCTGGATTTAGACCGGGGCTGACCTGTACTTTTAGGGTTGAGACTGGGGCTGACCTGTACTTCTCAGATTGAGACCAGAGCTGACCTATACCTCTCGAGTTGAGACCGGGGCTGACCTGTACCTCCCAGATTGAGACCGGGGCTGACCTGTACCTCCCGGGTTGATATCGGGGCTGACCTGTACTTTTCGGGTAGAGACCGTGGCTGACTTGTACCTCTTTGATCGATACCTTGGCTAACCTATACCTCCCGGATTGAGACCAGGGCTGAACTGTACTACCCGTGTTGAGATCGGGGCTGACCTGTACGTTCTGGATTGAGACCAGGGCTGACCTGTACTTCTCGAGTTGAGATTGGGGCTGACCTATACTTCTCGGGTTGAAACCGGAGCTGACCTGTACTTCCCGGGTTGATACAAGGGCTGACATGTACTTTCTGGGTTAAGACCGGAGCTGACATGTAACTACCGGGTTAAGACAGGGGCTGACCTGTACTTCCCAAGTTGAGATCGGGGCTGAACTGATGGCCCAATACTGAGACCGGGGTTGACCTGTACTTCTCGGGTTGAGATCAGGGCTGACCTGTACTTTTTTGGTTCAGACCTAAGGCTGACCTGTACTTCCCAGGTTGAGATCGGGGATAACCTGTACCTTCCGGGTTGAGACCGGAGCTAACCTATACTTCCCAAGTTGAGATCGGGGCTGACCTAAACTTCCCGGGTTGAGACCAGGCCTGACATGTACTTCCCGGGGTGAGCCTGGAGCTGACCTATACCTCCCGGGTTGAGACTGAGGCTGAGCTGTACCTCTCGGGTTGAGACGGGGGCTGACCTCTACTCCCTGAGTTGAGACCGGGGCTAGCCTATACTTTTCGGGTTGAGAGCGGGGCTGACCTGTACTTCCTGGGTTTAGATCGTGGCTGACCTGCACTTCCTAGATTGAGACCGGGGCAGACCTGTACTTCCCAGGTTGAGACTGGGGCTGACCAGTACTTCCCAGTTTGAGATCGGGGATGACCTATACTTCCCGGGTTGAGACCGGGGTTGACCGATACTTTTCGAGTTGAGATCGGGGCTGACCTGTACTTTCTAAGTTGAAATCGGAGCTGACTTGTACCTCCATGGTTGAGACCGGGGCTGACCTGTACCTCCCGGGTTGAGATCGGGGCTAACCTATATTTCTCGGGTTGAGACTGGGGCTGACCTGTACTTCTCGAGTTGAGACCGATGCTGACCTGTACTTCCCGTGTTGAGGTCGGGGTTGACCTGTACCTCCCGGATTGAGACCGGGGCTGACATGTAACTCCCGGGTTGATATCGGGGCTGACCTATACTTTTTGGGTTGAGACCGGGGCTGACCTGTACCTGTCTAGTTGATTCCGTGACTGACCTGTACTTCCTGGGTTGAGACCGGGGCTGACCTATACTTCTCGAATTTAGATCGGGGCTGTTTTGTCCTTCCCGGGTTGAGACCGGAGCTGACTTGTACTTCTCGGGTTGATACAAGGGCTGACCTGTACTTCCCAAGTTGAGATCGGGACTGAACTGATGGGCCAATACTGAGTCCGGGATTGACCTGTACTTCTCGGGTTAAGATCGGGGCTGACCTGTACTTTTCTAGTTAAGACCTAAGGCTGACCTGTACTTCCCGGGTTGAGATCGTGGCTGACCTGTACCTTCCGGGTTGAGATCAGAGCTAACCTGTACTTCCCGAGGTTGAGACCAGGCCTGAGCTGTACTTTTTGGGTTGAGACCAGAGCTGACTTGTACCTCCCGGGTTGAAACTGTGGCTGACCTGTACCTCTCGGGTTGACACGAGGGTTGACCTGTACTTCCCGAGTTGAGACTGGGGCTGGCCTGTACTTCCCGGGTTGAGAGCGTAGCTGACCTGTACTATCCGGGTTGAGACCGGGGCTAACCTGTACTTCCTGGGTTGAGACTAGGGCTGAACAATATTTCCCGAAATGAGACTAGAGCTGACCTGTACTTCCCGAGTTGAGATAGGGGCTGACCTGTAACTTCTGAGTTGAGATCGGGGCTTGCCTGTACTTCTCAAGGTGAGACCGGAGCTGACTTGTACCTCCCTAGTTGAGACCAGGGCTGACCTGCACCTCCCGGGTTGAGATCGGGGCTGATCTATATTTCCCGGGTTGAGATCGGAGCTGACCTATACTTCCTGAGTTAAGACCGGTGCTGACCTGTACTTCTCGTGTTGAGGCCGGGGCTGACCTGTACCTCCCGGGTTTAAACTGGGGCTGACATGTACATCCCGAGTTGAGATTGGGGCTGACCTATACCTCTTAGGTTGAAATCGGGGCTGACCTGTACCTCCTGGGTTAAGATCGAGGCTGATCTGTACTTCTCGAGTTGAGACCAGGGCTAAACTGTACTTTCTAGGTTGAGACCGGGGTTGACCTGTACCTCCCGGATTAAAATCGGGGTAAACCTGTACCTCCCGGGTTGAGACTAGGCTGACCTGTATTTCCTAGGTTGAGACCGGGGCTGACCTGTAACTCCTGGGTTGAGACCAGGGCTAATATGTACCTCGCAGGTTGAGACCGATGCTGACCTATAATTCCCAATTTGAGACCGGGGCTGACCTGTATTTCCCTAGTTGAGATCGGGGTTGACCTGTACTTCTCGAGTTGAGATTGGGGCTGACCTGTACTTCCCGGGTTGAGACTGGGGCTGACATGTACCTCCCGGGTTGAGACCGGGGCTGACCTATACTTTTTGGGTTGAGACCGGGGCCGAACTGATGGTCCGGTACTGAGATTGGGGTTGACCTGTACTTCCCCGGGTTGAGACCGGGGCTAACCTGTACTTCCCGGGTTTAGACCTGAGGTTGAACTATACTTTACTAGTTGAGACCGAGGCTAACACATACCTCCCGAGTTGAGACCGGGGCATACATGTACCAATCGGGTTGAGACTGAGGCTGACCTGTACCTATCGGGTCGAGACCGGGGCTGACTTGTACATCCCGGGTTTAGACTGGGCTGACCTATACTTCCGGGGTTGAGATCGGGGATGACCTGTACCTCCCGTGTTAAGACTGGAGCTGACCTGTACTTCCTAGGTTGAGACCGGGGCTGACCTGTACTTCCCGAGTTGAGATTGGGCCTGACCTGTGCCTCCCGGGTTGAGACCGAGGCTGACCTATACTTCCCGGGTTGAGACTGAGGCTGACCTGTACTTCTTAGGTTGAGAACGGGCCTGACCTGTACTTCTCGAGTTGACACTGGAGCTGACCTGTAGCACCCGGGTTGAGACTGAGGCTGACCTATACCTCTCGGGTTGAGACGGGGGCTGACCTATACTTCCCGACTTGAGACCGGGGCTGACCTGTACGTCTGGGGTTGAGACCGGGGCTGACCTATAGCTTCCGGGTAGAGATCGGGGCTGACCTGTACATCCCGGATTGAGACCGAGGCTGACCTGTACCTCTCGGGTTAAGACGGGGGCTGACCTGCACTTCCCGGGTTGAGACCGTGGCTGACCTGTATCTCCTGTTTTGAGACCAGAGAAGACATGTACCTCCCGTATTGAGACCAGGGTTGACCAGTACTTCTCGGGTTGTAATCGGGGCTGACCTATACTTCTCGGGTTAAGTTCGGGGCAAACCTTTACCTGCCGGGTTACTATCGAGGCTGATCTGTACCTCTCGGGTTGAGACAGGGGCTGTCCTGTACTTCTCGGGTTGAGATCGGGGCTGACCAGTACTTCCTGGGTTGAGACCGGGGCAGACCTATACTTCCTTGGTCGAGATCGGGCTGACATGTACTTCCTGGGTTGAGACCGGGGCTGACCTATACTTCCCGGGTTAAAACTGGGGCTGACCTGTACTTTTCGTGTTGAGATCGGGGCTGACCTGTACTTCCCGAATTGAGACCGGGGCTGACCTGTACCTCCCGGGTTGAGACCGGGGCTGACCTATACCTCCTGGGTTAAGACCGGGGCTGACCTGTACCTTCCAAGTTGAGACCAGGGCTAACATGTACTTCCCGGATTGAGACCGGGGCTGACCTGAACTTCTTGGGTTTAGACCGGGGCTAACCTGTACCTTCGAATTAAAATCGGGGCTGACCTATACCTCATAGGTTGAGATCGGGGCTGACTTGTACTTCCCGGGTTGAGACCGGGACTGAACAGTACCTCTCGAGTTGAGACCAGGGCTGACCTGTACTGCCCGGGTTAAGATGGGGGCTGACCTGTACTTCCTGAGTTGAGATCGTGACTAACATGTACTTTCTAGGTTAAGATCAAGGATGACCTGTACTTGCCGAATTGTGACCGGGGTTGACCCGTAGTTCTTGGGTTGATATCAGGGCTGATCTGTACTTCTCGGGTTAAGACCGGGGATGATCTGTACCTCCCGAGTTGACACCGGGGTTAACCTATACTTCCCGGGTTGAGACCGGGGCTGAACTGAAGGCCAGATACTGAGATCGGATTTACCTGTACTTTCCGGGTTGTGATCGGGCAGACCTGTACTTTCCTGGTTGAGACCCTAGGCTGACCTATACTTCTCGGGTTGAGATAAGGGCTGACCTGTACCTTCTGGGTTGAGACCGGAGCTAACCTGTATCACCCATATTAAAATCGGGGCTGACTTGTACCTCCCGGGCTGAGACCGGGATTGACCTGTACTTCTTGGGTTGAGATCGGGGCTGACCTGTAACTCCTGGGTTGAGACCTGGGCTAATATGTACCTCCCAAGTTGAGACCAATGCTGACCTATAATTCTTGATTTAAGACTGGGGCTGACCTGTATTTCCCTAGTTGAGATCGGGGCTGACCTGTACTTCCCAAGTTGAGACCGGGGCTAAACTGTATTTCCCGGGTTGAGACTGGGGCTGACATATACCTCTAGGGTTGAGACCGGGGCTGACCTGTACTTCCTAGGTTTAGACTGAGGCTGAACTGATGGCCCAGTACTGAGACTGGGGTTGACCTGTACTTCCCGGGTTAAGACTGGGGCTGACCTGTACTTCTCGGGTTGAGAACGGACTTAACCTGTACTTCTCGGGTTGAGACTGAAGCTGACTTGTACCACCCGAGTTGAGACTGAGGCTAACCTATACCTCTCGGGTTGAGACGGGGGCTGACCTATACTTCCCGACTTGAGACTGGGGCTGACCTGTACCTCCAGGGTTGAGACCAGGGCTGACCTGTATCTTCCAGGTTGAGGCCGGGGCTGACCTGTACCTCCCAAATTGAGACCGAGGCTGACCTGTACATCCCAGATTGAGACCGAGGCTGACCTGTACCTCTCAGGTTAAGACGGGGGCTGACCTCACTTCCCGGGTTGAGACCGTGGCTGACCTGTATCTCCTGTTTTGAGATCGGAGAAGACCTGTACCTCCCGTATTGAGACCAGGGTTGACCAGTACTTCTCGGGTTATCATCGGGGCTGACCTATACTTCGCAGGTTGAGTTCGGGGCAAACCTTTAACTGCTGGGTTGCTATCGAGGCTGATTTGTACCTCTCGGGTTGAGACGGGGGCTGTCCTGTACTTCTCGGGTTGAGATCGGGGCTGACCAGTACTTCCTGGGTTGAGATCGGGTCAGACCTATACTTCTTGGGTTGAGATCGGGGATGACATGTACTTCCTGGGTTGAGACCGGAGCTTACCTGTACCTCCCGGGTTAAAATTGGGGCTGGCCTGTACTTCTCGGGTTGAGATCGGGGCTGACCTGTACTTCCCGAATTGAGACCGGGGCTGACCTGTACCTCCCGGGTTGAGACCGAGGCTGACCTATACCTCCTGGGTTAAAACCGGGGCTGACCTGTACCTTCCAAGTTGAGACCAGGGCTAACATGTACTTCCCGGATTGAGACCGGGGCTGACCTGAACTTCCCGGGTTTAGACCGGGGCAGACCTGTACCTTTGAATTAAAATCGGTGCTGACCTGTACCTCCTAGGTTGAGATCGGGGCTGACTTGTACTTCCCGGGTTGAGACCGGGACTGAACAGTACCTCTCGAGTTGAGACCAGGGCTGACCTGTACTGCCCGGGTTAAGACCGGGGCTGACCTGTACTTCCTGAGTTGAGACCGTGACTAACATGTACTTTCTGGGTTGAGATCAAGGATGACCTGTACTTCCTGGGTTGTGACCGGGGTTGACCTGTAGTTCCTGGGTTGATACCGGGGCTAATCTGTACTTCTCGGGTTAAGACCGTGGCTGATCTGTACCTCCCGAGTTGAGACCGGGGCTGACCTGTACTTCCCGGGTTGAGAACGGGGATGAACTGATGGCCAGATACTAAGATCGGATTTTCCTATACTTTTCGGGTTGTAATCGGGCAGACCTGTACTTTCCTGGTTGAGACCCTAGGCTGACCTATACTTCTCGGGTTGACATAAGGGCTGACCTGTACCTTTTGGGTTGAGACCGGAGCTAACCTGTACCTCCCGGGTTATGACCGGGGCTGACTTGTACCTCCCATGTTAAAATCGGGGCTGACTTGTACCTCCCGGGCTGAGACCGGGATTGACCTATACTTCCTGGGTTGAGATCGGGGCTGACCTGTAACTCCTGGGTTGAGACTAGGGCTAATATGTACCTCCCTGGTTGAGACCAATGCTGACCTATAATTCTTGATTTAAGA
This sequence comes from Panax stipuleanatus, assembly GCA_020205555.1. Lineage (NCBI taxonomy): Eukaryota > Viridiplantae > Streptophyta > Magnoliopsida > Apiales > Araliaceae > Panax > Panax stipuleanatus. The sequence continues at coordinate 87,021,077 of CM035118.1, forward strand.
CCGGGGCTGACCTGTATTTCCCTAGTTGAGATCGGGGCTGACCTGTACTTCCCAAGTTGAGATCGGGGCTGACCTGTATTTCCCGGGTTGAGACTAGGGCTGACATATACCTCCAGGGTTGAGACAGGGGCTGACCTGTACTTCCTGGGTTTAGACCGAGGCTGAACTGATGGCCCAGTACTAAGACTGGGGTTGACCTGTACTTCCCGGGTTAAGACTGGGGCTGACCTGTACTTCTCGAGTTGAGAACGGACTTAACCAGTACTTCTCTGGTTGAGACTGAAGCCAACCTGTACCACCCGAGTTGAGACTGAGGTTGACCTATACCTCTCGGGTTGAGACTGGGGCTGACCTTTACCTCCATGGTTGAGACCGGGGCTGACCTGTATCTTCCGGGTTGAGGCCGGGGCTGACCTGTACCTCCCAGATTGAGATCGAGGCTGACCTGTACCTCTCGGGTTAAGACGGGGGCTGACCTGTACCTCTCGGGTAAAGACTGGGGCTGACCTTACTTCCCGGGTTGAGATCGTGACTAACATGTACTTTCTGGGTTAAGATCAAGGATGACCTGTACTTGCCGAATTGTGACCGGGGTTGACCCGTAGTTCCTGGGTTGATATCAGGGCTGATCTGTACTTCTCGGGTTAAGACCGGGGATGATCTGTACCTCCCGAGTTGACACCGGGGTTAACCTATACTTCCCGGGTTGAGACCGGGGCTGAACTGAAGGCCAGATACTGAGATCGGATTTACCTGTACTTTCCGGGTTGTGATCGGGCAGACCTGTACTTTCCTGGTTGAGACCCTAGGCTGACCTATACTTCTCGGGTTGAGATAAGGGCTGACCTGTACCTTCTGGGTTGAGACCGGAGCTAACCTGTATCACCCATATTAAAATCGGGGCTGACTTGTACCTCCCGGGCTGAGACCGGGATTGACCTGTACTTCTTGGGTTGAGATCGGGGCTGACCTGTAACTCCTGGGTTGAGACCTGGGCTAATATGTACCTCCCAAGTTGAGACCAATGCTGACCTATAATTCTTGATTTAAGACTGGGGCTGACCTGTATTTCCCTAGTTGAGATCGGGGCTGACCTGTACTTCCCAAGTTGAGACCGGGGCTAAACTGTATTTCCCGGGTTGAGACTGGGGCTGACATATACCTCTAGGGTTGAGACCGGGGCTGACCTGTACTTCCTAGGTTTAGACTGAGGCTGAACTGATGGCCCAGTACTGAGACTGGGGTTGACCTGTACTTCCCGGGTTAAGACTGGGGCTGACCTGTACTTCTCGGGTTGAGAACGGACTTAACCTGTACTTCTCGGGTTGAGACTGAAGCTGACTTGTACCACCCGAGTTGAGACTGAGGCTAACCTATACCTCTCGGGTTGAGACGGGGGCTGACCTATACTTCCCGACTTGAGACTGGGGCTGACCTGTACCTCCAGGGTTGAGACCAGGGCTGACCTGTATCTTCCAGGTTGAGGCCGGGGCTGACCTGTACCTCCCAAATTGAGACCGAGGCTGACCTGTACATCCCAGATTGAGACCGAGGCTGACCTGTACCTCTCAGGTTAAGACGGGGGCTGACCTCACTTCCCGGGTTGAGACCGTGGCTGACCTGTATCTCCTGTTTTGAGATCGGAGAAGACCTGTACCTCCCGTATTGAGACCAGGGTTGACCAGTACTTCTCGGGTTATCATCGGGGCTGACCTATACTTCGCAGGTTGAGTTCGGGGCAAACCTTTAACTGCTGGGTTGCTATCGAGGCTGATTTGTACCTCTCGGGTTGAGACGGGGGCTGTCCTGTACTTCTCGGGTTGAGATCGGGGCTGACCAGTACTTCCTGGGTTGAGATCGGGTCAGACCTATACTTCTTGGGTTGAGATCGGGGATGACATGTACTTCCTGGGTTGAGACCGGAGCTTACCTGTACCTCCCGGGTTAAAATTGGGGCTGGCCTGTACTTCTCGGGTTGAGATCGGGGCTGACCTGTACTTCCCGAATTGAGACCGGGGCTGACCTGTACCTCCCGGGTTGAGACCGAGGCTGACCTATACCTCCTGGGTTAAAACCGGGGCTGACCTGTACCTTCCAAGTTGAGACCAGGGCTAACATGTACTTCCCGGATTGAGACCGGGGCTGACCTGAACTTCCCGGGTTTAGACCGGGGCAGACCTGTACCTTTGAATTAAAATCGGTGCTGACCTGTACCTCCTAGGTTGAGATCGGGGCTGACTTGTACTTCCCGGGTTGAGACCGGGACTGAACAGTACCTCTCGAGTTGAGACCAGGGCTGACCTGTACTGCCCGGGTTAAGACCGGGGCTGACCTGTACTTCCTGAGTTGAGACCGTGACTAACATGTACTTTCTGGGTTGAGATCAAGGATGACCTGTACTTCCTGGGTTGTGACCGGGGTTGACCTGTAGTTCCTGGGTTGATACCGGGGCTGATCTGTACTTCTCGGGTTAAGACCGTGGCTGATCTGTACCTCCCGAGTTGAGACCGGGGCTGACCTGTACTTCCCGGGTTGAGACCGGGGCTGAACTGATGGCCAGATACTAAGATCGGATTTTCCTATACTTTTCGGGTTGTAATCGGGCAGACCTGTACTTTCCTGGTTGAGACCCATGGCTGACCTATACTTCTCGGGTTGACATAAGGGCTGACCTGTACCTTTTGGGTTGAGACCGGAGCTAACCTGTACCTCCCGGGTTATGACCGGGGCTGACTTGTACCTCCCGGGCTGAGACCGGGATTGACCTATACTTCCTGGGTTGAGATCGGGGCTGACCTGTAACTCCTGGGTTGAGACTAGGGCTAATATGTACCTCCCTGGTTGAGACCAATGCTGACCTATAATTCTTGATTTAAGACCGGGGCTGACCTGTATTTCCCTAGTTGAGATCGGGGCTGACCTGTACTTCCCAAGTTGAGACCGGGGCTGACCTGTATTTCCCGGGTTGAGACTAGGGCTGACATATACCTCCAGGGTTGAGACAGGGGCTGACCTGTACTTCCTGGGTTTAGACCGAGGCTGAACTGATGGCCCAGTACTAAGACTGGGGTTGACCTGTACTTCCCGGGTTAAGACTGGGGCTGACCTGTACTTCTCGAGTTGAGAACGGACTTAACCAGTACTTCTCTGGTTGAGACTGAAGCCAACCTGTACCACCCGAGTTGAGACTGAGGTTGACCTATACCTCTCGGGTTGAGACTGCGGCTGACCTTTACCTCCATGGTTGAGACCGGGGCTGACCTGTATCTTCCGGGTTGAGGCCGGGGCTGACCTGTACCTCCCAGATTGAGATCGAGGCTGACCTGTACCTCTCGGGTTAAGACGGGGGCTGACCTGTACCTCTCGGGTAAAGACTGGGGCTGACCTTACTTCCCGGGTTGAGACCGTGGCTGACCTGTATCTCTTGTTTTGAGACCGGAGAAGACCTGTACCTCCCGTATTGAGACCAGGGTTGACCAGTACTTCTCCGGTTGTAATCAGGACTGACCTATACTTCCCGGGTTGAGTTCGGGGCAAACCTTTACCTGCCGGGTTGATATCGAGGCTGATCTGTACCTCTTGGGTTGTGACGGGGCTGTCCTGTACTTCCCGGGTTGAGATCGGGGCTGACAACTACTTCCTGGGTTTAGACCGGGGCAGACCTATACTTCCTGGGTTGAGATCGGGGCTGACCTATACTTCTTGGGTTGAGACCGGGGCTGACCTGTACTTCTCGGGTTAAAATTGGGGCTGACCTGTACTTCTCGGGTTGAGATCGGGGCTGACCTGTACTTCCCGGATTGAGACTGGGGCTGACCTGTACCTCCCGGGTTGAGACCGGGGCTGACCTATACCTCATGGGTTAAGACCGGGGCTGACCTGTACCTTCCAAGTTGAGACCAGGGCTAACCTGTACTTCCCGAATTGAGACCAAGGCTGACCTGAACTTCCCGGGTTTAGACCGGGGCTGACCTGTACCTTTAAATTAAAATCGGGGCTGACCTGTACCTCCTAGGTTGAGATCAGGGCTGACTTGTACTTCCCGGGTTGAGACCGGGACTGAACAGTACCTCTCGAGTTGAGACCAGGGCTGACCTGTACTGCCCGGGTTAAGACCGGGGCTGACCTATACTTCCTAGGTTGAGACCGGGACTAACCTGTACTTTCCGGGTTGAGATCAAGGATGACCTGTACTTCCCGGTTTATGACCGTGGTTGACCTGTAGTTCCTGGGTTGATACCAGGGCTGATCTGTACTTCTCGGGTTAAGACCGGGGCTGATCTGTACCTCCCGAGTTGAGACCGGGGCTGACCTGTACTTCCCGGGTTGATCTGTACCTCCCGAGTTGAGACCGGGGATGAACTTATGGCCCGATACTGAGATCAAATTTACTTGTACTTCCCGGGTTGTTATCGGGCAGACCTGTACTTTCCTGGTTGAGACCCTAGGCTGACCTATACTTCCCGGGTTGAGATAAGGGCTGACCTGTACCTTTTGGGTTGAGACCGGAGCTAACCTGTACCTCCCGGGTTATGACCGGGGCTGACTTGTACCTCCCGGGCTGAGACCAGGGTTGTACTTCCTAGGTTGAGACCGGGGCTGACCTGTAACTCCCGGGTTGAGAACAGGGCTAATATGTACCTCCCGGGTTGAGACTAATGCTGACCTATAATTCTTGATTAAAGACCGGGGCTGACCTATATTTCCCTAGTTGAGATTGGGACTGACCTGTATTTCCCAAGTTGAGACCGGGACTGACCTGTACTTCCCGGGTTGAGACTGAGGCTGACATATACCTCCAGGGTTGAGACCGGGGCTGATCTGTACTTCCTGGGTTTAGACCGAGGCTGAACTGATGGCCCAGTACTGAGACTGGGGTTGACCTGTACTTCCCGGGTTAAGACTGGGGTTGACCTGTACTTCTCGTATTGAGAACGGACTTAACCTGTACTTCTCGGGTTGACACTGAAGCTGACCTGTACCACCCGAGTTGAGACTGAGGCTGACCTATACCTCTCGGGTTGAGACGGGGGCTGACCTATACTTCCCGACTTGAGACTGGGCTGACCTGTACCTCCAGGGTTGAGACCGGGGCTGACCTGTATCTTTCGGGTTGAGGCTGGGGCTAACCTGTACCTCTCGGATTGAGACCGAGGCTGACCTGTACCTCTCGGGTTAAGACTGGGGCTGACCTGTACTTTTTGGGTTAAGACGGGGGATGACCTGTACTTCTCGGGTTGAGACCGTGGCTGACCTGTATCTCCCGTTTTGAGATCGAAGAAGACCTGTACCTCCCGTATTGAGACCAGGGTTGACTAGTACTTCTTCGGTTGTAACCGGGGCTGACATATACTTCCCGGGTTGAGTTTGGGGCAAACCTTTACCTGCCGGGTTGAGATCGAGGCTGATCTGTACCTCTCGGGTTGAGACGGCGGCTGTCCTGTACTTCCCGGGTTGAGATAGGGGCTGACCAGTACTTCCTGGGTTCAGATCGGGGCTGACCTATACTTTCTGGGTTGAGATCGGGGCTAACCTGTACTTCCTGGGTTGAGACCGGGGCTGACCTGTACTTTCCGGGTTAAAACTGCGGTTGACCTGTACTTCTCGTATTAAGATCAGGGCTGACCTGTACCTCCCGGGTTGAGACCGGGGCGGACCTATACCTCCTGGGTTAAGACCGGGGCTGACCTGTACCTTCCAATTTGAGACCAGGGCTAACCTGTACTTCCCGAATTGAGACCGGGGCTGACCTGAACTTCCCGGGTTTAGACCGGGGCTGACCTGTACCTTTAAATTAAAACTAGGGCTGACCTGTACCTCCTAGGTTGAGATCAGGGCTGACTTATACTTCCCGGGTTGAGACCGGGACTGAACAGTACCTCTCGAGTTGAGACCAGGGCTGACCTGTATTACCCGGGTTAAGACCGGGGCTGACCTGTACTTCCTGGGGGTTGAGGCCGTGACTAACATGTACTTTCCGGATTGAGATCAAGGATGACATGTACTTCCCGGGTTGTGACCGGGGTTGACCTGTAGTTCCTGTGTTGATACCGGGGCTGATCGGTACTTCTCGGATAAAGACCGGGGCTGATCTGTACCTCCCGAGTTGAGACCGGGGCTGACCTGTACTTCCCGGGTTGAGACCGGGGCTTAACTGATGGCCCGATACTAAGATCGGATTTAACTATACTTCCCGGGTTGTGATCGGGTAGACATGGACTTTCCTGGTAGAGACCCTAGGCTGACCTATACTTCCCAGGATAAGGGCTGACCTGTACCTTCTGGGTTGAGACCGGAGCTAACCTGTACCTCCCGGGTTGTGTCCGGGGCTGACTTGTACCTCCCATGTTAAAATCGGGGCAGACTTGTACCTTTCGGGCTGAGACCGGGGTTGACCTGTACTTCCTGGGTTGAGACCGGGGCTGACCTGTAACTCCCGGGTTGAGACCGGGGCTAATATGTACTTCTCGGGTTGAGACCAATGCTGACCTATAATTCTCGATTTAAGACCGGGGCTGACCTGTATTTCCCTAGTTGAGATCGGGGCTGACCTGTATTTCCCAAGTTGAGACCGGGGCTGACCTGTACTTCCCGGGTTAAGACTGGGCCTGACATATACCTCTAGGGTTGAGACCGGGGCTGACCTGTACTTCCTGGGTTTAGACCGAGGCTGAACTGATGGCCCAGTACTGAGACTGAGGTTGACCTGTACTTCCCGGGTTAAGACTAGGGCTGACCTGTACTTCTCGGGTTGATAACGGACTTAACCTGTATTCTCGGGTTGAGACTGAAGCTGACCTGTACCACCCGAGTTGAGACTGAGGCTGACCTATACCTCTCGGGTTGAGACGGGGGCTGACCTATACTTCCCGACTTGAGACTAGGGCTGACCTGTACCTCTAGGGTTAAGACCGGGGCTGACCTGTATCTTCCGGGTTGAGGCCGAGGCTGACCTGTACCTCCTGAATTGAGACCGAGGCTGACCTGTACCTCTCGGGTTAAGACGGGGGTTGACCTGTACTTTCTGAGTTGAGACCGTGGCTGACCTGTATCTCTTGGGTTGAGAACGGAGCAGACCTGTACCTCCCGCGTTGAGACCAGGGTTGACCAGTACTTCTTGGGTTATAACTGGGGCTGACTTATACTTCCCGGGTTGAGTCCTGGGCAAACCTTTACCTACCGGGTTGAGATCGAGGCTGATCTGTACCTCTCGGGTTGAGACGGGGGGTTGTCCTATACTTCCCGGGTTGAGATCGGGGCTGACCAGTACTTCCTGGGTTGAGACCGGGCAGACCTATACTTCCTGGGTTGAGATCGGGGCTGACCTGTACCTCCTGGGTTGAGACCGGGGCTGACCTGTACCTCCTGGGTTGAGACCGGGGCTGACCTGTACTTCCCGGGTTAAAACTGGGGCTAACCTGTACTTCTCGGGTTGAGATCGGGGCTGACCTGTACTTCTTAGATTGAGACCGGGGCTGACCTGTACCTCCCGGGTTGAGACCGGGGCTGACCTATACCTCCTTGGTTAAGACCGGGGCTGACCTGTACCTTCCAAGTTGAGACTAGGGCTAACCTGTACTTCCCGGATTGAAACCGGGCTGACCTTAACTTCCCGGGTTTAGACCAGGGCTGATCTGTACCTTTAAATTAATAACGGGGCTGACATGTACCTCTTAGGTTGAGATCAGGGTTGACTTGTACTTTCTGGGTTGAGATCGGGACTGAACAGTACCTCACGAGTTGAGACCAGGGCTGACCTGTTCTGCCCGGGTTAAGACCGGGGCTGACCTATACTTCCTGGGTTGAGACCGGGATTAACTTGTACTTTTCGGGTTGAGATCAAGGATGACCTGTACTTCCCGGTTTGTGACCGGGGTTGACCTATAGTTCCTGGGTTGATACCGGGGCTGATTTGTACTTCTCGGGTTAAGACCGAGGCTGATCTGCACCTCACGAGCTGAGACCGGGGCTGACCTGTACTTCCCGGGTTGAGACCGGGGCTGAACTTATGGCCCGATACTGAGATCGGATTTACCTGTACTTCCCGGGTTGTGATCGGGCAGACCTGTACTTTCCTGGTTGAGACCCTAGGCTGACCTATACTTCCCAGGTTGAGATAAGGGCTGACCTGTACCTTCTGGGTTGAGACCTGAGCTAACCTGTACCTCCCGGTTTATGACCGGGGCTGACTTGTACCTCCCGGGCTGAGACCAGGGTTGACCTGTACTTCCTGGGTTGAGACTGGGGCTGACTTGTAACTCTCGGGTTGAGACCAAGGCTAATATGTACCTCCCGGGTTGAGACTAATGCTGACCTATAATTCTTGATTTAAGACCGGGGCTGACCTATATTTCCCTAGTTGAGATCGGGGCTGACCAGTACTTCCCAAGTTGAGACCGGGGCTGAGCTGTACTTCCCGGGTTGAGACTGGGGCTGACATATACCTCCAGGGTTGAGACCGGGGCTGATCTGTACTTCCTGGGTTTAGACCGAGGCTGAACTGATGGCCCAGTACTGAGACTGGGGTTGACCTGTACGTCCCGGGTTAAGACTGGGGCTGACCTGTACTTCTCGGGTTGAGAACGGACTTAACCTGTACTTCTCGGGTTGAGACTGAAGCTGACCTGTACCACCCGAGTTGAGACTGAGGCTGACCTATACCTCTCGGGTTGAGACGGGGGCTGACCTATACTTCCCAACTCGAGACTGGGGCTGACCTGTACCTCCAGGGTTGAGACCGGGGCTGACCTATATCTTCCGGGTTGAGGCCGAGGCTGACCTGTACCTCCCGGATTGAGACAGAGGCTGACCTGTACCTCTCGGGTTAAGACGGGGGCTGACCTGTACTTCTCGGGTTGAGACCGTGGCTGACCTGTATCTCCCGTTTTGAGATCGGAGAAGACCTGTACCTCCCGTATTGAGACCAGGGTTAACCAGTACTTCTCCGGTTGTAACCGGGGCTGACATATACTTCCCGGGTTGAGTTCGAGGCAAACCTTTACCTGTTGGGTTGAGATCGAGGCTGATCTGTACCTCTCGGATTGAGACGGGGGCTGTCCTGTACTTCTCGGGTTGAGATCGGGGCTGACCAGTACTTCCTGGGTGGAGACCGGGGCAGACCTATACTTTCTGGGTTGAGATCGGGGCTAACCTGTACTTTCTGGGTTGAGACCGGGGCTGACCTGTACTTCCCGGGTTAAAACTTGGGCTAACTTACACCTTTCATGTTGAGACCGGGGCTAGGTTGTACCTCTTGGGTTTAGACTGGGACTGACCTGTACCTCCCGGGTTGAGACCGGGGCTGACCTGTACCTCCTGGGTTAAGACCGGGGTTGACCTGTACCTTTTAGGTTGAGATCGGGACTGACCTATACTTCTCGGGTTGAGATCGGGGCTGACCTGTACCTCCCGGGTTGAGACCGAGGCTGACCTATACTTCTCGAGTTTAGACCGGGGCTGACCTGTACTTCCCGGGTTGAGAACGGGCCTGACCTGTACTTTTTGGGTTGAGGCTGGAGCTGACCTGTACCACCCGGATTGAGACTGAGACTAACCTGCACCTCTCGGGTTGAGGCGGGGGCTGTCCTATACTTCCCAACTTGAGACCGGGGCTAACCTGTACCTCTAAGGTTGAGACCGGGGCTGACCTGTATCTTATGGGTTAAGGCCGGGGCTGACCTGTACCTCCCAACTTGAGATCGAGGCTGACCTATACCTCTCGGGTTAAGACGGGGGCTGACCTGTACTTCCTGGGCTGAGACCGTGGCAGACCTTTATCTGCTGGGTTGAGACCGGAGCTGACCTGTACCTAAGGCGTTCAGACCAGGGTTGACCAGTACTTCTCGGGTTGTAACCGGGGCTGACCTATACTTCCCAGGTTGAATTCGTGGAAAACCTTTACCTGTCGGGTTGAGATCGAGGCTGACCTGTACCTCTCGGGTTAACACGATGGTTGTCCTGTTCTTCCTGGGTTGAGATCGGGGCTGACCTATACTTCTCGGGTTGAGACCGGGGCGATTTGTACTTTTTAGGTTGAGAACGGGGCTGACCTGTACTTCCCAGGTTAAAATCGGGGCTAATCTGTACTTCCCAGGTTAAAATCGGGACTGACCTGTACCTCCCGAGTTAAGACCAGGGCTGACCTGTACTTCTCGAGTTGATTCCGGGGCTACCCTGAACTTCCCAGGTTGAGACCGGGGCTGACCTGTACTTTTCAGATTGAGATCGGGACTGACCAGTACCTCTCAAGTTGAGAGCAGGGCTGACTTGTACTGCCCGGGTTGAGACCGGGGATGACCTGTACTTCCTGGGTTGAAATCGAAACTAACATGTACTTCCTGTATTGAGATCAAGGATGACCTGTACTTCTCAGGTTGAGACCGGGGCTGACCTGTAGTTCCCGGGTTGATATCGGGGCTGACCTGTACTTCCCAGGTTAAGACCGGGGCTAATCTGTACCTCCCAAGTTGAGATCGGGGTTGACCTGTACTTCTTGAGTTGAGATCGTGGATGAATTAATTGCCCGATACTGAGATCGGGGTTGAGCTGTACTTCCCGGGTTGAGACCGGACTGACCTGTACTTTCCTGATTGAGACCTGAGGCTGACCTGTACTTCCCGAGTTGAGATAGGGGCTGACCTGTACCTTCCGGGTTAAGACCGAAGCTAACCTGTACTTCCCGGGTTTAGATCAGGGCTGAACTTTACTTCCTGGGTGGAGACCAGGCCTGACCTATACTTCCCGGGGTGAGACTAGAGCTGACCTGTTTCTCCCGGGTTGAGACTGAGGCTGACCTGTACCTCTCGGGTTGAGACGGGGGCTGACCTGAACTTTTTGGGTTGAGATCGGGGGCTGGCCTGAACTTCCTGGGTTGATATCGGGGCTGATCTGTACTTCCCGGGTTGAAACCGTGTCTGACCTGTACTTCTTGGGTTGAGACCGGGTCTGACCTGTACCTCTCGAGTTGAGATCGGGGCTGGCCTGTACTTCCCGGGTTGAGACTGGGGCTGACCTGTACTTCCTGGGTTAAGACCGGGGATGACCTGTACTTTATAGGTTATAATCGGGGCTGACCTGTACTTCCCGAGTTGAGACCAAAGCTGATTTTTACTTTCCTGGTTGAGACAGGGGCTGACCTGTACCTCCTGTGTTGAGACCGGGGCTAAGCTATATTTCCCGAGTTGAGATCGGGGCTGACCTGTACTTCCCGAGTTGAGACCGATGCTGACCTGTACTTCCCGTGTTGAGGTTGGGGCTAACTTGTACCTCCCGGATTGAAATCGGGGCTGACCTGTACATAACGAGTTGAGATCGAGGCTTACCTATACCTCCTGGGTTGAAATCGTGGCTGACCTGTACCTCCTGGGGTTAAGATCGAGGCTGACCTGTACTTCCTAGGTTGAGACCGGGGCTAACCTGTACTTCCTAGGCTGAGAACGGGGCTAACCTGTGCCTCCCAGGTTAAAACCGGGGCTGACCAGTACCTCCCGGTTGAGATCGGGGCTGACTTGTACTTCTTGGGTAGAGATCGAGGCTGACCTGTACCTCCCAGGTTGAGATCGGGGCTAATATGTACATCCCAGGTTGAGACCGGGGCTGACTTGTACTTCCCGAGTTGAGATCGGGGCTGAACTGTACTTCCCTGGTTGAGACCGGGCTGACCTGTACTTCTCGAATTGAAACTGGGGCTGACCTGTACTTCCCAGTTTGAGACAGGGGCTGACCTGTACTTTTCGAGTTGAGATAGGGGCTGACCTGTACATCCTGAGTTGAGATCGGGGCTGACCTGTACATCTTGAGTTGAGATCGGGGCTGACCTGTACATCCTGAGTTGAGATCGGAGCTGACTTATACCTCCCTAGTTGCGACCGAGGTTGTCCTGTACCTCCCGGTTTGACACCAGGGCTGACCTATATTTTCTAGGTTGAGATCGGGGCTGACCTGTACTTCCCGAGTTAAGACCGGTGCTGACTTGTACTTCCCGTGTTGTGGTCGGGGCTGACCTGTACCTCCCAGGTTGTAACCGGGGATGACATGTACATCTCGAGTTAAGACCAAAGCTGACTTATACCTCCCGGGTTGAAACCGGGGCTGACCTGTACCTCCCGAATTAAGACCGAGGCTGACCTGTACTTCTCGGGTTGAGACCAGGGCTAACTTGTACTTCCTGGGTTGAGACCGAGGCTGACCTGTACCTCCCAAGTTGAGATCGGCCTAACCTGTACTTCCCGGGTAGAGATCGCGACTGACCTGTACCTCCTGGGTTGAGACTGGGGCTAATATGTTCCTCCCGGGTTGAGAACGGGACTGACCTATACTTCTCGGGTTGAGACCGGGGCTGACCTGTACTTCCCTAGTTGAGACCGGGGCTAACCTATACTTCCCGAGTTGAGATCGGGGCTGACCTGTACTTTTCGGGTTGAGACATGGCCTTACATGTACCTCTCGGGTTCAGACATGTACTTCCTGGGTGGAGACCAGGGCTGAACTGATGGCCCAGTACTAAGACTGGGTTGACCTATGCTTCCCCGGGTTGAGACCGGGGCTGACCTGTACTTCCTAGGTTGAGATCGGGGCTGAACTGATGGCCCGGTACTGTAACTCGGGTTGACCTGTACATCCCCGTGTTAAGACTGGGGCTGACCTGAACTTCCCGGGTTGAGACCTGAGGTTGACCTGTACCTCTCCGATTAAGAAGGGGGCTGACCTGTACTTCTTAGGTTGAGACCGTGGCTGACCTATATCTCCCGCGCTAAGACCAGGGTTGACCAGTACTTCTCGGGTTGAGACCGGGGCTGTCCTGTACTTCTTGGGTTGAGACCGGGGCTGACCTGATGGCCCAATACTAAGACTGGGGTTGACCTGTACTTCCCCGAGTTGAGACCGGGGCTGACCTGTACTTCTCGGGTTGAGACATGAGGTTGACCTATACTTTACGGTTTGAGACCGGGGCTAACACGTACCTCCCGGGTTGAGACCGGGGCTTACATTTACCAATCGAGTGGAGACTGGGGCTGACCTGTACCTACCGGGTTGAGACCGAGGATAACATGTACCTCCCGGGTTTAGACTAGGGCTGACATGTACTTCCCGGGTTAAAATCGGGGATGACCTGTACCCCCTGTGTTGAGATCGGAGCTGACCTGTACTTCCTAAGTTGGGACCGGGGCTGACCTGTACTTCTTGGGTTGAGATCGGGGCTGACCTTTACCACCCGGGTTGAGAACGGGGCTGACCTATACTTCCCGGGTTGAGACCGGGGCTGACCGGTACTTCTCGGGTTGAGAACGGGCCTGACCTGTACTTCTTGAGTTGAGACTGGAGCTGACCTGTACCACCCGGGTTGAGACAGAGGCTGACCTGTACCTCTCGGGTTGAGACGGGGGCTGACCTATACTTCCCGACTTGAGAACGGGGCAGACCTGTACATCCAGGGTTGAGACCGGTGCTGACCTGTACCTCCTAGATTGATACCGAGGCTGACATGTACCTCTCGGATTAAGACGGGGGCTGACCTGTACTTCCCGGGTAAAGATCGTGGTTGACCTGTATCTCCCGGGTTGAGACCGGAGCTGACCTATACCTCCCGTGTCGAGACCAGGGTTGACCAAAACTTCTCGGGTTGTAATCGTGGCTGACCTATACTTCCCGAGTTGAGTCGGGGGCAAACCTTTACCTGCCGGGTTGAGATCGAGGCTGACCTGTACCTCTCGGGGTGAGACGGGGGTTGTCCTATACTTCCCGGGTTTAGATCAGGGCTGACCTATACTTCCCGGGTTAAGATCGGTGCTGACCTGTACTTCTCGGGTTGAGATCAGGGCTGACCTGTATATCTTTGGTTGAGACGGGGGCTGACCTGTACTTCCTGGCTTAAAACCGAGGCTGACCTATACTTCCCGGGTTAAGACCGGGGAAGACCTGTACCTCTCGAGTTTAGACCAGGGCTGACCTGTACTTCCCTGGTTGAGACAGGGGCTGACCTAAACTTCTCGAATTGAGACCGGGGCTGACCTGTACTTCCCGAGTTGAGACCGGTGCTGACTTGTACTTCTTGTGTAGAGGACGGGGCTGACCTGTACCTCCCGGGTTGTAATCGGGGCTGATATGTACATCTCGAGTTCAGACCGGGGATGACCTATACCTCCCAGGTTGAAACCAGGGCTGACCTATACCTCCCAAATTAAGATCGAGGCTGACTTGTACTTCCAGGGTTGAGATCAGGGCTAATCTGTACTTCCCGAGTTGAGACCGAGGCTGACCTGTACCTCCCAGGTTAAAACCAGGGCTGACCTGTACCTCCTAGGTTGAGATCGGGCTTACCTGTACTTCCCAGGATGAGACCGCGGCTAACCTGTACCTCCTGGGTTGAGACCGGGGCTAATATGTACCTCTCGGGTTGAGACCGGGGCTGACCTGTACTTCTCGGGTTGAGACCGAGGATGACCTGTACTTCTCTGGTTGAGATCAGGGCTGACCTGTACTTCCCGGGTTGAGACCGAGGCTGACCTGTAATTCCCGGGTTAAAATCGAGGCTGACATGCACCTCTCGGGTTGAGACATATACTTCCAGGGTGGAGACCAGTGCTGAACTGATGTCCCGGTACTGAGACTGGGGTTGACCTGTACTTCCCCGGGTTGAGACCGAGGTTGACCTGTACTTCCCGGGTTGAGACCTGAGGTTGACCTATACTTTTCGGGTTGAGACTGGGGCTAATATGTACCTCTCAGGTTGAGACCGATGCTGACCTAGAATTCTTAGTTTGAGACCCGGGCTGACCTGTATTTCTCTAGTTGAGATCGGGGCTGACCTGTACTTCCCTGGTTGAGATCGGGGCTGACTTGTACTTCCCGGGTTGAGACAGGGGCTGACATGTACCTCCCGAGTTAAGACCAGGGCTAACCTGTACTTCCTGGGTTGAGACCGTGGCAGAACTGATGGCCCGGTACTGAGACTGGGGTTGACCTATACTTCCCCGGGTTAAGACCGGGGCTGACCTGTACTTCCCGGGTTGAGACCTGAGGTTAACCTATACTTTACGGGTTGAGACCGAGGCTAACACGTACCTCCCGGGTTAAGACCGGGGCATACATGTACCAATAAGGTTAAAACTGGGCTGACCTGTACCTACGGGGTTGATACCGGGGCTGACTTGTACCTCCCGGGTTTAGACTGGGGCTGACTTGTACCTCCTAGATTGAGATCGTGGATGACCTGTACTTCCCGGGTTGAGACCGGGACTGACCAGTACCTCTCGAGTTGAGGCCAGGGCTGACCTGTACTGCCTGGGTTGAGATCGGGGCTGACCTGTACTTCCTGGGTTGAGACCGGGACTAACATGTACTTCCCGGGTTGAGATCAAGGATGACATATACTTCTCGGGTTGAGACCGGGGCTGACCTGTACTTTTTGGGTTGATACCGAGGCTGATCTGTACTTCTTGAGTTAAGACCGGGGCTGATTTGTACCTCCCAGGTTGGGACTGGGGCTGGCCTGTACTTCCCATGTTGAGACCGGGGCAGAACTGATGGCCCGATACTAAGATCGGGGTTGACCTGTACTTTCCAGGTTGAGACCGGGCTAACCTGTACTTTAAAGATTGAGACTCGAGGCCGACCTATACTTCTAGGGTTGAGATAGGGGCTGACCTGTACCTTCTGGGTTGAGACCGGAGCTAAGCTGTACTTCCTGGGTTGAGACCGGGGCTGAACTGTACTTCTCGGGTGGAGACCAGGCCTGACCTGTACTTCTCGCGTTGAGACCGGAGCTGACCTGTTCCTCCTAGGTTGAGACTGAGGCTGACCTGTACCTCTCGGGTTGAGACGGTGGCTGACCAGGACTTCTCGGTTTGAGACCGGGGCTGGCCTGTATTTCCTGTGTTGATATCGGGGCTGACCTGTACTTCTTGGGTTGAGATCGTGGCTAACTTGTATTTCATGGGTTGAGACCGGGTCTGACCTATACCTCCCGGGTTGAGATCGGGGCTGACCTGTACTTCCCGGGTTGAGACTAGGGCTGACCTGTACTTCCTGGGTTGAGACCGGGGATGACCTGCACTTCACAAGTTGAGACCGGGACTGACCTGTACTTCTCGAGTTGAGACCAGAGCTGATTTTTACCTCCCTGGTTGAGACAGGGGCTGACCTGTACTTCCCGGGTTGAGACCGGGGTCAACCTATATTTCCCGGGTTGAGACCGGGGCTGACCTGTACTTCTTGTGTTGAGGTTGGGGATGAGCTGTACCTCCCGATTTGAAATCGGGGCAGACTTGTACATCCTGAGTTAAGATCGGGGCTGACCTATACCTCCCGGGTTGAAATTAGGCCTGACCTGTACCTCCCGGGATAAGACCGAGGCTGACCTGTACTTCCCAGGTTGAGACCGGGGATAACCTGTACTTCCCGGGTTGAGATCAAGGCTAACCTGTACCTCCCGGGTTAAAATCGGGACTGACCAGTACCTCCCGGGTTGAGACCGGGGCTGATTTGTACTTCCCGGGTTGAGACCAGGGCTGACTTGTACCTCCCAAGTTGAGATTGGGGCTATGTACCTCCCGGGTTGAGACCGGGGCTGACCTGTACTTCTTGAATTGAGACTGGGGCTGACCTATACTTCCCAGTTTGAGACCGAGGCTGACCTGTACTTTCTGATTTAAGATCGGGGCTGACCTGTACTTCCCGAGTTGAGATCGAAGCTGACTTGTACCTCCCTGGTTGAGACTGAGGCTGACCTGTACCTCCCGGGTTGAGACAGGGGCTGACGTATATTTCCCGGGTTGAGACCGGGGCTGACTTGTACTTCCCGAGTTGAGACCGGTGTTGACCTTTACTTCCCGTGTTGAGGCCGGGGCTGACCTGTCCCTGTCGGGTTGTAATCGGGGCTGATATGTACATCTCGAGTTCAGACTGGGGCTGACCTATACCTCCCGAATTAAAACTGGGGCAGACCTGTACTTCCTGGGTTGAGATCAAGGCTAACCTGTACTTTCCGGGTTGAGACCGGGGCTGACCTATACTTCCTAAATTGAGACTGGGGCTGACCTATACTGCCCAGTTTGAGACCGGGGCTGACCTGTACTTTCTGAGTTGAGATCGGGGCTGACCTGTACTTCCCGAGTTGAGACCGAAGCTAACTTGTACCTCCCTGGTTGAGACCGAGGCTGACCTGTACCTCCTGGGTTGAGACCGGGGCTGACCTATTTTTCCCGGGTTGAGACCGGGGTTTGACTTTTACTTCCTGAGTTAAGATCGGTGCAGACCTGTACTTCCCGTGTTGAGCTCGGGGCTGACCTGTACCTCCCGGGTTGTAACCGGGGCTGACATGTACATCTCGAGTTCAGATCGGGGCTGACCAATACCTCCCGGGTTAAAACCGGGGCTGACCTGTACCTCCCAGATTAAAACTGAGGTTGACCTGTACTTCCCGGGTTGAGATCAGGGCTAACCTGTACTTCCCGGGTTGAGACCGAGGCTGACCTGTACCTCCCAGGTTAAAACCGGGGCTGACCTGTACCTCCCAGGTTGAGATCGGGCTTACCTGGACTTCCCGGGTTGAGACCGCGACTAACATGTACCTCCCGGGTTGAGACCGGGGCTAATATGTACCTCCCGGGTTGAGACCGGGGCTGACCTGTACTTTCCTGGTTGAGACCGGGGCTGACCTGTACTTCCCGGGTTGAGACCGGGGCTGACCTATACTTCCCGGGTTGAGACCTGAGCTGACATGTACCTCTCGGGTTGAGACATGTTCTTCCTGGGTGGAGACTAGTGCTGAACTGATGGCCTGATACTGAGAATGGGGTTGACCTGTACTTGCCCGGGTTGAGACCGGGGCTGACCTGAACTTCCCGGGTTAAGACCTGAGGTTGACCTATACTTTCCGGGTTGAGACCGGGGCTAATATGTACCTCTCGAGTTAAGACCAATGCTGACCTATAATTCTCGATTTGAGACCCGGGCTGATATGTATTTCTCTAGTTGAGACCGGGGCTGACCTGTACTTCTCGGGTTTAGACCAGGGCTGACCTGTGCTTCCCGGGTTGAGACAGGGGCTGACATGTGCCTCCCGAGTTAAGACCAGGGCTGACCTGTACTTCCTGGGTTGAGATTGGGGCTGAACTGATGGCCCGGTACTGAGATTGGGGTTGACCTTTACTTCCCCGAATTGAGACCGGGGCTGACCTGTACTTCCCGGATTGAGACCTGAGGTTAACCTATACTTTACGGGTTAAGACCGGGGCTAACACGTACCTCCCGGGCTGAGACCGGGGCATACATGTACCAATCGGGTTGAGACTGGGCTGACCTGTACCTACCGGGTTGAGACCGGGGCTGACTTGTACCTCCCGAGTTTAGACTGGGGCTGACCTGTACTTCTCGGGTTGAGATCGGGAATGATATGTACCTCCCTTCTTGAGACCGAAGCTGAACTGTACTTCCAAGGTTGAGACCGGGGCTGACCTGTACTTCGCAAGTTGAGATT
Organism: Panax stipuleanatus; assembly: GCA_020205555.1. Taxonomy (NCBI): domain Eukaryota; kingdom Viridiplantae; phylum Streptophyta; class Magnoliopsida; order Apiales; family Araliaceae; genus Panax; species Panax stipuleanatus. The sequence goes on from CM035118.1 coordinate 87,039,555, forward strand.
GGGGCTGACCTGTAACTCGCTGGTTGAGACTGGGGCTGACCTATACTTCTCGGGTTGAGACCGGGGCTAACCTATACTTCCCGGGTTGAGAACGGGCCTGACCTGTACTTCTCGGGTTGAGACTGGAGCTGACCTGTACTATCCTAATTGAGACTGAGGCAGACCTGCACCTCTCAGGTTTAGACGGGGGCTGACCTATACTTTTCGACTTGAGTCCGGGGCTGACCTGTACCTCCAGGGTTGAGACTGGGCTGACCTGTATCTTCTGGGTTTAGGCCGGGGCTGACCTGTACCTCCCGATTTGAGATCGAGGTTGACCTGTACTTCCTGGGTTGATACCGTGGCTGACCTGTATCTCCCGGGTATAGACCGGAGATGACCTGTACCTCCCGCGTTGAGACCAGGGTTGACCAGTACTTCTCGGGTTGTAATCGGGACTGACTTAAACTTCCCGGGTTGAGTCCAGGGCAAACTTTAACCTGTCGGGTTGAGATCGAGGCTAACCTGTACCTCTCAGGTTGAGACAGGGGCTTTCCTATACTTCCCAGGTTAAGATCGAGGCTGACCTGTACTTCTTGGGTTGAGACCGGGGCTGACCTATACTTCTCGGGTTGAGACCGGGACTGACCTGTATTTCCTGGGTTGAGATCGAGGGCTGACCTGTACTTTCCGGGTTAAAACCGAGGCTGGCCTATACTTCTCGGGTTGAGACTGGGCTGACCTGTACTTCCCGAATTGAGACTGGGGCTGACTTGTACCTCCCGAGTTGAGACCGGGGCTGACTTATACCTCCCGAGTTAAGATCGGGGCTGACCTGTACCTCCCGGGTTGAGACCAGGGCTGACCTGTACTTCCCGAGTTGAGACCGGGGATGACCTGAACTTCCCGAGTTGAGACCGGGGCAGACCTGTACCTTTGAATTAAAATCGGGGCTGACCTGTATCACCTAGGTTGAGATCAGGGCTGACCTGTACTTCCCGGGTTGAGACTGGGACAGACCAGTACCTCTCGAGTTGAGACCAGGGCTGACCTGTACTGCCCAGTTTGAGACCGAGGCTGACCTGCACTTCCTGGGTTGAGACCGGGACTAACATGTACTTCCCGGGTTGAGATCAAGGATGACCTGTACTTCCTGGGTTGAGACCGGGGCTGACCTGTACTTCCCGGGTTGATACCGGGGCTGACCTGTACTTCTCAGGTTAAGACCGGGGCAGATCTGTACCTCCCGGGTTGAGGCCTGGGCTGACCTGTACTTCCCGGGTTGAGACAGGGGCTGAACTGATGGCCCGGTACTGAGGTCGGGATTGACCTACACTTCCCGGGTTGAGACCGGGCTGACCAGTACTTTCTTGGTTGAGACCTGAGGCTGACTTGTACTTCCCGGGTTGAGATAGGGGCTGACCTGTACCTTCCAGGTTGAGACCGGAGCAAACCTGTACTTCCCAGGTTTAGAACGGGGCTGAACTGTACTTCCCGGGAGGAGACCAGGCCCGACCTGTACTTACCGGGTTGAGACCGGAGCTGACCTGTTCCTCCCGGGTTGAGACTGAGGCTGACCTATACCTCTCGGGTTGAGACGGGGGCTGACCTGGACTTCTTGGGTCGAGACCGGAGCTGATTTTTACCTCCCTGGTTGTGACCGGGGCTGACTTGTACCTCCCTGGTTGAGACCGGGGCTGACCTGTACCTCTCGGGTTGAGACCGTGGCTGACCTATATTTCTCGAGTTGAGACCGGGTCAGACCTGTACTTTCTAAGTTGAGATCGGTGCTGACCTGTACTTCCCGTATTGAGGTTGGGGCTGACCTGTACCTCCTAGATTGAAATCGGGGCTGACCTGTACATCCCGAGTTGAGACCGGAGCTGACCTATACCTCCCGGGTTGAAACCAGGGCTGACCTGTACGTCCCGGGTTAAGACTGAGGCTGACCTATACTTCCCAAGTTGAGACCGGGGCTAACCTATACTTCCCGGGTTGAGACCGGGGCTAACCTGTACCTCCCGGGTTAAAACCGGGGCTGACCAGTACCTCACGGATTGAGACCGGGACTGACTTGTACTTTTTGGGTTGAGATCGAGGCTGACCTGCACCTCCCAGGTTGAGACCGGGGCAAATATGTATCTCCCGGATTGAGACCGGGGCTGACCTTTACTTCTCGACTTGAGACCGAGGCTGACCTATACTTCCCGGGTTGAGACCGGGTCTGACCTGTACTTCCCGACTTGAGACTGGGGCTAACCTGTACTTCCCAGTTTGAGACCAGGGCTTACCTGTACTTTATGAGTTGAGACCGGAGCTGACTTGTACCTCCCTGGTTGAGACCGAGGCTGACCTGTACGTCCCGGGTTGAGTCCGGGGCTGACCTATATTTCCCGGGCTAAGACCGGGGCTGACTTGTACTTTTCGAGTTGAGACTGGTGCTGACCTGTACTTCTCGTGTTGAGGTCGGCCTGACCTGTACCTCCCGGGTTGTAATCGGGGCTGACATGTACATCTCGAGTTCAGACCGGGGTTGACCTATACCTCCCAAGTTGAAATTGGGACTGACCTGTACCTCTCGGATTAAGGCCGGGGCTGACCTGTACTTCCTGGGTTGAGACCTGGGCTAACTTGTACTTCCCTGGTTGAGACCGGGGCTGACCTGTACCTCCTAGGTTAAAACCGAGGCTGACCTGTAGCTCCTAGGTTGAGATCGGGCTGAACTGTACTTCCCGGGTTGAGATCGCGGCTGACGACCTGTACCTCCCGGGTTGAGACGGTGGATTATATGTACCTCCCGGGTTGAGACCGGGGATAATATGCACCTCCCGAGTTGAGACAAGGGCTGACCTGTACTTCCCTGGTTGAGACCGGGGCTGACCTGTACTTTCTGGGTTGAGACCGGGGCTGACCTGTAATTCCCGGGTTGAGACCGGGTGTAAGACCCCAAATTTTATAAATAAGATTTAATTTCCTTTATATATTATTTAAAAATAGTAAGGTGTTGATTTGATAAATGTAATAAGTTATGGGTAAAATGTGCAAAGTTTACAAAGTAAGAAAGTGGTTATAAAATATTCGTTGTGTCGGAGAATATTCGTTTGGTTGAGAAATATTTTTTTTGTCGGAGAATATTTGTATGACGGCGCAATCATTGGTGGACCTCACAACGAAATGAATGTCGAATATAGAAAGCGACATAAGTAACCTCTTTACAAAAATAACGGTAAAACTGTTACCGTTAGTACTGTTGAAATACCCGGTAGTTAAAATACAGTAATACGCGGTGTTGCACGGTAGCATACAGTATTGCACAGTATTTTAAATTATTGATTCTTACGTAGGAAGGCACTTACTCAATTATTGTTACAGTAATTACTGTTCAATATTTTATATTATTGATTCAATAATTGCATAATATTTTATTGGTACAATATTTGCTATGTTGATATTTTATATCAATAAGTGCTACTTAGCTATTTTATATTATTGATTCAATAATTGTCATTGCACATTATTTCAAATTATCAAATCAATAATTCATATTATTTGAATAATATTATTAGATAGCATTATTGGCAATGTCTAAGGAAGTTCTGTCTAGGAAAGGGGTTGATTAATTACGCGCCATTAAGGAGAAATCCTTATCGGAAGGCCCTCTCTTTCCTAGGAACGACCTGGTTGTCAATATTGTAGTTCTGTAATATTATTTGTGAATAATTAATTTTTGATATATATGATAAGGAAATATTTATTCAATGTGGATTTAAACGGAAATTTTTTTAACATGTGATATTTGTTGAAAGTTGGTATTTTATCTTGTCCGATAAAATAATTCATTCAAATATATTATTATAATATTACATTATAGTAGTATGGTGTGATTATATTATAGTATAATTTTTATAATTTGAATGGTAACATTATTATAGTAAATTCATGGTATAAAAGTTAAACGAGAAGAGTGCAAATTGAATTTGAACTCTGATGATGTAAATAATGATGTCATCGGAGCGATGAGATAAGTAATGATGTCATCGGAGCGATGAGATAAGCAATGATGTCATAGATCGATGATGTAAGCAATGATGTCATAAATTATGACGAAAAGACTATTTTACCCTTACTCTGCCGAGCCTATAAATAGAAGCTCATTTCTTCATTATTTCTCACCAATTCACTAAAGCTATAGAGAGAGAAAGTATAGAGAGAATAAGAGAGAAAGAAGAAGAGTATTCTGCTATTACGCTAGTACAGTCTCCAAATTTTAAGGTAAGGGCTATTATTTCTTTCGTATTCATGAAGAGAGTTATTTTCTTTCAATACTCGTAAGGGTTGTTATTTCATTCTTTATTATTCTGTTGGAATAACCTGTCTACGCGGAATACCGCAAGCATGGTGAAATCCTGTTGTTATTCCATTCTTTATTATTCTGTAGGAATAACCTGTCTACGCGGACTACCGCATGCCTGGTGAATAACCCTTCATATTCAGTTGTTATTAAATTGTGGAAATAATCTGTCTGAGCGGACTACCGCCAAACGGGTGAAAATTTAATTGCAGTTTCGTATATTGTTTTATTTCAGATTCCTAACTCTAAACTTACTACGGTAAGTACTGCTTCTATAATTCCTGAAATGATCAGATATTTCTTGAGTTTTGTGCTTCATCTAATATTATTTCACTGGAATATTGGTGTGAACTTTTTTGTGAAAATTTTATATTTTCATGTCGAGTTAATATTCACGAGTTACTATTCATGTGTTACTATTCACAAGGAACTATTCACGGTAAAAAAAATATTTTTTTTTTCAAATCATCTTTGATTGGATTCAGGTTTTGATCTTCATTCTTGAACTTTGGATAAATTCTCTAATATTTATCTTTTATCTCACTGGATTCGTTATTCGTATTATTTTTCATCATTCTCAGTCCTAAATGGTGATATAACTGAATATCTTTGGCCTGTAGTGCAAAGATGAATAATTACGTGATGAATATCTTTGGCCTGTAGTGCAAAGATGAATGAATACTTGATGAATATCTTTAGCCCATAGTGCAAAGATGGACAGGTGTTGAGATGAACATGACCAACTGATGATACAAATGAATATCTTTGGCCTGTAGTGCAAAGATGAATATTTGATTCGAGATGTATATTGATTGATGTTACAGAGATAAAATATTAATGATGGACTTTTAAATCAAAGAAGATAGTAGACATCATTCTCTACTTAACTCTTCTAATGAATTGTTATTTCCGCTGCGAATATTGATCTAAAACTTATTGTCCATAATATTTTATCTGATTTATTGAAGGCTAACGATAATTTATTTTTCATTATCTTAGTCATAATATTCTTTACTGGGCTAGTTGAGCTCACCCTTTTCTTCCATTGTTCTCTTCAGAAGATGAGAATATCGCGGGTACTAGTCGGGGAATGGAGTGATGGTCCGAGTTTGAGCTGTAGAAGTCCTCACTATTTTTTTTATTTAAAATAGTGTGATAATAAATGTAATGAGGACTTAGTTTGAATGTTAATATTTTCTACATGTCTGTATTGACACTCACAGTTGTGTGGTCGTATTTTGCACGACCATGTGATATGAAATATGGTATTTGAATTTTGTTGAGTGTATTTGGCGACTCAAAATGGGTTGAGTAATGAACCTATTTTGGGGGGCGTCACAGTTGGTATCAGAGCTTAGGGATATGATCTTTGGTGGAGATCTGGGAATAAGAACTATGAGAGGAGAGACGAGTAAAATCTTCGCTAGTGTGTCTTACCTAAGCTTAATTATTTTTTAATTGGTCGGTTGGAATATAGGGTTAATATATGATATGTTAAGTTGTTTGATTAACCCTTGTTTTATGGCAGTATTTGAGAATGGCAGCTAAAAATTTAAACAATGGAGTGAATGAGACCGTTGAGACACCTTTAATCACCAATGAGGAGAACGTGCAACAGGAAGGCTATATTCCTCCTGTAAACAATCCTACCGAAGAAATGATAAATGACGGGATGTTTAGAAGCTTTTTGTAGTTTATGCAAAACCAGACGAGGGAGACTCGTGTTCATAATACTGGTGGAAATAACAACTCGCGGCTTGTCACTGCCAAGCAGTTTAAAGAGTTGGGACCACCAGAGTTTCAGGGAAAGAAAGATCTAATCAAGGCAGAAAATTGGATTAAGCAAATTACCAAGATATTTGATGTCTTGGGATGCACGGAGGAATAGAAGGTTCCATTTGCCACCTTTATGTTCCGTGGAGAAGCAGATTACTGGTGGAAATCTGTGAAACGTACCCAGCCTGCCGCACTCAAGATGACTTGGGGGGCGTTCCAGAAATTGTTCAATGACAAGTACTTTCTAGAAAGTATTCGTCATATGAAAGAGGTAGAGTTCATCAGACTGGAACAGAACAACATGACTGTGTCCCAGTACGAGGCTAAATTCGAGGAGTTATCCCGGTTTGCACCTCATTTGGTGGAGAATGAGAAACGTATGACGCGGATGTTTCTGAGAGGTTTGAAACCCGAGATTTGTCAATACCTCATTTCTCACAAATTTTCTCTATATTCGGATGTAGTGAACAGGGCCCAATTATTAGAACGAGATAATAATTATGTTCAACCAAGGGACAACAATCAAGGTCGTACTGGTGGCAGTGGTCATCGGAACAATGACAACCAGCAGGGAGGAAAGTATCATGCCAGAAGCGGTAACCACTCCGGTGGTAATCGTGGCCATGATAATAGAAGAAGTGAGTCGAGGGGAGATTTCAAAAAGAGAAGATTCAACAATGATAACGTTAAGACGTCGACAGCAATACTAGCATCAACTGTTTCTAGGGGAGGAGAACGACCACCGGTCGTATGCTATAAATACGGGCAAGAAGGACACATCAGTCCAAACTGCCCACAATAATTCAAGGTATGTTATAACTGTGGAAAGGAAGGACATATAGCTAGAGAGTGTCCAGTTGTGAAACCAAGTCCAGCGGGGGTGGTGATTCCAAAGGCTGTCCCGGATAAATCAAAGTCGGTGGTTTCTGAAAGAGCGTTTGTCGTGACTGCCCAAAACGTAAGGAACCCGAACGGATTTATCACGGGTTAGTTAAACGTACACTTTTGCGAAGTCTATACCTTATTAAATATCGGTGCTACCCATTCTTTTATTTCACCTGCTTGTGCTCAACGTTTGAACTTGACACCTGAGAAGTTAGACTTTGACTTATCTGTTGAAACTCCGTTGGGAGAAACCTTCGTTACATCTATAGTTTACAAATCTTGCTCGATTCAAATTGGTACCTTCACCCTACCTGTTGATCTTATATCGTTGAAAATACTTGTATTTGATGTGATTTTAGGAATTGACTGGTTGACCACTTATCATGCCAAAATTGATTGTTTTCGTAAGGTTGTTAGTTTTCATATTCCTAACCAACCTATTGTGCGAATTCAAACAACCAAACCGCTAAAATCAATCAATGTTATTTCAAGTCATAAAGCTATTCGTTTATTGAAAAACGGATGTCGAGCTTTCTTAGCCCATGTCACTGATCTGAACTAGAATACGTTAGGTTTGAATGATATTTTTGTTGTTAATGAGTTTTTTTATGTATTTCTCGAAGAACTTCCTGGTCTACCCCCAAAACGTGAAGTTGAATTCTTTATTGACCTTGAGTCCAGTACAAAACCCATTTCTAAAATCCCATATCGAATGGCTCCTATTGAACTTTAGGAGTTAAAGGTCCAACTACAGGAGTTGTTAGACATCGATTTTATACGTCCTAGTACGTCTCCTTGGGGTGCTCCTATTTTATTCGTAAAGAAGAAAGACGGTAGTATGCGACTATGTATTAACTATCGGGAGTTGAATCATGTCACCATCAAGAATAGGTATTCGTTACCTCGTATTGATGACCTGTTCGACCAGTTGCAAGGCGCACAATTCTTTTCAAATATCGATCTTCGTTCTCGATATCATCAGCTGAAGATTAAAACTAAGGATATTCCGAAGACTGCTTTTAGAACTCGATACGCGCATTATGAATTTTTAGTTTTATCTTTTGGATTGACCAATGTCCATGCTGCGTTCATGGACATGATGAACCGAATATTTAAGAAATATTTTGATCATTTCGTGGTTGTCATTATTGATGACATCCTAAAGCCTCAAATATTTCTTCACCAAGAACGAACTCAATATGCGACAACGACGTTGGCTTCAGCTGTTTAAAGATTACGACCATTCCATTCTATACCATTCTAGGAAAGCGAATGTGGTAGCTAACGCGTTGAGTAGAAGATCGTATGCAGGCACGAGTGCTATGCTGTCAACACAAAGGCCTATTTTGTATGATGTACAAAAGATGGAGATATAGTTCAAGACTCCGGGGACCCATGCGATGATATCAAGTATACGCGTAGAACCAGCTTTGATTGATAAAGTTAAAGCTGCTCAAGCTACATACCCGGAGCTGATGAATATGAAGAAGAATATGCAAGAAAGTGCTATTCCAGAAGCAAGAATCGATGTAGAGGGAATACTTTGAGTTAAATCCAGACTTTGTGTTATTAACGACTCTGATTTGAAGTATAGAATCATGATGGATGCACATAACACACCGTTTGTAATCCACCCTGGAAGTACCAAAATGTATCGTGATCTTCGACATACATTTTGGTGGAGCAATATGAAGAGAGAGATCGCGGAGCACATCTCGAGGTGTTTAACGTGTCAACGTGTCAAGGAAAAGTATCAAGAGCCATATGGTGTGAAGAGCCCCGAGCCTCTCGCTGGTGACTTCTTATGTGGGATGAACCGAAGCCAGACTCTTCGTAGGGGACACCGTTTTTGTGCGGTGGCAAACTAATAGGTATCATTGTGAGGTACTATGGTTGAAACATCATGAGAGTCACAGTTGGAATCGAAGAAATGACCTGGGAGTTAAAATCGAAAATGAAAGCGAAATATCCTCATCTCTTCGACATACCAAGTACGTATGTCAATTTCGATGACGAAATTTTATAAGGAGGGGAGGTTGTAAGCCACCAAATTTTATGAATAAGATTTAATTTTTTTTATATATTATTTTGAAATAGTAAGGTGTTGATTTGATAAATGTGATAAGTTATGGGTGAAATGTGCAAAGTTTACAAAGTAAGCAAGTGGTTATAAAATATTCGTTGTGTCAAAAAAATATTCGTTTGGTCGAGGAATATTCTTTTTGTCGGAGAATATTTGTACGACGGCGCAGTCATTGGTGGACCCCACAATGGAATGAATGTCGAATATAGAAAGCGACAGAAGTAACCTTTTTATAAAAATAACGGTAAAACTGTTACCGTTAGTACTGTTGAAATACCCGGTGGTTAAAATACAGTAATACGCGGTGTTGCACGGTAGCACACGGTATTGCACAGTATTTCGAATTATTAATTCTTACGTAGAAAGACACTTACTCAATTATTGTTACAGTAATTACTGTTCAATATTTTATATTATTGATTCAATAATTACATAATATTTTATTGGTTTAATATTTGCTAGGTTGATATTTTATATCAATAAGTGCTACTTAGCTATTTTATATTATTGATTCAATAATTGTCATTGCACATTATTTCAAATTATCAAATCAATAATTCATATTATTTGAATAATATTATTAGATAGCATTATTGGCAATGTCTAAGGAAGTTCTGTCTAGAAAAGGGGTTGATTAATTGCTCGCCAGTAAGAAAAAATCCTTATCGGAAGGCCTCCTCTTTCCTAGGAACGACCTGGTTGTCAATATTGTAGTTCTGTAATATTATTTGTGAATAATTAATTCTTGATATATATGATAAGGAAATATTTATTTAAAGTGGATTTAAACGGAGAAATTTTTAACATGTGACATTTGTTGAAAGTTGGTATTTTATCTTGTCCGATAAAATAATTCATTCAAATATATTATTATAATATTACATTATAGTAGTTTGATGTGATTATATAATAGTATGATTTTTATAATTTGAATGGTAACATTATTATAGTAAATTCATGGTATAAAAGTTAAACGAGGTAGAAGAGTGCAAATTGAATTTGAACTCTTATGATGCAAACAATGATGTCATCGGAGCGATGAGGTAAGCAATGATGTCATTGGAGCGATAAGGTAAGCAATGATGTCATAGATCGATGATGTAAGCGATGATGTCATAAATTTTGACGAAAAGACTATTTTACCCTTATTCTGCCGAGCCTATAAATAGAAGCTCATTTCTTCATTATTTCTCACTAATTCACTAAAGCTATAGAGAGAGAAAGTATAGAGAGAATAAGAGAGAAAGAAGAAGAGTATTCTACTATTACGCTAGTACAGTCTCCAAATTTTAAGGTAAGGAGTATTATTTCTTTCGTATTCATGAAGAGAGTTATTTTCTTTCAATACTCGTAAGAGTTGTTATTTCATTCTTTATTATTCTGTTGGAATAACCTGTCTAAGCGGACTACCGCATGCATGGTGAAATCCTGTTGTTATTCCATTCTTTATTATTCTGTGGGAATAACATGTCTACGCGGACTACCGCATGCCTAGTGAATAACCCTTCGTATTCAGTTGTTATTAAATTGTGAAAATAATCTGTCTGAGCGGACTACCCCCAGACGAGTGAAAATTCAATTATAGTTTCGTATATTGTTTCATTTCAGATTCCTAACTCTAAACTTATTACGGTAAGTATTGCTTCTATAATTCCTGAAATGATCATATATTACTTGAGTTTTGCGCTTCATCTAATATTATTTCATTGAAATATTAGTCTGAACTTTCTTGTGAAATTTTTATCTTTTCATGTCGAGTTATTATTCACAAGTTACTATTCACAGGGTACTATTCACGATAAAAAAAGTATTTTTTTTTTCAAATCATCTTTGATTGGATCTAGGTTTTGATCTTCATTCTTGAACTCTGGATAAATTCTCTAATATTTATCTTTTATCTCACTGGATTCGTTATTCGTATTGTTTTTCATCATCCTCAGTCCTAAATGGTGATATAACTGAATATCTTTAGCCTGTAGTGCAAAGATGAATAATTACGTGATGAATATCTTTGGCCTGTAGTGCAAAGATGAATGAATACCTGATGAATAGTGTGATAATAAATGTAATGAGGACTTAGTTTGAATGTTAATATTTTCTACATGTCTGTATTGACACTCACAGTTGTGGTCGTATTTTGCAAGACCGTGTGATATGAAAGATGGTATTTGAATTTTGTTGAGTATATTTGGCGACTCAAAATGGGTTGAGTATTGAACCTATTTTGGGGGCGTCATACCGGGGCCGAAACGCACCTCTCGGGTTGAGACATGTACTTCTTGGGTAGAGACCAGGGCTGAACTGATGGCCCGGTACTGAGACTGGGGTTGACCTGTACTTTCCCGGGTTGAGACCGGGGCTGACCTGTACTTCCCAGGTTGAGACCTGAGGTTGACCTGTACTTTTTGGGTTGAGACCGGGGCTGACACGTACCTATCGGGTTGAGACCGTGGCTTACAAGTACCAATCGGGTTGAGACTGGGGCTGACCTGTACCTCCCGGGTTGAGACCGGGGCTGACTTGTACCTCCCGGGTTTAGACTGGGCTGGCCTGTACTTTCCGGGTTGAGATTGGGGATGACCTGTACCTCTCGTGTTGAGGCCGGAGCTGACCTGTACTTCCTGGGTTGAGACCGGGGATGACCTATACTTCCTGGGTTGAGATCGTGGCTGACCTGTACTTCCTGGGTTGAGACCGAGTCTGACTTGTACCTCCCGGGTTTAGATCGGGGCTGACCTGTACTTCCTGGATTGAGACTGGGGCTAATCTGTACTTCCCGGGTTGAGACCGGGGATGACCTGTACTTCCCGGCTTGAGACCGAGGCTGACCTGTACATCCCGAGTTGAGACCAGAGCTGATTTGTACCTCCCTGGTTGAGATCGGGGCTGACATGTACCTCTCGGGTTGAGACCGAGGCTAACCTATATTTCTCGGGTTGAGACCAGGGCTGACTTGTACTTCTCGAGTTGAGATGGGTGCTGACCTATACTTCCCGTGTTGAGGCCGGGGCTGACCTGTACCTCCCGGGTTGAAACCGGGGCTGCCCTGTACATCCCGAGTTGAGATCGGGGCTGACTTGTACCTCCCGGGTTAAAACTGGGGCTGACCTGTACCTCCCTTGTTAAGACCGAGGCTAACCTGTACTTCCCGAGTTGAGACCGGGGCTAACATGTACTTTCCAAGTTGAGACCGGGGCTGACCTGTACCTCCCGGGTTAAAACCAGGACTGACTTGTACTTCCCGGGTTGAGATCGAGGTTGACCTGTACCTCCCAGGTTGAGACCGGGGCTAATATGTACATCCCGGGTTGAGACCGGGCTGACCTGTACTTCCCGGGTTGAGACCGGGGCTGACCTATACTTCCCGGGTTGAGACCGGGACTGACCTGTACTTCCCGAATTGAGATTGGGGCTGACCTGTACTTTCTAGGTTGAGACCGGGGCTGACCTGTACTTTTCGGGTAGAGATCAAGGCTGACCTGTACTTCCCGAGTTGAGACCTGAGCTGACTTGTACCTCCTTGGTTTAGAATGGGGCTGACCAGTACCTCCCGGGTTGAGACCGGGGCTGACCTATATTTCCCGGGTTGAGACCGGGGATGACCTGTACTTCCCGAGTTGTGACATGTGCTGACCTGTACTTTTCGTGTTGAGGCCGGGGCTGACCTGTACCTCCCGGGATAAAATCGTGGCTGATATGTACATCCCGAGTTGAGACCGGGGCTGACCTATACCTCCCGGGCTGAAACCGGTGCTGATATGTACCTCCTAGGTTGAGACTGGGGCTAACCTGTACTTCCTAGGTTGAGAACGGGGTTGACCTGTACCTCCCAAATTAAAACAGGGCTGACCTGTACCTCACATGTTGAGATTGGGGCTGACCTGTACTTCCCGGGTTGAGATCGGGACTGACCTGTACCTCCCGGGTTTAGACTGGGGCTAATTTGTACCTCCCGAATTGAGACCGGGGCTGATCTATAATTCCTAGGTTGAGACCGGGGGTGAACTGTACTTCCCTGTTTAAAATCAGGGCTGACCTATACTTCTCGGGTTGAGATCGGGGCTGACCTGTACTTCCAGGGTTAAGACCGGGGCTGATATGTACCTCCCAGATTGAGATCGGGGCTGACCTGTACTTCATGAGTTGAGACCTAGGCTGAACTGATGGCCCGGTACTGAGACTGGGGTTGACCTATACTTCCCCGGGTTAAGACTGAGGCTGACCTGTACTTTCCGGGTTGAGAGCTGAGGTTGACTTGTACTTTTCGGGTTAAGACCGGGGCTAACATGTACCTCCCAGGTTGAGACCGGGGCTTACATATACCAATCGGGTTGAGACTGGGGCTGACTTGTACCTATTGGGTTGAGACCGGGGCTAACTTGTACCTCCTGGGTTTCGACTGGGGCTGACCTTAACTTCCCAGGTTGAGAACGGGGATGACCTATACCTCTCGTGTTGAGACTGGAGCTGACATGTACTTCCTGGGTTGAAATCGAGGATGGCCTGTACTTCCTGGGTTTAGATCGGGGCTGACCTGTACCTCCTGAGTTGAGACCGGGGCTGACCTGTACTTCCCGGGTTAAGACCGGGCCTAACCTGTACTTTTTGTGTTGAGACCGGAGCTGACCTGTACCACCTGGGTTGAGACTGAGGCTGACCTGTACCTCTCGGGTTGAGACGGGGGCTGACTTATACTTTCTGACTTGAGACCGGGGCTGACCTGTACCTCCATGGTTGAGACCGGGGCTGACTTGTATCTTTTGGGTTGAGGCTGGGGCTGACCTGTACCTCCTGGATTGAGACCGAGGCCGACCTGTACCTCTCGGGTTAAAATGGGACTGACCTATACATCCCGGGTTGAGACCGGGCCTAACCTGTACTTTTTGTGTTGAGGCCAGAGCTGACCTGTACCCCTTGGGTTGAGACTGAGGCTGACCTGTACCTCTCGGGTTGAGACGGGGGCTGACTTATACTTTCTGACTTGAGACCGGGGCTGACCTGTACCTCCAAGGTTAAGACCAGGGCTGACTTGTATCTTTTGGGTTGAGGCCGGGGCTGACCTGTACCTCCCGGATTGAGATTGAGGCAGACCTGTACCTCTCTGGTTAAAATGGGACAGACCTGTACATCCCGGGTTGAGATCGTAGCTGACCTGTATCTCCCAAGTTGAGACCAGGGCTGACTTGTACCTACCGCATTGAGACCAGGGCTGACTAGTACTTCCCGAGTTGTAATCGGGTATGACCTGTACTTCTCGGGTTGAGGCCGAGGCAAACCTTTACCTCCCGGCTTGAGATCGAGGCTGACCTATACCTCTCGAGTTAAGACGGGGGCTGTTCTGTACATCCCGGGTTGAGATCTGGGCTGACCTGTACTTCCTGGGTTGACATCGTGGCTGACCTGTACTTCTCGGATTGAGATTGGGGCTGACCTATACTTCCCGGGTGGAGACCAGGGATGACCTGTACTTCGCTGGTTGAGATCGGGGCTGACCTGTACTTCCAGGATTGAGACCGGGGATGACATGTACTTTCCAGATTGAGACCAGGGCTGACCTGTACCTCCCGGGTTTAGACCGGGGCAGACTTGTACTTCCAAGATTGAGACCGGGACTGACCTGTACCTCCTAGGTAGAGACCGGGGCTAATATGTTCCACTCGGGTTAAAACCGGGGCTGACCTATACTTTTTGGGTTTAGACCGGGGCTGACCTGTACTTTCCAGGTTGAGACCGGGGCTGACCTATACTTCCCAAATTGAGACTAGGGCTGACCTGTACTTCTCGGGTTGAGACCGGGGATGACCTGTACTTCCCTGATTGAGACCGGGGCTGACTTGTACTTCCCGAGTTAAGTCTAGAACTGATTTTTACCTCCCTGGTTGTGATCGGGGCTGACCTGTACCTCCTTGGTTGAGACTGGGGCTGACCTATATTTCTCGGGTTGAGACCGGGGCTGACCTGTACTTCTCGAGTTGAGATCGGTGCTGACCTGTACTTCCCGTGTTGAGGTCGGGGCTGACCTGTACCTGCCGGGTTAAAACTGGGGCTGACCTGTACGTCCCAAGTTGAGACCGGGGCTGATCTGTACCTCCCGAGTTAAAATCGGGGCTGACCTATACCTGTCGGGTTAAGACTGAGGCTGACCTTTACTTCTCGGGTTGAGACCGGGGATAACATGTACATCTCGGGTTGAGACTGGGGCTTACTTGTACCTTCCGGGTTAAAACCAGGGCCGACCTGTACATCCTGGGTTGAGACCGGGGCTGACTAGTACTTTTTGGGTTGAGACTGGGGTTGACATGTACCTCCCAGGTTGAGACCGGGCCTAATATGTACCTCTCGAGTTGAGAACGGGGTTGACCTGTACTTCCCGGGTTGAGACCAGGGCTGACCTGTACTTTTTGGGTTGAGACCGGGGCTGACCTGGACTTCCCGGATCGAAACTGGGGCTGACCTGTACTTCCTAGGTTGAGACCAGGGCTGACCTGTACTTTTTGAGTAGAGATCGGGGCTGACCTGTACTTCCCGAGATGAGACCGGAGCTAACTTGTGCCTCCATGGTTGAGAACGGGGCTGACCAGTACCTCCCGGGTTGAGACCGGGACTGACCTATAATTCCTGAGTTGAGAACGGGGCTGACCTGTACTTTTTGAGTTGTTACCGATGCTCACCTGTACTTTCCGTCTTGAGGTCGGGGCTGACCTGTACCTCCCGGGTTGAAATCGGGACTGACCTGTTCCTTTCAGGTAAAGACCGAGGCTGACCTGTACTTCCCGGGTTGGGACTGGGGCAAACCTATACATCCTAGGTTGAGACCGGGGCTGACCTAAACCTTCTAGTTTAAAACGGGGCTGACCTGTACCTCCCAGGTTGATACCGGGGCTGACCTGTACTTCCCGGGTTGAGATCGGGGATGACTTGTACCTCCCGGGTTGAGACCGGGTCTAATTTGTACCTCTCGGGTTGAGACCGTGGCTGACCTATACTTTCTGGGTAGAGACCGGGGCTGACTTGTACTTCCCTGGTTGAGGCCGGGGCTAACTTATACTTTTCGGGTTGAGACCGGGGCTGACTTGTACTTCATGGGTTGAGACTGGGGCTGACATGTACTTCCTGGGTTGAGACCGAGGCTTAACTGATGGCCCAATATTGAGACTGGGGTTGACCTGTACTTCCCCGGGTTGGGACTGGGGCTGACCTATACTTCCCGGGTTGAGACCTGAGGTTGACCTGTACTTTTTGGATTGAGATCGGGGCTAACACGTACCTCCCTGGTTGAGACCGGGGCTTACGTATACCAATCAGATTGAGACTGGGGCTGACCTGTACTGACTTGTACCTCCCGGGTTTAAACTGGGGCTAACCTGTACTTCCCAGGTTGAGATCGGGGATGACCTATACCTCCCGTGTTGAGACCGGAGATGACCTGTACTTCCTGAGTCTAGACCGGGGATGACCTGTACTTCCTAGGTTGAGATCGGGGCTGACTTGTACCTACCGGGTTGAGACTGGGGCTGACCTGTACTTCCTGAGTTGAGACCGGGGCTGACCTGTACTTCTCGGGTTGAGTCCAGGCCTAATCTGTACTTCTCGGGTTGAGACTGGAGCTGACCTGTACCACCCGGGTTAAGATTGAGGCTAACCTGTACCTCTCGGGTTGAGACAGGGGCTGACCTATACCTCCCGAATTGAGACCGGGGCTGACCTGCACCTCCAGGTTTGATACTGCGGCTGACCTGTATCTTCTGGGTTGAGGCCGGGGCTGACCTGTACCTCCCAAATTGAGACAGAGGCTGACCTGTACCTCTCGGGTTAAGACGGGGGCTGGCCTGTACTTCCCGAGTTGGGACCATGGCAGACCTGTATCTCCTAGGTTTAAACCAGGGCTGACATGTACCTCCCGCGTTTAGACCAGGGCTGACTAGTACTTCCCTGGTTGTAATCGGGGCTGACCTGTACTTCCAGGGTTGAGGTTTGGGCAAACCTTTACCAATCGAGTTGAGATCGAGGCTGACCTGTACTTCTCGGGTTGAGATGAGGGCTGTCCGGTACTTCCCGAGTTGAGATATGGGCTGACCTGTACTTCCTGGGTTGAGACCGGGGCTGACCTGTACTTCCTGGATTGAGACCGGGACTAACCTGTACTTCCCGGGTTGAATCGGGGCTGACCTGTACTTCCCGGGTTGAGATCGGGGGCTGACCTGTACTTCCCGTGTTGAGACCGGCGCTGACCTGTACTTCCCAGATTGAGATCGGGGCTGACCAGTACCTCTTGGGTTGAGATCGGGGCTGACCTATACCTCATGGGATAAGACCGGGGCTGACCTGTACCTCCCGGGTTGAAACTAGGGCTGACCTATACTTCCCGGGTTGAGACCGGGGCTGACCTGAACTTCCCGGGTTGAGACTGGGGCTAACCTGAATGTTGGAATTAAAATCAGGGCTGACCTGTGCCTCCTGGGTTAAGATCGGGGCTGACCTGTACTTCCCGGGTTGAGATCAGGATTGACCAGTACCTCCCGAGTTGAGACAGGGGCTGATCTGTACTTCCTGGGTTAAGACCGGGACTGACCTGTACTTCCTGGGTTGAGATCGGGGCGGACATATACTTCCTGGGTTGAGATCAAGGATGGCCTGTACTTCTCGGGTTGAGACTGGGGTTGACCTGTACTTCCCGGGTTGATACCGGGGCTGACCTGTATTTCCCGGGTTATAATCGGGGCTTATCTGTACCTCCCGTGTTGAAACCAGGGCTGACCTGTACTTCTTGGGTTGAGACTGGGGCAAACCTGTACTTCCCGTCTTGAGACCGGGGTTGACATGTACTTTCCTGGTTGAGACCTGAAGCTGACCTGTACTTCCTGAGTTGAGATCGGCGCTGACTTGTACCTTCCAAGTAGAGATCGGAGCTAACTTGTACTTCTCGAGTTGAGATGGAGGCTGAACTATACTTCCCAGGTTGAGACCAGGCCTGACATGTACTTCCCAGGTTGAGACCGGAGCTAACCTGTACCTCCCGGGTAGAGACTGAAGCTGACCTGTATCTCTTGGGTTGAGACCGGGTCTGACTTGTACATTTTGGGTTGAGACCGGGGCTGACCCGTACCTCCCAGGTTGAGACTAGGGCTAATATCTACTTCCTAGGTTGAGACTGGTGCTGACCTGTACTTTCTGGGTTGAGACCGGGTCTGAGCTGTACTTCCCGGGTTGAGAGACCTGCACTTTGCGGGTTGAGACTGGGGCTGACCTGTACATCCCTGGTTTAGACTAGGGATGACCTGTACTTCCCGGGTTGAGACTGGGGCTGACCTGTACTTCCCCGGTTGAGACTGAGGCTGACCTGTACATCCCGGGTTGAGACCGGGGCTGACCTGTACCTCCTGGATTGAGACCGGGGCTAACTTGTACTTCCTAGGTTGAGACCGGGGATGAACTGATGGCACTGTACTGAGATTGGGGTTGACCTGTACTTCCCCGGGTTGAGACCGGGGCTAACCTGTACTTCCCGGGTTTACACCTGAGGCTGATCTGTACTTTCTGGGTTGAGACCGGGGCTAAAACGTACCTCCCGGGTTGAGACCGGGGCTTATATATACCTCCCGGGTTGAGACTACGGTTGACCTGTACCTCCCGGGTTGAGACCGGGGATGACTTGTACCTCCCGGGTTTAGACTGGGGCTGACCTGTACTTCCCGGGTTAAGATCGGGGTTAACCCTACCTCCCGAGTTGAGACCGGAGCTGACCTGTTCTTCCCGGGTTGAGACCGGGGCTAACCTGTACTTCTTGGGTTGAGATCGGGGTGGACCTGTACCTCCCGGGTTGAGACCGGGGCAGTCTTGTACATCCCAGGTTGAGACCGGGCCTAACCTGTACTTCCCAGGTTGATACTGGAGTTGACATGTACCTCCCGGGTTGAGACTGAGGCTGACCTATACCTCTCGAGTTGAGACGGGGGCTGACCTATACTTCCCGACTTGAGACCGGGGCTAACCTGTACCTCCAGGGTTGAGACCGGGGCTGACCTGTATCTTTTAGATTGAGAACGATGCTAACTTGTACCTCTCGGGTTGAGATGAGGGCTGACCTGTACTTCCCAAGTTGAGGTCGTGGGTGACCTGTTTCTCCCGGTTTAGGACTGGGGCTGACCTGTACCACCCACGTTGAGACCAAGGCTGACCAGTACTTCCCGGATTGAGACCGGGGCTGACCTGTACTTCCCGGGTTGAAACGAGGCTGACCTGTACCTCTCGAGTTGAAACGGGGGCTGACCTGTACTTTTTGGGTTGAGATAGAAGCTGACCTGTAATTCCCGGGTTGAGACCGGGGCTGACCTTTACTTCCCTGTTTGAGACCAGGGTTGACCTGTATTTTTGGGGTTGAAACCGGGGCTGACCTGTACTTCTCGAGTTTAGACCGGTGCTGACCTGTATTTCCCAGATAGAGATCGGGGTTGACCTATACCTCCTGAGTTGAGACCGGGGCTAACCTATACCTCCCTGGTTAAGACCGGGGCTGACCTGTACTTCCCGGGTTAAGATCGGGACTGACCTGTACTTCCCGGGTTAAGACCGGGATTGACCTGTACTTCCCAAGTTGAGACTGGGGCTGACCTGTAC
Source organism: Panax stipuleanatus (assembly GCA_020205555.1). NCBI lineage: Eukaryota > Viridiplantae > Streptophyta > Magnoliopsida > Apiales > Araliaceae > Panax > Panax stipuleanatus. The sequence continues at coordinate 87,059,246 of CM035118.1, forward strand.
CTCCCGAGTAAAAATCGGGGCTGACCTGTACCTCAAGGGTTAAGACCGGGGATGACCTGTACTTCTCGAGTTGAGACCGGGGCTAACTAGTACCTACCGAGTTAAGACCGGGGCTAACCTGTACTGCCCGGAATGAGACCGGGGCTGACTTGTACTTTTGGGGTTGAGACTGGGGCTGACCTGTACTTCCTGTGTTGAGATCGGGGCTTAACTGTACTTTCCGGGTTGAGATTGGAGCTGATCTATATTTTTTGGGTTGATACCGGGGCTGACCTTTTCTTCCCGGGTTAAGACCGGGGCTGACATGTACCTCCCGGGTTGAGATGGGGGCTGACCTGTACTTCTCGGGTTGAGATCGGGGATGAACTAATAGCCCGATATTGAGACCGGGGTTGACCTGTACTTCCCAGGTTGAGACCGGGGCTGACTTGTACTTTTCGGGTTGAGACCTGAGGCTAACCTGTACTTCTCGGGTTGAGACCGGGGATGACCTGTATCTTCTAGGGTGAGGCCGGGGCTGACATGTACCTCCTGAACTGATGACGAGGTTAACTTGTACCTCTCGGGTTGAGACGGGGGCAGACCTGTACTTCCCGGGTTAAGACCGTGGCAAACCTGTATCTCCTGGGTTGGGATCGTGGCTAAACTGTACCTCCCACGTTGAGACCAAGCCTGATCGGTACTTCCCGTGTTGAGCCCGGGGCTGGCCTGTGCTTCCCGGTTGAGGCTGAGGCAAACCTATACCTCCCGGGTTGAGACCGGGGATAACCTGTACCTCTCGAGTTAAAACCGGGGCAAACCTATACCTTCTGGGTTGAGACCGGAGCTGACTTGTACTTCTCAGGTTGAGATCGGGGCTGACCTGTACCTCTCAGGTTGAGACCGAGACTAATATGTACCTCCTGAGTTGAGACTGGGGCTGACCTATACTTCCTGGGTTGAGACTGGGGTTAACCTGTACTTTCCAGGTTGAGACCGGGGCTGACCAGTACTTCACGGGTTAAGACTGGGGGTTACCTGTACTTCCCGGGCTGAGACCGGGGCTGACCTGAACTTCCCGGGTTGAGACTGAGGCTGACCTGTACTTCCTAAGTTGAGACCGAGGCTGACCTATACTTTTTGAGTTGAGGCCGAGGCTGACCTTTACCTACCAGGTTGAGACCGGGGTTGACCTATACCTTCCGGGTTGAGACCGGGGTTGACTTGTAATTCCTGGGTTGAGACCGGGGCTTAACTGATGGCACCGTACTGAGACTAGGGTTGACCTGTACTTCTTTTGGTTGAGACCGGGGCTAACCTGTACCTCCCGGGTTGAGACCTGAGGCTGACCTGTACTTTCAGGGTTAAAACTGGGGCTGGCACGTACCTCCTGGGTTGAGATCGGGGCTGACACGTAACTCCTGATTTGAGATTGGGGCTGACCTGTACCTCTCGGGTTGAGACCGGGGCTGGCTTGTACCTCCCGGGTTTAGACTGGGCCTGACCTATACTTCCCGGGTTGAGATCGAGGTTGACTTGTACCTCCCGGGTTGAGACCAGAGCTCACCTGTACTTCCCCGGGTTGAGACCGGGGCTGACCTATACTTCCAGGGTTGAGATCGGGGCTGATCTGTACCTCCCAGGTTAAGACCGAGGCAGACCTGTACTTCTCGGGTTGAGACTGGGGCTGACATGTACTTCCTAGGTTGAAACTGGACCTGACATGTACTTTTTGGGTTGAGATTGGAGTTGACCTGTACCTCCCGGGTTGAGGCTGAGGCTGACCTGTACCTCTCGGGTTAAAACTGGGGTTGACCTATACTTCCTGACTTGAGACCGGGGCTGACCTGTACATCCAGGGTTGAGACCGGGGCTGACCTGTATCTTCTAGGGTGAGGCCGGGGTTGACCTATACGTCCCGGATTGATAACGAGGTTAACCTGTACCTATCGGGTTGAGACGGGGGCTGACCTGTACATCCCGGGTTATGACCGTGGCTGGCCTGTATCTCCCGGGATGGGATCGGGGCTAAACTGTACCTCCCACATTGAGACCAGGGCTGACCAGTACTTTCTGTGTTGAGACCGGGGCTGACCTGTGCTTCCCGGGTTGAGGCCGGGGCAAACCTATACCTCCCGGGTTGAGACCGAGGCTAACCTGTACCTCTCGGGTTGAAATGGGGGCTGACCTGTAATTCCCGGGTTGAGACCAGGGCTGACCTGTACTTCTTGGGATGAGACCGGGGCTGACCTGTACTTCTCAAGTTGAGACTAGGGCAGACCTATACTTCCTGGGTTGAGACCGGGGCTGACCTTTACTTCTCAAGTTGAGACTAGGGCAGACCTATAATTCCTAGGTTGAGACCGGGGCTGACCCGTACCTCCCTAGTTGATACCAGGGCTGACCTCTACCTCTCGGGTTGAAACGGGGGAGGACCTGTACTTCCCAGTTTGAGATCGGGGCTGACCTGTACTTCTCGGGTTGAGATTGAGGCTGACCTGTATTTCCCGATTTGAGACCGGGGCTGACCTGTACTTCCTGGGTTTAGACCGATGCTGACCTGTACTTCCTGGGTTGAGACCGGGGCTGACCTTTACTTCTCAAATTTAGACCAGGGCTGACCTGTACATCCCGGGTTGAGACTGGGGCTGACCTAAACCTCCCAAGTTAAGACCGGGGCTGACCGGTACCTCTCGAGTTGAAACTGAGGCTGGCCTGTACTTCTTGGGTTGAGACCAGGGCTGACCTGTACTTCTCGGGTTAAAATCGGGGCTGACCTATACATCCTGGGTTGAGACCTAGGCTGACCAGTACTTCCCAGGTTGAGACCTGGGCTGACCTGTACTTTGCGGGTTGAGGTCGGGGCAATCCTATACCTCCCGGGTAGAGACCGAGGCTGACCTGTACCTCTCGGATTGAAACCGGGACTAATATGTACTTCCCAGGTTGAGACTGGGGCTGACCTATACTTCCCGGGTTAAGACTTGGGTTAACTTGTACTTCCCGGGTTTAGACCGGGGCTGACCTGTACTTCCCGGGTTGAGACTGGGGCTGACCTGTACTTCCCGCGTTAAGACCAGGGTGGACCTGTAATTCCCGGGCTGAGACTGAGGCTGACCTGTACTTCCCATGTTCAGACCGAGACTGACCTATACTTCCCGGGTTGAGGCCGGGGCTGACTTTTACTTCCCAGGTTGTGACCGGGGTTGACCTATACATTCAGGGTTGAGATCAGGGATGACTTGTACTTCCTGGGTTGAGACCGAGGCTGAACTGATGGCACCGCACTGAGACTAGGGTTGACCTGTAGTTCTCCGGGTTGAGACCGTGGCTGACCTGTACCTCCCGGGTTGGGTTGAGACCGGGGCTGACACGTACCTCCCGTGTTGAGATCAGTGCTTACATGTACCTTCTAGTTTGAGACTGGGGCTGACCTGTACCTCCCGGGTTAAGACCGGGGCAGACTTGTACCTCCCGAGTTTAGACTGAGGCTGACTTATACTTCCCGGGTTGAGACCGGGGTTGACCGGTACCTCTCGGGTTAAAACCGGGGCAAACCTGTACCTTCTGGGTTGAGACCGGAGCTGACTTGTACTTCTCGGGTTGAGACCGGGGCTGACCTGTACCACTCAGGTTTAGACCGAGACTAATATGTACCTCCCGGGTTGAGACTGGGGCTGACCTATACTTCCTGGGTTGAGACTGGGGTTAACCTGTACTTTCCAGGTTGAGACCGGGGCTGACCTGTACTTCCCGGGTTGAGACTGGGGGTGACCTGTACTTCCCGGGTTGAGACCGGGGCTGACTTGAACTTCCCGGGTTGAGACTGAGGCTGATCTGTATTTCCTATGTTGAGACCGAGGCTGACCTATACTTTTCGAGTTGAGGCCGAGGCTGACCTTTACTTACCAGGTTGAGACCGGGGTTGACCTATACCTCCCGGGTTGAGACCGGGGTTGACTTGTACTTCCTGGGTTGAGACCGAGGCTTAAAAGATGGCACCGTACTGAGACTAGGGTTGACCTATACTTCTCCAGGTTGAGACCGGGGCTAACCTGTACCTCCCGGGTTGAGACCTGAGGCTGACCTGTACTTTCAGGGTTGAGACCGGGGCTGACACGTACCTCTCGGGTTGAGATCTGGGCTGACCCGTACCTCCTGATTTGAGACTGGGGCTGACCTGCACCTCTCGGGTTGAGACCGTGGCTGACTTGTACCTCCCGGGTTTAGACTGGGCCTGACCTATACTTCCCGGGTTGAGATCGGGGTTGACCTGTACCTCCCGGGTTGAGACCAGAGCTCACCTGTACTTCCACGGGTTGAGACCGGGGCTGACCTATACTTTCCGGGTTGAGATCGGGGCTGACCTGTACCTCCCAGGTTGAGACCGAGGAAGACCTGTACTTCTCGGGTTGAGACCGTGGCTGACATGTACTTCCTGGGTTGAAACTGGACCTGACATGTACTTTTTGGGTTGAGACTGGAGCTGACCTGTACCTCCCGGGTTGAGACTGAGGCTGACCTGTACCTCTCGGGTTAAAACTGGGGTTGACCTATACTTCCTGACTTGAGACCGGGGCTGACCTGTACATCCAGGGTTGAGACCGGGGCTGACCTGTATCTTCTAGGGTGAGGCCGGGGTTGACCTATACATCCCGGATTGATAACGAGGTTAACCTGTACCTATCGGGTTGAGACGAGGGCTGACCTTTACTTCCCGGGTTATGACCGTGGCTGACCTATATCTCCCTGGTTGGGATCGGGGCTAAACTGTACCTCCCACATTGAGACCAGGGCTGACCAGTACTTCCTGTGTTGAGACCGGAGCTGACCTGTGCTTCCCGGGTTGAGGCCGGGGCAAACCTATACCTCCCGGGTTGAGACCGAGGCTAACCTGTACCTCTCGGGTTGAAACGGGGGCTGACCTGTAATTCCCGGGTTGAGACCAGGGCTGACCTGTACTTCTTGGGATGAGACCGGGGCTGACCTGTACTTGTCAAGTTGAGACTAGGGCAGACCTATACTTCCTGGGTTGAGACCGGGGCTGACCCGTACCTCCCTGGTTGATACCGGGGCTGACCTCTACCTCTCGGGTTGAAACGGGGGAGGACCTGTACTTCACAGTTTGAGACCGGGGCTGACCTATACTTCTCGGGTTGAGATTGGGGCTGACCTGTATTTCCCGATTTGAGACCAGGGCTGACCTGTACTTCCTGGGTTTAGACCGATGCTGACCTGTACTTCCCGGGTTGAGACCGGGGCTGACCTGTACTTCTCCGATTTAGACCAGGGCTGACCGGTACATCCCGGGTTGAGATTGGGGTTGCCCTAAACCTCCCGAGTTAAGACCGGGGCTGACTTGTACCTCTCGATTGAAACTGAGGCTGGCCTGTACTTCTCGGGTTGAGACCAGGGCTGACCTGTACTTCTCGGGTTAAAATCGGGGCTGACCTATACATCCTGGGTTGAGACCTGGGCTGACCAGTACTTCCCGGGTTGAGACCTGGGCTGACCTGTACTTCTCGGGTTAAAATTGGGGCTGACCTATACATCCTGGGTTGAGACCTGGGCTGACCAGTACTTCCCGGGTTGAGACCTGGGCTGACCTGTACTTTGCGGGTTGAGGTCGGGGTAAACCTATACCTCCCGGGTAGAGACCAAGGCTGACCTGTAGCTCTCGGGTTGAAATCGGGACTAATATGTACTTCCCAGGTTGAGACTGGGGCTGACCTATACTTCCCAGGTTAAGACTTGGGTTAACCTGTACTTCCCGGGTTTAGACCGGGGCTGACCTGTACTTCCCGGGTTGAGACTGGGGCTGACCTGTACTTCCCGCGTTAAGACCAAGGCGGACCTGTAATTCCCGGGTTGAGACTGAGGCTGACCTGTACTTCCCATGTTCAGACCGAGACTGACCTATACTTCCCGGGTTGAGGTCGGGGCTGACCTTTACTTCCCAGGTTGAGACCGAGAGGAGTTTACCGGGCCCAATAGGCCGAAGCCAGGATTGGGGTAGCAGAGTTCGGGATCGGGTATCTGAGATCTTTGGGTCAGAACTCAGACCCAGCTGGTATTATACGGATCGGGCATTTTAGTCCTACGAGACCGGGGCCCAGACCAACATAATGATGATCGGGATAGGACTACCGAGTCCTACGAGACCGGGGCCCAGACTAATATAATGATGATCGAGATCAGACTACCGAGCCCTTCGGGACGGGGTTCAGACCACTTTGTAAGGCCCATACCGAAAGTTATTTCTCGGATGGAGCCCGGAGCAATAAGGAGTCTAAAGGATTAAAGGTTTTAACCCTAATCCTATCTCAATACCAACTCTTATAAAGCAAGTGGTTGGATAACTACCAACTTGTACTTTTAAAGGAGATTGCGTTGGACCCAAACAATGGTAACTGTCATGTTTAGGAGTCCTAATTCGACTGGGACATGGACTCTAGAGGCGGTGAGAATGACTATAAATACAAAGCTTGACCTAATGGTAAAAGCTAATATTCACTTGAGCACTATACACTACTGCCTCCATTGTTAACTTTGTAACCAGCCTGTACTTATTCTCACACCGGAGCCATCATCCGGCGGCCACAGCCGTCAAGCTTCGTTTGTGACGTGTTATTGTGCAGGTTTGAGCGCGCGAATTTGGTGATTGAACGCGCCGACAAAATTTGACGTTAACAATGTTGATATTATTAATTGAAACCCCCGGTACTAGATCTCCTAGCTAAAGTACGTACGTATAATGACCGACTCTAATCATTTATGTAATATTTTCTAGCTAGGCCGCCTCATCTTAATAATTCACCAAAAAATAAAAAATAATTTTAAATTTTGTAAATAAGATTAATATTTTTGTGAAATTAAAAGAGTATTAATTAGTTAAACTTCTTTTCAAAATCACAGGTGGTATATATATATATATATAGTGACAGTAGTGCAATACACACACAATGATTAACCTAATTTTAGTATCATCCATATCATAACATGCATGGAGAAAAGAAAAGGGGAGGGATAAGAGTTAATAATGTAAGAAATAAGAATAATTGTGCTTTAGGAAAGGCAAAGATACTTAGACTAATCGACAAAGTTAGTAGCTAGTAGCAGCTATGTATATCAAAATTATATTATATTATATTATGTGGGATTCTATTCTTCTTTATCCAATCTGACTACTAAGACTAACTGATTTTATCCTAAAAAAATTCATTCAAAATTCAAACGCTAAAGGAAGCTAAAAAGGATGGTCTTTATTTATTTTGCATTTGCATTACTTGAAAAATATTCTTATAGGCTTTACGGAAAGCAATAGGAATAGGAGGTGCATTTACTGGCTGTACTGTCAGGTTTGTTTCAGAGAATCATAAACTGCCAATGCTACATATATTATAATTACAAGAAATAAAATAATATATTTGTTGTTTCTAATTTATTCAAGGATCAATGTTTGTTTGTTTGTTTGGTTCGACTATTGGAAGTTTAGTTTGGGGATTAGCCGTCATTATTTTAGTTTGAGGTCGGGGTAAACCTATACCTCCCGGGTAGAGACCAAGGCTGACCTGTAGCTCTCGGGTTGAAACCGGGACTAATATGTACTTCCCAGGTTGAGACTGGGGCTGACCTATACTTCCCAGGTTAAGACTTGGGTTAACCTGTACTTCCCGGGTTTAGACCGGGGCTGACCTGTACTTCCCGGGTTGAGACTGGGGCTGACCTGTACTTCCCGCGTTAAGACCAAGGCGGACCTGTAATTCCCGGGTTGAGACTGAGGCTGACCTGTACTTCCCATGTTCAGACCGAGACTGACCTATACTTCCCAGGTTGAGGTCGGGGCTGACCTTTACTTCCCAGGTTGAGACCGGGGTGAACCTATACATTCCGGGTTGAGACCGGGGCTGACTTGTACTTCCTGGTTGAGACCGGGGCTGAACTAATGGCACCGTACTGAGACTAGGGCTGACCTGTACTTCTCCGGGTTGAGACCGTGGCTGACCTGTATCTCTCGGGTTGGGTTGAGACCGGGGCTGACACGTACCTCCCGTGTTGAGATCAGTGCTTACATGTACCTTCCAGTTTGAGACTGGGGCTGACCTGTACCTCTCGGGTTAAGATCGGGGCGGACTTGTACCTCCTGAGTTTAGACTGAGGCTAACTTATACTTCCCGGGTTGAGATCGGGGTTGACCTGTATCTCCTGGGTTGAAATCGGAGCTCACCTGTACTTCCTGGGTTGAGATCGGGGCTGACTTGTACCTTCCACGTTGAGACCAAGGCAGACCTGTACTTGTTAGGTTTAGACCGGGGCTGACCTGTACTTCCTGGGTTGAGACCGGACCTGACCTATACTTTCTGGGTTGAGACTGGAGCTGACCTGTACCTCCCGGGTTGAGACTGAGGCTGACCTGTACCTCTCGGGTTAAGACGGGGGCTGACCTATACTTCCCGACTTGAGACCGGGGATGACTTGTACATCCATGATTGAGACCGGGGCTGACCTGTATCTTATGGGGTGAGGCCGGGGCTGACCTGTACCTCTTGGATTGATAACGAGGTTAAGCTGTACCTCTCGGGTTGAGACGTAGGTTGACCTGTACTTCCCGGGTTGAGACCGTGGCAGACCTGTATCTTCTGGGTTGGGACCGGGGCTAAATTATACCTCCCACGTTGAGACCAGGCCTGACCAGTACTTCCCGTGTTGAGACCGGGGCTGACTTATACTTCCCGGGTTGAGGCCAGGGCAAACCGATACCTCCTAGGTTGAGACCAAGGCTCACCTGTACCTCTTGAGTTGAAATGGGGCTGACCTGTACTTCCCGGGTTGAGACCGGGGCTGACCTGTACTTCTCGGGTTGAGACCGGGGCTAACCTATACTTCTTGGGTTGAGATCGGGGCTACCCTGTTCCTCCCTGGTTGATACCGGGGCTGACCTGTACCTCTCGTGTTGAAACGTGGGAGGACTTGTACTTTCGAGTTTGAGACTGGGGCGGACATGTACTTCTCAGGTTGAGATCGGGGCTGACCTGTATTTCTAGGTTTGAGACCGGGGCTGACCTGTTCTTCCTGGGTTTAGACCGATGTTGACCTGTTGAGACCGGGGTTGACATGTACTTCTCGGATTTAGACTAGGGCTGACCTGTACCTCCCAGGTTGAGACTGGGGCTGACCTATACCTCCCGAGTTAAGACCGGGGCTGACCTATACCTCCCGAGTTAAGACCGGGGCTGGCCTGTACTTCCCGGGTTGAGACCAGGGCTGACCTGTACTTCCTGGATTAAAATTGGGGCTGACCTGTACATCCCGGGTTGAGACCAGGGCTGACCAGTACTTCCCGGGTCGAGACCTGGGCTGACCTGTACTTCCCGGGTTGAGGTCGGGGCAAACTTATACCTCCCGGGTTGAGACCGAGGTGGACCTGTACCTCTCGGGTTAAAACGGGGGCTGACCTGTACTTCCTGAGTTGAGACTAGGGCTGACTTGGACTTCACGGGTTGAGACCGGGGTTGACCTGTACTTCCCTGGTTGAGACAGGGGCAGACCTGTATTTCCCGGGTTGAGACTGGGGCTGACCTGTACTTCTTGGGTTTAGACTGGGGCTGACCTGTACTTCCCGGGTTGAGACCGGGGTTGACCTGTACTTCTCAGATTTAGACCAGGGCTGACCTGTACCACCCGAGTTGAGACCGGGGCTGACCTATACCTCCCGAGTTAAGATCGAGGCTGACCTGTACTTCCCGAATTGAGACTGGGGCTGGCTTATACCTCCCGGGTTGAGATCGGGACTGACCTGTACTTTTTAGGTTGAGACTGGGCTAACCTGTACCTCTCTGGTTGATACCGGGGCTGACCTTTACCTTCTAGGTTAAGACCGAGGCTGACCTGTACTTTCTTGGTTGAGACCGGGGCTGACCTGTACTTCTTGAGTTGAGATCGGTGCTGATCTGTACTTCTCGGGTTGAAACCGGGGCTGACCTATACCTCCTGCTTTGAAATCGGTTCTGACCTGTACATCATGTGTTGAGACCGGGGCTGACCAGTATTTTTTTGGTTGAAACTGGGGCTGACCTGTACTTCACGGGTCGAGACTGGGGCCGACCTGTACTGCCCGAGTTGAGATCGGGGTTGACCTGTACTTCTTGGGTTGAGAACGGGGCTGACCTGTACTTCTCGGGTTGAGACAAGGGCTGACCTGTACTTCTTAGGTTGATACTGGGGCTGACCTGTACCTCCTAGGTTTAGACCGGGGTTGACCTGTACTGCCCGGGTTGAGATTGGGAATGACCTGTATTTCCCGGGTTGAGACCGGGGCTGACCTATACTTCTCGGGTTGAGACCGGGGATGACCTGTACCTTCCGGGTTGAGACTGGGGCTTTTCTATACCTCCCGGGTTGAGACCAGGGCTGACCTGTACTTCCCGGGTTATGACCGGGGATTACCTGTACCTCCGGGGTTAAGACCGGGGCTGACCGGTACTTCTTAAGTTTAGCATGGGGTTGACCTATACTTCCCGGGTTGAGACTGGGGCTGACCTATACTTACCGGGTTGAGATTGAGGCTGACGGGTACCTCTCGGTTTCAGACGGGGTTGACCTGTACCTTGTAGGTTATGACCGGGGCTTACCTGTACTTCCCGGGTTGAGATCGGGGCTGAACTGTAGGTCACGGTTTAAAACTGGGCTGACCTGTACCTCCCGAATTGAGACAGGTGCTGACCTGTACCTCTCGTGTTGAGACTTGGGATGACCTGTACTTCCCGGGTTGACACCAGGGCTGACCTGTACCTCCCAGGATGAGATCGATGTTGTCCTGTACCTCTAGGGTTGAGATTGGAGCTGATCTATACCTCCTGGGTTAAGACCGGGGCTGACTTGTACCTCCCGAATTGAGACCGGGGCTGACCTGTACATCCCAGGTTGAGATCGGGGCTGACATGTACTTCTTGGGTTGAGGCAGGGGCTGACCTGTACATCCCGAGTTCAGACTGGGGCTGACCTATACTTCCCAGGTTGAGACATGGGCTGACCTATACTTCCCTAGTTGAGATCGAGGCTGATCTGTACTTCCCGGGTAGAGACCGGGGCTGACCTGTACCTCCTGGGTTGAGACCGGGGCTGACCTAAACTTCTCGGGTTGAGACCGAAGCGGACCTGTACTTCTCAAGTTGAGATCGGGGCTGACCTGTACCTCCCGGGTTGAGACTAGGGCTGGCCTGTACCTCCCGGGTTGAGACCGGGGCTGACTTGAACTTCCCGAGTTGAGACCAGGGCTGACTTGTACCTCCCAGGTTTAGATCGGAGCGGACCTGTACTTCCCGGGTTTAGATCGAAGTTGACCAGTACCTCCCGTGTTGAGACCAGAGTTGATCTGTACCTTCCGGATTGAGACCAGAGTTGATCTGTACCTCCCGTGTTAAGACCAGAGTTGATCTGTACCTTTCGAATTGAGACCAGAGCTGATCTGTACTTTTAGGGTTGAGATTGAGGTTGACCTGTACTTCTCGGGTTGAGATCGGGGCTGACCTGTACTTCCCGGGTTGAGACCAGAGCTAACCTGTACTTCTTAGGTTGAGACCGGGGCTGACCTGTACTTCTCGAGTTGAGACCGGGGCTGACCTGTACCTCCTAGGTTGAGACCGAGGCTGACCTGTACCTCCCGGGTTGAGACCGAGGCTGACCTGTACTTCTCGGGTTAAGATTAGAGCTAACCTGTATCTCCCGGGTTGAGACCGGGGCTGACCTGTACTTTTCGGTTAGAGACCGGGCCTGACTTGTAATTCCTGGGTTGAGAATGTGGCTGACTTGTACCTCTCGGGTTCAAACAAAGGCTGACCATTACTTCTCGGGGTGAGACCGGGGCTGACCTGTCCTTCCCGAGTTGAGAACGTGGCTAACCTGTACCTCCCGGGATGAGACTTGGGCTGACCTGTTCTTCCCGAGTTGAGACTGGGGCTAACCTGTACCTCCCGGGTTAAGACCGGGGCTAACTTGTATTTCCTTGGTTGAGACCGGGGCTGACCTGTACTTTCTGGATTGAGACCGGGACTGACCTGTACCTCCCGATTTGAGACCGGGGATGACCTGTACTTCTCGGGTTGAGATCGGGGTTGAACTGATTGCCCGGTACTGAGATCGATGTTGACCTGTACTTCCCAGGTTGAGACCGAGTATGACCTGTACTTCCCGGTTTGAGACCGAGGCTGACTTGTACTTTCTGGGTTGAGACTGGGGCTGACATGTACCTCTTCGGTTGATACCGGGGCTTACATGTACCTCCCGTGATTAGACTAGGGCGAACTTGTACCACCCGGGTTGAGACCAGGGTTGACTTGTACCTCCCGAGTTTAGGCCGGGGCTGACCCGTACTTCCCAGATTAACAGCGGGGCTGACCTGTACCTCCCGGGTTGAGATCGGGGCTGACCTATACTTCCTGAGTGGAGATCGAGGTTGACCTGTATTTCCCGGGTTGAGATCGGGCCTGACCTTAGTTCTCGGGTTGATATCGGAGCTTATTTGTACCTCCTAGGTTGAGACTGAGGATGACCTGTACCTCTCAGGTTGACAACGGGGCTGACCTGTACTTCCCGGGTTGAGACCGAGGTTAGCCTGTTCTTTTCGGGTTTAGGCCGGGGCTTACCTATACTTCCCGGATTGAGACCGGGGCTAACCTGTACTTCCCGAGTTGAGACCAGGCCTGACCTGTACTTTCTAAGTTGAGATCGGAGCTGACCTGTACCTCCCGGGTTGAGACTGAGGCTGACCTGTACCTCTCAGAATGAGACCGGGGCTAACCTGTACTTCCCGGGTTGAGACCAGGGCTGACCTATTTTCCTGGGTTGAGACCGGAGCTGACATGTACTTTTTGGGTTGAGACCGTGGCTGACTTATACTTCTCAGATTGAGACCGAGGATGACCTGCACCTCCCTGGTTGAGACCGGGGCTGTCCTGTACTTCTCGGGTTAGATCAGGGCTGAGCTGTACTGCCCGGGTTGAAATCGGGGCTTACCTAGACTTCCCGGGTTCAGACTGGGGCTGACTTGTACCTCCCGAGTTAAGACCGGGGCTGACCTATACCTCCTTGATTGAGAACGGGGTTGACCTGTACTTTTCGGGTTAAGATCGGGGCTCACTTGTAGTTCCTGGCTTGAGACAGGAGCTGACCTGTACCTCCCTAGTTGGGACCGGGGCTGACCTGTACCTCCCGCGTTGAGACCGAGGCTGTCCTATACTTCCCGTCTTGAGACCGGGGCTAACCTGTACCGTCCGGGTTAACACCGGGGCTGACCTGTATAACCCGGGTTGAGTCCGTGGTTGACCTATACTTTTTGGATTGAGATCGGGGCTGACCTGTACCTCTCGGGTAAAGACCGGGGCTGACCTGTACTTACCAGTTTGAGATCGGAGCTGACCTGTTCTTCCCAGGTTGATATCGGGGCTGACCTGTACCTCCCAGGTTAAAACTAGAGCTAACATGTACCTCCCGGGTTGAGACCGGGGCTGACCTGTACTTTCTAGGTTAAGATCGGGGCTGACCAGTACCTCTCAGATTAAGACCGGGGCTGGCCAGCACCTTTCGAATTGAGACTGGTGCTGACCTGTACTTCACGTGTTGAGACAGGGGCTGACCTATACCTCCCGGGTTAAGACCGGGGCTGACCTGTACTTCTCGGGTTAAGAATGGGGCTGACTGGTACTTCCCAAGTTGAGATTGGGGCTGACCTGTACTTCCCGGGTTGAGACTGAGGCTTACTTGTACCTCTTGGGTTAGACGGGGGCTGACCTGTACTTCTCAGGTTGTGATCGGGGTTTACCTGTACTTTCCGGGTTGAGACCGGGGCTGACCTGTATGTCCCGATTTAAAATCGGGGCTGACATGTACCTCACGGGTTGAGATCGGGGCTGACCTGTACCTCCCGTGTTGTGACTTGGGATGACCTGTACTTCTCGGGTTGAGATCGGGGCTGACCTGTACTTCTTGGATTTAGACCAGGGCTGACTTGTTCCTCTCAGGTTGAGATTGGGGTTGACCAATACCTCCCAAGTTAAGACCGGGGCTGACCTATACCTCTCGAGTTGAAACGGGGTCTGGCCTGTAGTTCTTGGGATGAGACCAGGGCTGTACTGTACTTCCCGAGTTGAAATTAGGGCTGACCTGTATGTCCCGGGTTGAGACTAGGGCTGACCAGTACTTCCCGAGTTGAGACCTGGGCTGACCTGTACTACTCAGGTTGAGGTCGGGGCTGACCTGTACCTTCCGGATTGAGACCGGGGCTGATCTATACCTCCCGGGTTGAGATTGGGACAGACCTGTTCTTTTTAGGTTGAGACTGGGGCTGACCTGTACCTCTATGTTTGATTCCGGGGCTGACCTTTACCTCTTAGGTTGAGATCGGTGCTGATCTGTACTTCTCGGGTTATAACCGAGGCTGACCTATACCTCCCGGGTTGAAATCGGGGCTGACCTGTACTTCTCGGGTTGAGACCGGGGCTGACCTGTACTTTTTGGGTTGAGACTGGGCTGACCTGTACTTTTTGGGTTGATACCGGGACTGACCTGTACCTCCCAGGTTTAGACCGGGCTGACCTGTACTACCCGGGTTGTGATCGGGGATGGCCTGTACTTCCCGGGTTGAGACCGGGGCTGACTTATACTTCTCGGGTTGAGACCGGGGATGACCTGTACCTCCTGAGTTGAGACTGTGGCTTTTCTGTACCTCCCGGGTTGAGACCAGGGCTGACCTGTACTTCCCGGGTTATGACCGGGGCTGACCTGTACCTCACGGGTTAAGACCGGGAATGACCTGTACTTCTTGGGTTGAGAATGGGGCTGACCTATACTTCCCGGGTTTAGACCGAGGCGGACGTTGTACTTCCCGGGTTGGTACTGAGGCTGACGTGTACCTCTCGGGTTCAGACGGGGGCTGACCTGTTCTTCCTAGGTTGTACCGGGGTTACCTATACTTCAAGGATTGAGACTGGGGCTGATCTGTACATCACGGTTTAAAACTGGGGCTGACTTGTATCTCCCGGGTTGAGATCGGTGCTGACCTGTACCTCCCGTGTTGAGACTTGGGATGACCTGTATTTCTCGGGTTGAGACCGGGGCTGACCTGTACCTACCGGGATGAGATCGGGGTTGACCTGTACCTCCTGGGTTGAGACCGGGGCTGATCTATACCTCCTAGGTTAAGATCGGGATGACCTATGCCTCTCGAATTGAGACCGGGGCTGACCTGTACATCTCAGGTTGAGATCGGGGCTGACCTGTACTTCTTGGGTTGAGACCGGGGCTGACCTGTACATCCCTAGTTGATACCAAAGCTGACCGACACCTCCCAGGTTGAGACCGGGGCTAACCTGTGCTTTTTGGCTTGATATCGGGGCTGACCTATACTTTTCAAGTTTAGACCGGGGCTGACCTATACTTCCAAGGTTGAGACCGAGGATGATCTGTACTTTTTGGGTAGAGACCGGGGCTGACCTGTACCTCCGGGTTGAAACCGGGGCCGACTTGTACTTCTCAGGTTGAGACTGGGGCTGACCTGTACTTCTCGGGTTGAGACCGGGGCTGACCTGTACCTCCCGGGTTGAGACTGGGGCTGGCTTGTACCTCCCGGGTTGAGACCGAGGCTGAGTTATACTTCCAGGTTGAGACCAGGGCTGACTTGTACCTCCCGGGTTAAGATCGGAGCTGACACGTACTTCCCGGGTTGAGATCGAGGCTGACCTCTACCTCCTAGGTTGAGACCGGAGCTGAAATGTATCTTCCGGGTTGAGATCGGAGCTGATTTATACTTTTGGGGTTGAGATCGAGGCTGACCTACACTTCCCGGGTTGAGATTAGGGCTGACCTGTACTTCCTGGGTTGAGACCGAGAGCTGACCTGTACTTCTCGGGTTGAGACCGGGCCTGAACTGTACTTCTTGAGTTGAGACCGGGGCTGAGCTGTACCTCCCAGGTTGAGATCAGGGCTGACCTGTACCACTTGAGTTGAGACCGAGGCTGACCTGTACTTCTCGGGTTGAGATCGGGGCTGACCTGTACCTCCCGGGTTGAGACTAGGCTGACTTGTACTTCCCTGGTTAAGACCGAGGCTGACCTGTACTTTTCGGGTAGAGATCGGGTTTGACCTATATTTCCCAGGTTGAGAATGTGGCTGACTTGTACCTCTCGAGTTCAGACAGGGGCTGACCTTTACTTCTCGGGTTGAGACCGGGGCTAACCTTTACTTTCCTAGTTGAGACCGTGGCTGACTTGTACCTCCTGTGTTGAAATCGGGGCTGACCTGTACCTCCCAAGTTGAGACCGTGGACAACCTGTACCTCCTGGGTTGAGACTTGGGCTGACCTGTACTTCCCGAGTTGAGACCGGGGCTAACCTGTACCTCCCGGGTTAAGATCGGGGCTGACCTGTATTTCCTGGGTTGAGACCGGGGCTGAATTGTACTTCCTGGGTTGAGACCGATACTGACATGTACCTCCCGATTTGAGACCTAGGATGACCTATACTTCCTGGGTTGAGATCGGGGCTGAACTGATGGCCCGGTACTGAGAACGGTGCTGACCTGTACTACGCGGGTTGAGATTGAGGCTTACCTGTACTTCCCGGGTTGAGACCATGGCTGACATGTACCTCCTGGGTTGATACCGGGGCTTACATGTACCTCCCTGGTTTGAGACTAGGGCTGACCTGTAATTTTTGGGTTGAAACCGGGGCTACATTGTACCTCCCCAGTTTAGACCGGGGCTGACCCGTACTTCCCAGATTAAGAGCGGGGCTGACCTGTACCTCCCAGGTTGAGATCGGGGATGACCTGTACTTCTTGGGTGGAGACCGAGGCAGACCTGTATTTCTCTGGTTGAGACCGGGCCTGATCTGTACTTCCTGGGTTGAGACCGGAGATTATTTGTACCTCCTGGGTTGAGACTAAGGATGACCTGTACCTCTCAGGTTGAGAACGGGGCTGACCTATACTTGCTAGGTTGAGACCGAGGTTAACCTGTACTCTCCGGGTTGAGGCCGGGGCTTACCTGTACTTCCCTGGTTGAGACCGGGGCTGACCTGTACATCCCGGGTTGAGACCAGGCCTGACCTGTACTTTTTGGTTTGAGACCGGAGCTGACCTGTACCTCCCAGGTTGAGACTGAGGCTGACCTGTACCTCTCAGGTTGAGACCGGGGCTAACCTGTACTTTCTGAGTTGAGACCAGGGCTGACCTATTTTCCCGGGTTGAGACCGGAGCTGACCTATACTTCTCGGGTTGAGACCGTGGCTGACCTATACTTCTCAAATTGAGACCGAGGTTGACCTGTACCTCCCTAGTTGAGATCGGGGTTGACCTGTACTTCCCGGGTTAGACCGGGGCTGAGCTGTACTGTCCGGGTTGCTATCGGGGTTGACATGTACTTCCCAGGTTAAGATCGGGGCTGACCTGTACTTCCCGAGTTAAGACCGGGGCTAACCTGTACCTCCCGGGTTGAAAATGGGGCTGACCTGTACTTGTTGGGTTGTGATCGGGGCTCACCTGTACTTCCTGGGTTGAGATCGGAGCAGACCTGTACCCCCCTGGTTGAGATCGAGGCTGACCTATACTTCCCATGTTCAGATCGGGGCTGACCTGTACCTCTCGAGTTGACACCGGGGCTGAGCTGTATAACCTATGTTGAGTCCGTGGCTGACCTGTACTTTTTGGATTGAGATCGGGGCTGACCTGTACCTCCCGGGTTGAGACCGGGGCTGACCTGTACTTACCAGGTTGAGATCGGGGCTGACCTGTACTTCCAAGGTTAATATCGGGGCTGACCTATAACTCTCAGATTAAAATTGGAGCTGACCTGTACCTCCCGGGTTGAGACCGGGGCTGACCTGTACTTTCTGAGTTAAGATCGGGGCTGACCAGTACATCCCAGATTTAGATCGGGGCTGACCAGTACCTTTCTGATTGAGACTGGTGCTGACCTGTACTTCTCGGGTTGAGAATGCGCCTGACTTGTACTTTCCTGGTTTAGACCGGGGCTGACCTGTATGTCCCATTTTAAAATCGGGGCTGACCTGTACCTCCCGGGTTGAGATCGGGGCAGACCTGTACCTCCCGTGTTGAGACTTGGGATGACCTGTACTTCTTGGGTTGAGATCGGGGCTGACCTGTACCTCCCGGGTTAATTTTGAGGCTGATCTATACCTCCTGGTTAAGACCGGGGCTGATCTGTACCTCCCCAAATTGAGACCGGTACTGACTTGTACCTCTCGGGTTGAGATAGGGGCAGACCTGTACCTCCCTGGTTGATACAGGGGATGACATGTACCTCCTAGGTTGAGATCGGGCTGACCTGTACTTCCTGGGTTGATACTAGGGGCTGATCTATACTTTTTGAGTTGAGACCGGGCAAACCTATACATCTTGAGTTGAGACCGGGGCTGACCTTTACTTCCCGGGTTGAGATCGGGGCAGACCTGTACCTCCCAGGTTGAGATCGGGGTTGACCTGTACTTCTCGGGTTGAGACTGGGCAGACTTGTACTTCTCGGGTTGAGACCGGGGCTGACTTATACCTCCATAGTTGAGACCGGGGATGACCTGTACCTCCTGGGTTGAGACCGGGGCTGACCTGTACTTCCCGGGTTGAGACCAGAGCTGACCTGTACTTCCTGGGTTGAGATCAGGGCTGACCTGTACTTCTCGGGCTGAGACCGGGGCTGACCTATACATCCTGGGTTGAGACCTGGGCTGACCAGTACTTCCCGGGTTGAGACCTGGGCTGACCTGTACTTTGCGGGTTGAGGTCGGGGCAAACCTATACCTCTCGGGTAGAGACCAAGGCTGACCTGTACCTCTCGGGTTAAAACCGGGACTAATATGTACTTCCCAGGTTGAGACTGGGCTGACCTATACTTCCCTGGTTAAGACTTGGGTTAACCTGTACCTCCGGGTTTAGACCGGGGCAGACCTGTACTTCCCGGGTTGAGACTGGGGCTGACCTGTACTTCCCGCGTTAAGACCAGGGCGGACCTGTAATTCCCGGGTTGAGACTGAGGCTGACCTGTACTTCCCATGTTTGAGACCGAGACTGACCTATACTTCCCGGGTTGAGGCCGGGGCTGACCTTTACTTCCCAGGTTGAGACCGGGGTTAACCTATACATTCCGGGTGAGACCGGGGCTGACTTGTACTTCCTAGTTGAGACCGGGGCTGAACTGATGGCACCGTACTGAGACTAGGGTTGACCTGTACTTCTCCGGGTTGAGACCGTGGCTGACCTGTACCTCTTGGGTTGAGACCGGGGCTGACACGTACCTCACGTGTTGAGATCAGTGCTTACATGTACCTTCTAATTTGAGACTGGGGCTGACCTGTACCTCTCGGGTTAAGATCGGGGCGGACTTGTACCTCCCGAGTTTAGACTGAGGCTGACTTATACTTCCCGGGTTGAGATCGGGGTTGACCTGTATCTCCCGGGTTGAAATCGTAGCTCACCTGTACTTCCTGGGTTGAGATCGGGGCTGACTTGTACTTCCCAGGTTTAGATCGGGGCTGACTTGTACCTTCCACGTTGAGACCGAGGCAGACATGTACTTGTTAGGTTTAGACCGGGGCTGACCTGTACTTTCTGGGTTGAGACCGGACCTGACCTGTACTTTCTGGGTTGAGACTAGAACTGACCTGTACCTCCCGGGTTGAGACTGAGGCTGACCTGTACCTCTCGGGTTAAGACGGGGGCTGACCTATACTTCCCGACTTGAGACCGGGGATGACTTGTACATCCATGATTGAGACCGGGGCTGACCTGTATCTTATGGGGTGAGGCCGGGCTGACCTGTACCTCTTGGATTGATAACGAGGTTAAGCTGTACCTCTCGGGTTGAGACGTAGGTTGATTTGTACTTCCTGGGTTGAGACCGTGGCAGACCTGTATCTTCTGGGTTGGGACCAGGGCTAAATTATACCTCCCACGTTGAGACCAGGCCTGACCAGTACTTCCCGTGTTGAGTCCAGGGCTGACCTATACTTCCCGGGTTGAGGCCAGGGCAAACCGATACCTCCCAGGTTGAGACCGAGGCTCACCTGTACCTCTTGAGTTGAAACGGGGCTGACCTGTACTTCCCGGGTTGAGACCGAGGCTGACCTGTACTTCTCGGGTTGAGACCGGGGCTAACCTTTACTTCTTGGGTTGAGACCGGGGCTGACCTGTACCTCCCTGGTTGATACCAGGGCTGGCCTGTACCTCTCGTGTTGAAACGTGGGAGTACTTGTACTTTCGAGTTTGAGACTGGGGCGGACATGTACTTCTCAGGTTGAGATCGGGGCTGACCTGTATTTCTAGGTTTGAGACCGGGGCTGACCTGTATTTCCTGGGTTTAGACCGATGTTGACCTGTACTTCCCGGGTTGAGACCGAGGTTGGCATATACTTCTCGGATTTAGACTAGGGCTGACCTGTACCTCCCAGGTTGAGACTGGGGCTGACCTATACCTCCCGAGTTAAGACCGGGGCTGACCTATACCTCCCGAGTTAAGACCGGGGCTGGCCTGTATTTCCCGAGTTGAGACCAGGGCTGACCTGTACTTCCTGGATTAAAATTGGGGCTGACCTGTACATCCCGGGTTAAGACCAGGGCTGACCAGTACTTCCCGGGTCGAAACCTGGGCTGACCTGTACTTCCCGGGTTGAGGTCGGGGCAAACCTATACCTCCCGGGTTGAGACCGAGGTGGACCTGTACCTCTCGGGTTAAAACGGGGGCTGACCTGTACTTCCTGGGTTGAGACCAGGGCTGACCTGGACTTCACGGGTTGAGACCGGGGTTGACCTGTACTTCCCTGGTTGAGACATGGGCAGACCTGTATTTCCCGGGTTGAGACCGGGGCTGACCTGTACTTCTTGGGTTTAGACTGGGGCTGACCTGTACTTCCCGGGTTGAGACCGGGGCTGACCTGTACTTCTCAAGTTTAGACCAGGGCTGACCTGTACCACCCGAGTTGAGACCGGGGCTGACCTATACCTCCCGAGTTAAGATCGGGGCTGACCTGTACCTCCCGGATTGAGACTGGGGCTGTCCTATACCTCCCGGGTTGAGATCGGGACTGACCTGTACTTTTTAGGTTGAGACTGGGCTGACCTGTACCTCTCTGGTTGATACCAGGGCTGACCTTTACCTCCTAGGTTGAGACCGAGGCTGACCTGTACTTTTTTGGTTAAGACCGGGGCTGACCTGTACTTCTTGAGTTGAGATCGGTGCTGATCTGTACTTCTCGGGTTGAAACCGGGGCTGACCTATACCTCCCGCTTTGAAATCGGGTCTGACCTGTACATCATGTGTTGAGACCGGGGCTGACCAGTATTTTTTAGGTTGAAACCGGGGCTGACCTGTACTTCACGGGTTTAGACTGGGGCCGACCTGTACTGCCCGGGTTGAGATCGGGGCTAACCTGTACTTCTTGGGTTGAGAACGGGGCTGACCTGTACTTCTCAGGTTGAGACAGGGGCTGACCTGTACTTCTTAGGTTTATACCGGGGCTGACCTGTACCTCCCATGTTTAGACCGGGGTTGACCTGTACTGCCCGGGTTGAGATTGGGAATGACCTGTATTTCTCGGGTTGAGACCGGGGCTGACCTATACATCTCGGGTTGAGACCGGGGATGACCTGTACCTTCCGGGTTGAGACTGGGGCTTTTCTATACCTCCCGGGTTGAGACCAGGACTGACCTGTACTTCCTGGGTTATGACCGGGGATGACCTGTACCTCCGGGGTTAAGACCGGGGCTGACCGGTACTTCTTGAGTTTAGAATGGGGTTGACCTATACTTTCCGGGTTGAGACCGGGGCTGACCTGTACTTACCGGATTGAGACTAAGGCTGACGGGTACCTCTCGATTTCAGACGGGGTTGACCTGTACCTCGTAGGTTATGACCGGGGCTTACCTGTACTTCCCGGGTTGAGATCGGGGCTGACCTGTACGTCACAGTTTGAAACTGGGTTGACCTGTACCTCCCGAATTGAGACCGGTGCTGACCTGTACCTCTCTTGTTGAGACTTGGGATGACCTGCACTTCCCAGGTTGACACCGGGGCTGACCTGTACCTCCCAGGATGAGATCGGTGTTGTCCTGTACCTCTAGGGTTGAGATTGGAGATGATCTATACCTCCTGGGTTAAGACTGGGGCTGACTTGTACCTCCCGAATTGAGACCGGGGCTGACCTATACATCCCAGGTCGAGATCGGGGCTGACCTGTACTTCTTGGGTTGAGGCAGGGGCTGACCTGTACATCTCGAGTTCAGACTGGGGCTGACCTATACTTCCCAGGTTGAGACATGGGCTGACCTATACTTCCCTGGTTGAGATCGAGGCTGATCTATACTTCCCGGGTAGAGACCGGGGCTGACCTGTACCTCCTGGGTTGAGACCGGGGCTGACCTAAACTTCTCAGGTTGAGACATAAGCGGACCTGTACTTCTCAGTTTGAGATCGGGGCTGACCTGTACCTCCCGGGTTGAGACTGGGGCTGGCCTGTACCTCCCGGGTTGAGACCGGGGCTGACTTGAACTTCCCGAGTTGAGACCAGGCCTGACTTGTACCTCACAAGTTTAGATCGGAGCTGACCTGTACTTCCCGGGTTTAGATCGAAGCTGACCAGTACCTCCCGTGTTGAGACCAGAGTTGATCTGTACCTTCCGGGTTGAGACCAGAGTTGATCTGTACCTCCCGTGTTAAGACCAGAGTTGATCTGTACCTTCCGAATTGAGACTAGAGCTGACCTGTACTTCTAGGGTTGAGATTGAGGTTGACCTGTACTTCTCGGGTTGAGATCGAGGCTGACCTGTACTTCCCGGGTTGAGACCAGAGCTAACCTGTACTTCTTAGGTTGAGACCGGGGCTAACCTGTACTTCTCGAGTTGAGACCGGGGCTAACCTGTACCTCTTAGGTTGAGACCAAGGCTGACCTGTACCTCCCGGGTTGAGACCGAGGCTGACCTGTACTTCTCGGGTTCAGATCAGAGCTAGCCTGTATCTCCCGGGTTGAGACCGGGGCTGACCTGTACTTTTCGGGTAGAAACCGGGCCTGACTTGTAATTCCCGGGTTGAGAATGTGGCTGACTTGTACCTCTCGGGTTCAAACAAAGGCTGACCATTACTTCTCGGGGTGAGACTGGGGCTGACCTGTACCTCACAAGTTGAGAACGTGGCTAACCTGTACCTCCCGGGATGAGACTTGGGCTGACCTGTTCTTCCCGAGTTGAGACTGGGGCTAACCTGTACCTCCCGGGTTAAGACCGGGGCTAACTTGTATTTCCTTGGTTGAGACCGGGGCTGACCTGTACTTTCTGGATTGAGACCGGGACTGACCTGTACCTCCCGATTTGAGACCGGGGATGACCTATACTTCTCGGGTTAAGATCGGGGTTGAACTGATTGCCCGGTACTGAGACCGATGTTGACCTGTACTTCCCAGGTTGAGACCGAGCCTGACCTGTACTTCCCTGGTTGAGACCGAGGCTGACTTGTACTTTTCGGGTTGAGACCGGGGCTTACATGTACCTCTTCGGTTGATACCGGGGCTTATATGTACCTCCCGTGATTAGACTAGGGCGAACTTGTACCACCCGGGTTGAGACCAGGGTTGACTTGTACCTCCCGAGTTTAGGCCGGGGCTGACCCGTACTTCCCAGATTAAAAGCGGGGCTGACCTGTACCTCCTGGGTTGAGATCGGGCTGACCTATACTTCCTGAGTGGAGATCGAGGTTGACCTGTATTTCCCGGGTTGAGATCGGGCCTGACCTTAGTTCTCGGGTTGAGATCGGAGCTTATTTGTACCTCCTGGGTTGAGACTTAGGATGACCTGTCCCTCTCAGGTTGAGAACGGGGCTGACCTGTACTTCCCGGGTTGAGACCGAGGTTAGCCTGTTCTTTTTGGGTTTAGGCCGGGGCTTACCTATACTTCCCGGATTGAGACCGGGGCTAACCTGTACTTCCCGAGTTGAGACCAGGCCTGACCTGTATTTTCTGAGTTGAGACCGGAGCTGACCTATACCTCCCAGGTTGAGACTGAGGCTGACCTGTACCTCTTAGAATGAGACCGGGGCTAACCTGTACTTCCCGGGTTGAGACCAGGGCTGACCTATTTTCCTGGGTTGAGACCGGAGCTGACCTGTACTTTTCGGGTTGAGACCGTGGCTAACTTATACTTCTCAGATTGAGACCGAGGATGACCTGCACCTCCCTGGTTGAGACCGGGGCTGTCCTGTACTTCCTGGGTTAGATCAGGGCTGAGCTGTACTGCCTGGGTTGCAATCGGGGCGTACCTGGACTTCCCGGGTTCAGACTGGGGCTGACTTGTACCTCCCGAGTTAAGACCGGGGCTGACCTATACCTCCTTGATTGAGAACGGGGCTGACCTGTACTTTTTGGGTTGAGATCGGGGCTCACCTGTAGTTCCTGGCTTGAGACAGGAGCTGACCTGTACCTCCCTAGTTGGGACCGGGGCTGACCTGTACCTCCTGCGTTGAGACCGAGGCTGTCCTATACTTCCCGTCTTGAGACCGGGGCTAACCTGTACCGTCCGGGTTAACACCGGGGCTGACCTGTATAACCCGGGTTGAGTCCGTGGCTGACCTGTACTTTTTGGATTGAGATCGGGGCTGACCTGTACCTCCCGGGTAAAGACCGGGGCTGACCTGTACTTACCAGTTTGAGATCGGAGCTGACCTGTTCTTCCCAGGTTGATATCGGGGCTGACCTGTACCTCCCGGGTTAAAACTAGAGCTGACCTGTACCTCCCAGGTTGAGATCGGGGCTGACCTGTACTTTCTAGGTTAAGATCGGGGCTGACCAGTACCTCTCAGATTAAGACCGGGGCTGGCCAGCACCTTTCGAATTGAGACTGGTGCTGACCTATACTTCCCGTGTTGAAACAGGGGCTGACCTATACCTCCCGGGTTAAGACCGGGGCTGACCTAGACTTCTCGGGTTAAGAATGGGGCTGACTGGTACTTCCCAAGTTGAGATTGGGGCTGACCTGTACTTCCCGGGTTGAGACTGAGCCTTACTTGTACCTCTTGGGTTTAGACGGGGGCTGACCTGTACTTCTCAGGTTGTGATCGGGGTTTACCTGTACTTCCCGGGTTGAGACCGGGGCTGACCTGTATGTCCCGATTTATAATCGGGGCTGACATGTACCTCACGGGTTGAGATCAGGGCTGACCTGTACCTCCCGTGTTGTGACTTGGGATGACCTGTACTTCTCGGGTTGAGATCGGGGCTGACTTGTACTTCTTGGATTTAGACCAGGGCTGACTTGTACCTCTCAGGTTGAGACTGGGGCTGACCAATACCTCCCAAGTTAAGACCGGGGCTGACCTATACATCTCGAGTTGAAACGGGGTCTGGCCTGTAGTTCTTGGGATGAGACCAGGGCTGTACTGTACTTCCCGAGTTGAAATTAGGGCTGACCTGTATGTCCCGGGTTGAGACTAGGGCTGACCAGTACTTCCCGAGTTGAGACCTGGGCTGACCTGTACTACCCAGGTTGAGGTCGGGGCTGACCTGTACCTCCCGGATTGAGACCGGGGCTGACCTATACCTCCCGGGTTGAGATTGGGACAGACCTGTTCTTTTTAGGTTGAGACTGGGGCTGACTTGTACCTCTCTGTTTGATACCGGGGCTGACCTTTACCTCCTGGGTTGAGATCGGTGCTGATCTGTACTTCTCGGGTTATAACCGGGGCTGACCTATACCTCCCGGGTTGAAATCGGGGCAGACCTGTACATCCCGTGTTGAGACTGGGGCTGACTAGTACTTTTTGGATTGAAACTGGAGTTGACCTGTACTTCATGGGTTGAGACTTGGGCTGACCTGTACTGCCCGGGTAGAGATCGGGGCTGACCTGTACTCCTCGGGTTGAGACCGGGGCTGACCTGTAATTTTTGGGTTGAGACTGGGCTAACCTGTACTTTTCGGGTTGATACCGGGACTGACCTGTACCTCCCAGGTTTAGACCGGGGCTGACCTGTACTACCCGAGTTGAGATCGGGGATGGCCTGTACTTCCCGGGTTGAGACCGGGGCTGACTTATACTTCTCGGGTTGAGATCGGGGATGACCTGTACCTCCTGAGTTGAGACTGTGTCTTTTTTGTACCTCCCGGGTTGAGACCGGGGCTGACCTGTACTTCCCGGGTTATGACCGGGGCTGACCTGTACCTCACGGGTTAAGACTGGGAATGACCTGTACTTCTTGGGTTGAGAATGGGGCTGACCTATACTTCCCGGGTTTAGACCGAGGCGGACGTGTACTTCCCGGGTTGGTACTGAGGCTGACGTGTACCTCTCGGGTTCAGACGGGGGCTGACCTGTTCTTCCTAGGTTGTGACCGGGGTTACCTATACTTCAAGGGTTGAGACTGGGGCTGATCTGTACATCACGGTTTAAAACTGGGGCTGACTTGTATCTCCCGGGTTGAGATCGGTGCTGACCTGTACCTCCCGTGTTGAGACTTGGGATGACCTGTATTGCTCAGGTTGAGACCGGGGCTGACCTGTACCTACCGGGATGAGATCGGGGTTGACCTGTACCTCCTGGGTTGAGACCGGGGCTGATCTATACCTCCTAGGTTAAGATCGGGGATGACCTATGCCTCTCGAATTGAGACCGGGGCTGACCTGTACATCTCAGGTTGAGATCGGGGCTGACCTGTACTTCTTGGGTTGAGATCGGGGCTGACCTGTACATCCCTAGTTGATACCAAAGCTGACCGACACCTCTCGGGTTGAGACCGGGGCTAACCTGTGCTTCTTGAGTTGAGACCGGGGCTGAGCTGTACCTCCCAGGTTGAGACCGGGGCTGACCTGTACCACTTAAGTTGAGACCGAGGCTGACCTGTACTTCTCGGGTTGAGATCGGGGCTGACCTTTACCTCCCGGGTTGAGACCTGGGCTGACCTGTACTTCCCTGGTTGAGACCGAGGCTGACCTTTACTTTTCGGGTAGAGATCGGGCTTGACCTATATTTCCCAGGTTGAGAATGTGGCTGACTTGTACCTCTCGAGTTCAGACAGGGGCTGACCTTTACTTCTCGGGTTGAGACCGGGGCTAACCTTTACTTTCCTAGTTGAGACCGTGGCTGACTTGTACCTCCCGTGTTGAAATCGGAGCTGACCTGTACCTCCCATGTTGAGACCGTGGCCAACCTGTACCTCCCGGGTTGAGACTTGGGCTGACCTGTACTTCCCAAGTTGAGACCGGGGCTAACCTGTACCTCCCGGGTTAAGATCGGGGCTGACCTGTGTTTCCTGGGTTGAGACCGGGGCTGAATTGTACTTCCTGGGTTGAGACCGAGACTAACCTGTACCTCCCGGTATGAGACCTGGGATGACCTATACTTCCTGGGTTGAGATCGGGGCTGAACTGATGGCCCGGTACTGAGAACGGTGCTGACCTGTACTACGCGGGTTGAGATTGAGGCTGACCTGTACTTCCCGGGTTGAGACCATGGCTGACATGTACCTCCTGGGTTGATACCGGGGCTTACATGTACCTCCCTGGTTTGAGACTAGGGCTGACCTGTAATTTCTGGGTTGAAACCGGGGCTGCATTGTACCTCCCCAGTTTAGACCAGGGCTGACCCGTACTTCCCAGATTAAGAGCGGGGCTAACCTGTACCTCCCAGGTTGAGATCGGGGATGACATGTACTTCTTGGGTGGAGACCGAGGCTGACCTGTATTTCTCAGGTTGAGACCGGGCCTGATCTATACTTCCTGGGTTGAGACCGGAGATTATTTGTACCTCCTGGGTTGAGACTGAGGATAACCTGTACCTCTCAGGTTGAGAACGGGGCTGACCTGTACTTGCTAGGTTGAGACCGAGGTTAACATGTACTCTCCGGGTTGAGGCCGGGGCTTACCTGTACTTCCCGGGTTGAGACCGGGGCTGACCTGTACATCCCGGGTTGAGACCAGGCCTGACCTGTACTTTTCGGTTTGAGACCGGAGCTGACCTGTACCTCGAGACTGAGGCTGACCTGTACCTCTCAGGTTGAGACCGGGGCTAACCTGTACTTTCTGAGTTGAGACCAGGGCTGACCTATTTTCCCGGGTTGAGACCGGAGCTGACCTATACATCTCGGGTTGAGACCGTGGCTGACCTATACTTCTCAAATTGAGACCGAGGTTGACCTGTACCTCCCTGGTTAAGATCGGGACGGACCTGTACTTCCCGGGTTAGACCGGG
Source organism: Panax stipuleanatus (assembly GCA_020205555.1). NCBI lineage: Eukaryota > Viridiplantae > Streptophyta > Magnoliopsida > Apiales > Araliaceae > Panax > Panax stipuleanatus. Next base: position 87,087,454 of record CM035118.1, read on the forward strand.
GCTGAGCTGTACTGTCCGGGTTGCGATCGGGGTTGACATGTACTTCCCAAGTTAAGATCGGGGCTGACCTGTACTTCCCGAGTTAAGACCAGGGCTGACCTGTACCTCCCGGGTTGAAAACGGGGCTGACCTGTACTTTTTGGGTTGTGATCGGGGTTCACCTGTACTTCCTTGGTTGAGACCGGAGCAGACCTGTACCTCCCTGGTTGAGAGCGAGGCTGACCTATACTTCCCATGTTCAGATCGGGGCTGACCTGTACCTCTCGAGTTAACACCGGGGCTGACCTGTATAACCTGTGTTGAGTCCGTGGCTGACCTGTACTTTTTGGATTGAGATCGGGGCTGACCTGTACCTCCCGGGTTGAGACCGGGGATGACCTGTACTTACCAGGTTGAGATCGGGGCTGACCTGTACTTCCCAGGTTAATATTGGGGCTGACCTATAACTCTCAAGTTAAAATTGGAGCTGACCTGTACCTCCCGGGTTGAGACCGGGGCTGACCTGTACTTTCTGAGTTAAGATCGGGGCTGACCAGTACCTCCCAGATTTAGATCGGGGCTGACCAGTACCTTTCGGATTGAGACTGCTGCTGACCTGTACTTCTCGGGTTGAGAATGCGCTTGACTTGTACTTTCCTGGTTTAGACCGGGGCTGACCTGTATGTCCTAGTTTAAAATCGGGGCTGACCTGTACCTCCCGGATTGAGATCGGGGCATACCTGTACCTCTCGTGTTGAGACTTGGGATGACCTGTACTTCTTGGGTTGAGATCGGGGCTGACCTGTACCTCCCGGGTTAATTTTGAGGCTGATCTATACCTCCTGGGTTAAGACCGGGGCTGATCTGTACCTCCCAAATTGAGACCGGTACTGACTTGTACCTCCCGGGTTGAGATCGGGGCAGACCTGTACCTCCCTGGTTGATACCGGGGATGACATGTACCTCCTAGGTTGAGATCGGGGCTGACCTGTACTTCCTGGGTTGATACCAAGGGCTGATCTATACTTTTTGAGTTGAGACCGGGGCAAACCTATACTTCTCGAGTTGAGACCGGGGCTGACCTTTACTTCCCGGGTTGAGATCAGGGCAGACCTGTACCTCCCATGTTGAGATCGGGGTTGACCTGTACTTCTCGGGTTGAGACTGGGCAGACCTGTACTTCTTGGGTTGAGACCGGGGCTGACTTATACCTCCACAGTTGAGACCGGGGATGACCTGTACCTCCTGGGTTGAGACAGGGGCTGACCTGTACTTCCCGGGTTGAGACCAGAGCTGACTTGTACTTCCTGGGTTGAGATCAGGGCTGACCTGTACTTCTCGGGCTGAGACCGGGGCTACCCTGTACTTCCCGGGTTGAGATCGAGGCTGACTTATACTTCTCGAGTTGAGACCGGGGCAGACCTGTACCTCCACAGTTGAGACCGGGGATGACCTGTACCTCCTCGGTTGAGACCGGGGCGGACCTGTACTTCTCGAGTTGAGACCAGAGCTGACTTGTACTTTTTGGGTTGAGATCGGGGCTGACCTGTACTTCTCGGGTTGAGACCGGGGCTGACCTGTACTTCCCGGGTTGAGACCGGGGCTGACCTGTACTTCCCGGGTTGAGATCGAGGCTGACTTATACTTCTCGAGTTGAGACCGGGGCTGACCTGTACCTCCTGGTTTGGGACCGATGCTAACCTGTACCTCCCGGGTTGAGACAGGGGCTGACCTGTACTTCTCGAGTTGAGATCAGGGCTGACCTGTACCTCCTATATTGGGATCGGGGCTGACCTGTACCTCCCGGGTTAAGACCGAGGCCGACTTGTACTTCCCGAGTTGAGACCGGGGCTGACTTGTACTTCCCGGGTTGAGACCGGGGCTGACCTGTACCACCAGGTTGGGACCGGGGCTAATATGTACCTCCCAGGTTGAGACTTTGGCTGACCTATACTTCTCGGGTTTAGACCGGGGTTAACCTGTACATCCCGATTTGAGACCGGGGCTGACCTATACTTCCCAGGTTGAGACTGGGGCTGACCTGTACTTCTCGGGTTGAGACCGGGGCTGACCTGTACTTCCCGGGTTGAGACTGAGGCTGACCTGTACTTTTTGGGTTGAGATCGGGGCTGAGACGTACATCTCGGGTTTGACAGGGGCTTACATGTACCTCCCGGTTTGAGACTGGGGCTAACCGGTACCTCCTGGGTTGAGACCATGGCCGATACAACCTCCCGAGTTTTTGACTGGGCTGACCTGTACCTCCCGGATTGATACTGGGGCTGACCTATACGTCTCGGGTTGAGATCGGGACTGACCTGTACTTTTTAGGTTGAGACCGGGGCTGACCGTACCTACCTGGTTGATAACGGGGCAGACCTTTACCTCTCGGGTTGAGACCGGGGATGACCTGTACTTCCCTGGTTAAGATTGGGGCAGACCTGTACTTCCTGAGTTGAGATTGGTGCTGATCTGTACTTCTCGAGTTGAAATCAAGGCTGACCTATACCTCCCGGGTTAAAATTGGGGATGACCTGTACATCCCAGGTAAAGACCGGGGCTGACCAGTACTTTCTGGGTTCAGACCGGGGCTGACCTGTACGTCACGGGTTGAGACTTGGGTTATCTTGTACTGCTCGGGTTGAGATCGGAGCTGACCTGAACTTCCCGGGTTGAGACCGGGGCTGGCCTGTACTTCTCCGGTTGAGACCGGGGCAGACCTGTCCTTCTCGGATTGATACCGGGGCTGACCTGTACCTCCCGGATTGGTAATGAGGTTAACCTGTACCTCTCAGGTTGAGACGGGGAATGACCTGTACTTCCCGGGTTGAGACCGTGGCTGACCTGTATCTCTAGGGTTGGGACCGGGGCTGAACTGTACCTCCTGTGTTGAGACCAGGGCTGACCAGTACTTCCCGGGTTGAGACCGTGGCTGACCTGTATCTCTAGGGTTGGGACCGGGGCAAACCTATACCTCCCAGGTTGAGACTGAGTCGGGTTGAGGCCGGGGCAAACCTATACCTCCCAGGTTGAGACTGAGGCTGAACTGTACCTCTCGGGTTGAAACAGGGGCTGACCTGTACTTCTCGAGTTGAGACCAGGGCTGACCTGTACTTCTTGGGTTGAGGCCGGGGCTGACCTGTACTTCTCGAGTTGAGACCGGGACTAACCTATACTTCCCGGGTTGAGACCGGGGCTGAGCTGGACCTCCCTGGTTGATACCGGGGCTGACCTATACCTCTCGGGTTATAACGGGGGAGGACCACTACTTCCCAGTTTTAGACCAGAGCTGCCTTATACTTCTCGGGTTGATATCGGGACTGACCTATATTTCCTGGTTTGAGACTGGGCTGAGCTGTACTTCCTGGGTTTAGACCGGGGATGACCTGTACTTCTCGGGTAGATACCGGGGCTGATCTGTACTTCTCGAATTTAGACCAGGGCTGACCTGTACCACCTAGGTTGAGACCGGGGCTGACCTATACCTCCCAAGTTAAGACCGGGGCTGACCTGTACCTCCTGGATTGAGATCGGTGCTGACCTATACCTCCCGGGTTGAGATCGGGACTGACCTGTACTTTTTAGGTTGACACCGGGGCTAACCTGTACCTCCCTGGTTGATACTGGGGCTGACCTTTACCTCCCGGGTTGAGACCGGCGCTGACCTGTACTTTCCTAGTTAAGACCGGGGAAAACCTGTACTTCTTGAGTTGAGATTGGTGCTTATCTATACTTCTCTGGTTGAAACCGGGGCTGACCTATACCTCCCGGGTTGAAATCGGGGCTGACCTGTACATCTCGGGTTGAGACCGGGGCTGACAAGCACTTTTTGGGTTGAGATCGGGGCTAACCTGTACATCATGGGTTGAGACTGGGGCTGACCTGTACTGTCGGGTTGAGATCGGGGCTGACATGTACTTCTCGGGTTGAGACCTAGGTTGACCTATACTTCTCGGGTAGAGACCGGGGGTTCACCTATCCTTCCTGGGTTAATACCTGGGCTGACCTGTACCTCCCGAGTTTAGACCGGGGCTGACCTGTACTGCCTGAGTTGAGAACGGGGCTGACCTGTACTTCTCGGGTTGAGAATGTGGCAGACCTGTACTGCCCGAGTGGAGATCAAGGCTGACCTGAACTTCCATGGTTAAGACCGGGCAGACCTGTGCTTCTCGAGTTGAGACGGGGGCTGACCTGTACTTCCCGGGTTGATACCGGGGCTGACCTGTACCTCTTGGGTTTAGGCCGGGGATGACCTGTACTGCCCTGGTTGAGATCGGGGATGATCTGTACTTCCCGGGTTGAGACTAGGGCTGACCTGTACTTCTCAGGTTGAGACTGGGGCTAATCGGTACCTCCCGGCTTGAGACTGGGGATTTTCTGTACCTCCCGGGTTGAGACCGTGGCTGACCTGTACTTCCCGGGTTATGATCGGGGCTGACCTGTACCTCGTGGGTTAAGACCGTGGCTGACCTATACTTCTCAGGTTGAGAATGGGGTTGACCTATACTTTTCGGGTTTAGATCGCGGCTGACCTGTACTTCCCGGGTTGAGACTGAGGCTGATGTGTACCTCTCGGGTTCAGACGGGGGCTGACCTGTACTTCCTAGGTTATGATCGGGGCTTACCTGTACTTCCCGGGTTGAGACCGGGGCTGACCTGTACGTTACGGTTTGAAACTGGGGCTGACCTATACCTCCTAGGGTTGAGATCGGGGCTAATCTATACCTCCTGGGTTAAGACCGAGGCTGATCTATACCTCCTATGTTGAGACTTGGGATGACCTGTACTTCCCAGGTTGAGACCGGGGCTGACCTGTAACTTTTGGTTTGAGATCGGGGTTGACCTGTACCTCCTAGGTTGAGACCAGGGCTGATCTATACCTCCTGGGCTAAGACCGGTGCTGACCTGTACCTCCTGAATTGAGACCGAGGCTGACATGTACCTCCCAGGTTGAGATCGGGGCTGACTTGTACTTCTTGGGTTGAGACCGGGGATGACTTGTACCGCCCTGGTTGATACCGGAGCTTACCGGTACCTCCCAGGTTGAAACCGGGGCTGATTTGTACTTTTTGTGTTGATACCAGGGCTGACCTATTCTTCACGAGTTGAGATCGGGGCTGACCAGTACTTCCTACGTTGAGACCGGGGCAGACCTGTACATCCCAGGTAGAGACCGGGGCTGACCTGTACCTCCCGGGTTGAGTCCGGGGCTGACCTGTACTTCTCGGGTTGAGACCATGGCTGACCTATACTTCTTGGGTTGAGATCGGGGCTGACCTGTACCTCCCAGGTTGGGACTGGGGCTGACATGTACCTCTCAGGTTAAGACCGGGACTGACTTGTACTCTCAAGTTGAGATCGGGGCTGACTTATACCTCCCGGGTTGAGACCGGAGCTGACCTGTTCTTCTCGGGTTGAGATCGAAGCTGATCTGTACCTCCCAGGTTGAGATCGGAGCTGACCTGTACCTTTCGGGTTGAGATCGGAGCTGACCTGTACTTCTGGGGTTGAGATCGAGGTTGACCTGTACTTTTTGGGTTGAGATCGGGGCTTAGCTGTGCTTCCTGGGTTGAGACTGGGGCTGACCTGTACTTCTCGGGTTAAGACTGGGGCAGACCTGTACTTCTCGAGTTGACACCGGGGCTGACCTGTATCTTTTGGGTTGAGATTGGGGCTGACCTGCACCTCCCGGGTTGAGACCGGGGCTGACCTGTATTTCTCGGGTTGAGATTGGGGTTGACCTGTACCACCCGGGTTGAGACCGGGGCTGACCTGTACTTCTCGGGTTGAGACCGAGGCTGACCTATACTTTTTGGGTAGAGACCGGGCCTGACCTATATTTCCTGGGTTTAGAATGTTGGTGGCTTGTACCTCTCAGGTTCAGACAGGGGTTGACTTTTACTTCCCGGGTTGAGATCGGGGCTAATCTGTACTTTTCTAGTTGAGACCGGGCCTGATTTGTACCTCCCGTGTTGAAATCGGGGATGACCTGTACCTTCTGAGTTGAGACCGGGGCTAACCTGTACCTCCCGGGTTGAGACTTGGGCTAACTTGTACTTCCCGAGTTGAGACCGGGGCTGACCTGTACCTCCCGGGATGAGACCGGGGCTGACCTGTGTTTCCTGTGTTTAGATCGGGGCTGACTATTTCCCGGGTTGAGAACGAGGCTGACCTGTACCGCCCGGTTTGAGACCGGGGATGACCTGTACTTCTTGGGTTGAGATCGGGGCTAAACTGATGGCCCGATACTGAAACAAGGTCTGACCTGTACTTTTCGGGTTGAGACCAAGGCTAACCTGTACTTCTCGGGTTGAGGCCGAGACTGACCTGTACTTCTCGAGTTAAGACCGGGGCTGACATGTACCTTATGGGTTGTTATCGAGGCTTACATGTACCTCCCGGGTTGAGACTAGGGCTGACCTGTACCTGCTGGGTTGAGACCGGGGCCGACTTATACCTCCCGAGTTTAGACCGGGGCTAACCTGTACTTCCCAGGTTGATAGCGGGGCTGACCTCTACCTCCTAGGTTAAGACCGGGGCTGACCTGTACTTCCCAGGTTGAGACCGAGGCTGACCTGTACTTCCCGAGTTGAGACCAGGCCTGACCTGTACTTCCCGGATTGAGATCAGAGCTGACCGGTACCCCACGAGTTGAGACTAAGAATGACCTGTACCTCTCAGGTTGAGAACGGGGCTCACTTATACTTCCCGGTTTGAGACCGGGGCATACCTGTACTTTCCGGGTTTAGATCGGGGCTGACCTGTACCTCCCGGGTTGAGACCGAGGCAGACCTGTAATTCTCGGGTTGAGACAGGGGCTGACTTGTAATTCCTGGGTTGAGACCGGGGCTGACCTGTACTTCCTGGGTTTAGACAGGAGCTGACCCGTACCTCTCGAGTTGAGACTGAGGCTGACCTGTACCTCTCGGGTTAAGACGGGGGTTGACCTATACTTCCCGACTTGAGGCCGGGACAGACCTGTACCTCCAGGGTTGAGACCGGGGCTGACCTGTATCTTTTGGGGTGAGGCCGGGGCTGACATGTACCTCCTGGATTGATAATGAGGTTGACCTGTACCTCTCGGGTTGAGACGGGGGCTGACCTATACTTCCCGGGTTAAGACCGTAGCTGACCTTTATCTCCTAGGTTGGAATCGGGGCTGAACTGTACCTCCCGCGTTGAGACCAGGGCCGACTAGTACTTCCAAGGGTGAGACCAGGGCTGATCAGTACTTCCCGGGTTAAGGCCGGGGCAAACCTATACCTCCCAGGTTGAGACCGAGGCTAACCTGTACCTCTCGGGTTGCAACGGGGGCAGACCTGTACTTCCTGGGTTGAGACCAGGCCTGACATGTACTTCCCGAGTTGAGAGACCGGGGCTGACCTGTACTTCCGGGTTGAGACCGGGGCTAACCTGTATTTCCCCGTTTGAGACCGGGGTTGTCCTGTACTTCCTAGGTTTAGACCGGGGTTGACCTATACTTCCTGAATTGAGACCGGGGCCGACCTATACTTCTCGGATTTAGACCAGGGATGACCTATACCTCCTGGGTTAAGACCGGGGCTGACCTATACCTCCCGAGTTAAGATTGGGGCTGACCTGTACCTCCTGGATTGAGACCGAGGATGACCTATACCTCCCGGGTTAAGATCGGGACTGACTTGTACTTTTTAGGTTGAGACCGGGGCAGACCTGTACCTCCCTGGTTGATACCGGGGCTGATCTTTACCTCCCGGGTTGAGATCGGTGCTGACCTGTACTTCTTTGGTTGAGACCGGGGCTAACCTGTACTTCCTGAATTGAGATCGGTGCTGAGCTGTACTTCGCAGGTTGTAACGGGGGATGACCTATACCTCCCGGGTTGAAATCTGGGCTGACCTATACACCCCGGGTTGAGACCGAGGCTGACCAGTACTGTTTAGGTTGAGACCGGGTCAAACCAGTACTTCACTGGTTGAGATTGGGGCTGACCTGTACTTCCCGGGTTGAGACCGGGGCTGACCTATACTTCTCGATTTGAGACCAGTGCTAACCTATACTTCCTGGGTTAATATCGGGGCTGACCTGTACCTCTCGGGTTTAAACCGGGGCTGACCTGTACTGTCCGGATTGAGATCAGGGATGACCTGTACTTCCCGAGTTGAGACCGGGGCTGACCTGTACTTCCCGAGTTGAGACCGGGGCTGACCTGTACTTCTCGGGTCGAGAATGGGGTTGACCTATACTTCCCATGTTGAGACAGGGGCTGACCTGTACTTCCCGGGTTGAGACTGAGGCTGATGAGTACCTCTCGGGTTCAGATGGGGGCTGACCTGTACTTCCTAGGTTGTGACCGGGGCTTACCTGTCCTTCTCGAGTTGAGATCGGGGCTGACCTGTACGTCATGGTTTAAAACTGGGACTGACTTGTACCTCCCGGGTTAAGACCGGGGCTGACCTGTACCTCCTGCGTTGAGACTTGGGATGACCTGTACTTCCCAGGTTGAAATCAGGGCTGACCTGTACCTCCTGGGTTAAAACCGGGGCTGACCTGTACCTCCTGAATTGAGATCGGGGCTGACCTATACCTCCCAGGTCGAGATCGGGGCTGACCTATACTTCTCGGGTTGAGACCGGGGCTGACCTGTACCTCCTTGGTTGATACCGGAGCTGACCGGTACCTCCAGGGTTGAGACTGGGCTGACCTGTACTTTTTGGGTTGATACCGGGGCTGACCTATACTTCCTGAGTTGAGACTGTGGTTGACCTGTACTTCCCAGGTTGAGATCGGGGCTGATCTGTACTTCCCGGGTAGAGACCGGGGCTGACCTGTACCTCCCGGGTTGAGACCGGGGCTGACCTGTACTTCTCAGGTTGAGACCGGGGATGATCTGTACCTCCCAAGTTGAGACTGGGGCTGACCTGTACCTCCCGGGTGGAGACTGAGGCTGACTTGTACTTCCTGAGTTGAGACCGGGGCTGACTTGTACCTCCCGGGTTGAGATCAGAGCTAACCTGTACTTCTCGGGTTAAGACCGGGGCTGACTTGTACTTCCCGGGTTGAGACCGGGGCTGACTTGTACCTCCCGGGTTGAGAACAGAGCTGACCTGTACTTCTCGGGTTGAGACCGGGGCTTACCTGTACCTCATGGGTTGAGACCGGAGCTGATCTGTACCTTCCGGGTTGAGAACAGAGCTAACCTGTACTTCTAGGATTGAGATCGAGGCTGGCCTGTACTTCCCGGGTTGAGATCGGGGCTGACCTGTACTTCCCAGGTTGAGACCAGGGCTGACCTGTATTTCTTGGGTTGAGACCAGGGCTGACCTGTACTTCTCGAGTTGAGACTGGGACTGACCTATACTTCTCGGGATGAGATGAGGGCTGACCTGTACCTCCTAGGTTGAGATCGTGGCTGACTTGTACTTTTCGGGTTAAGACCGAGGCTTACTCGTACTTTTCGGGTAGAGTCCGAGCCTGACCTGTATTTCCTGGGTTAAGAATGTGGCTGACTTGTACCTCTCGTGTTCAGACAGGGGCTGACCTTTACATCTCGGGTTGAGATTGGGGCTAACCTGAACTTTTTTGGTTGAGACCGGGGCTGATTTGTACCTCCCGTGTTGAAATCGGGGCTGACCTGTACCTCCCAAGTTGAGACCGGGGCTAACCTGTACCTCCCAAGTTGGGACATGGGCTGACCTGTACTTCTCGGGTTGAGACCGGGGATGACCTGTACCACACAGGTTGAGACCGAGGCTAACCTGTATTTCCCAGGTTGAGCCCAGGGCTGACCTGTACTTCCTGGGTTGAGACCGAGGCTGACCTGTACCTTCCAGTTTGAGACCGGGGATGACCTGTACTTCCCGGGTTGAGATTGGGGCTGAACTGACGGCCCGGTACTAAGACCAGGGCTGACTTATACTTCCCGAGTTGAGACAGAGACTGACCTGTACTTTTTGGGTTGAGATCGAGGCTGACCTGTACTTTCTAGGTTGAGACCGGAGCTGACCTGTACTTTTTGGGTTGAGACCAGGGCTTACCTGTACTTCTCGGGTTGAGACCGGGGCTAACCTGTATTTCCTGGGTTGAGATCGGGGCTGACTTGTACTCTCTGGGTTGAGACCGGGCCTGACCTGCACCTCTCGGGTTGAGACCGGGGCTGACCTGTACTTCTAGGGTTGAGATCGGGGCTAACCCGGGCCTCCCAGGTTGAGATCCGGGCTGACCTGTACTTCTCGGGTTGAGATCGGGGCTAACCTGTACTTTCCGGGTTGAGGCCAAGGCTGACCTATACCTCCCGGGTTGAGATCGAGGCTAACCTTTACTTTTTGGGTTGAGACGGGGGCAAACTTATACTTTTCGGGTTGAGACTAGGGTTGACCTATACCTCTTGGGTTGAGACTAGGGCTGACCTATATCTCCCAAGTTGAGACCGGGGCTGACCTATACTTCTTGGGCTGTTACCGGGGATGACCTGTACCTCCTTGGTTGAGACCGGGGCTGACCTGCACTTCCTGGGTTGAGATCGGGGCTAACATGTACTTCCCAATTTTAGACCGGGGCCTACCTGTACTTCCCGGGTTGAGACCGGGGCTGACCTGTACTTTTTGGGTTGAGAGCGAGGCTTACCTGTACCTCTCAAGTTGAGACCGGGGCCGACCTGTACTTTCTGGATTGAGATCAGGGTTGACCTGTACCTCCCTGGTTGAGACCGGGGATGACCTGTACTCCCCGAATTGAGATCGGGGCTGACATGTACCTCCCGGGTTGAGACCAGAGCTGACCTATACCTTCCAGGTTAAGATCGGGGCTGACCTGTACCTCCCGAATTTAGACTAGGGTTAACATATACCTCCCAAGTTGAAATCGAGGCTGACCTGTACTTCTCGGGTTGAGACCGGGGCTAACCTTTACCACCCTGGTTGATACAGGGGCTGACCTATACCTCCCATATTAAGACCGGGGCTGACTTGTATTTCTCAGGTTGAGACGAGGCTAACTTGTACCTCCCAGGTTGAGATCGGGGCTGACCTGTACTTTTTGGGTTGAGACCGGGGCAGACCTGCAGTTCTTGGGTTGAGACCGGGGCTAACCTGTACCACCCAGGTTGAGATCGGGAGTGACCTCTACTTCTCGGGCTAAGATCGGGGATGACCTGTACCTCTCGAGCTGAGACCGGGGCTGACCTGTACTCCCCGGGTTAAAATCGGCGCGGACCTGTACTTATCGCGTTCAGAACGGGGCTGACCTATACCTCCCGGGTTGAGACCGGGACTAACTTATAAATCTCGGGTTGAGATTAGGGCTGACCAGTACCTCTTGGGTTCAGACCGGGGCTGACCTGTACCTCCCGGGTTGAGATCGGGGCTGACCTGTACCTCCCGGGTTGAGATCGGGGCTGACATGTACTTCCCGGGTTGAGACGGGGCTGACCTGTACTTCCCGGGTAGAGACCGGACCTGAATTATACTTCCCTTGTTGAGACTGAGGCTCACCTGTACGTCTCGGGTTCAGGCGGAAGCTGACCTGTACTTCCCAGGTTGAGACCGGGGCAGACCTGTACTTTTCGGGTTCAGATCGGGGCAAACCTGTACTTCCCGAGTTGAGATCGGGGCTGACCTGTACTTCCAGGGTTGAGACTGGGGCTGAACTGTACTTCTAGGGTTGAGAACGGGGCTGACCTGTACCTCCCGGGTTAAGACCGGGGATGACCTGTACTTCTCAGGTAGAGATCGGGGCTGACCAGTGCCACCCGGGTTGAGATCGGGCCTGACCTGTACTTTCTAGGTTGAGATCTGGGCTGAGCTGTACCTCCCGGGTTGAGACCGGGGCTGACCTATACTTCCCGTGTTGATACCGGGGCTTACTTGTACTTCCCGGGTAGAGATCGGGCTTGACCTATACTTTCTGGATTAAGACTGAGGCTGACCTGTACCTCTCGGGTGAAGACGAGGGCTGACCTATACTTCTTGGGTTGAGCCCGGGACAGACCTGTACTTCCCGAATAGAGACCGGGCCCGACCTTTACGTCCCGGGTTGAGACTGAGGCTGCCCTGTACCTCTCGGGTTTAGACGGGGGCTGACCTGTACCTCCCGGGTTGAGGCCGGGGATGACCTGTACTTCCCGGGTTGAGACCAGGAATGACCTATACCTCCTTGGTTAAAATTGAGGCTGATCTGTACCTCCCGGGTTAAGACTGAGGATGACCTGTACTTCCCAAATTAAGACCGGGACTGACCTACAACTCCCGAGTTGAGATCGGGGCTGATCTATACTTCTTGAGTTGAGACCGGGGCAGACCTATACTTCCCGGGTTGAGACCGGAGTTGACTTGTACTTCCCGCGTTGAGACCGGGGCTGACCTGTACTTCCAGTTTGAGACCGGGGCTGAGCTGTACCTCCTAGGTTGAGACCGGGGCTGAGCTGTACCTCCTAGGTTGAGACCGGGGTTGACCTATACTTTCTGTGTTGAGACTGAGGCTGAACTAATGGCCCGGTACTGAGATCGGGACTGACCTGTACTTCCCAGGTTGGGATCGACGCTGACTCATACTTCCTGGATTGAGATCGAGGCTGACCTGTACTTCCTTGGTTGAGACCGGGGATGACATGTACCTCCTAGGTTGAGATCGGTGCTTACATGTTCCTCCCGAGTTTAGACTAGGGCTGACCTGTACCTCCCGGGTTGACACCGGGGTTGACTTGTACTACCCGAATAGAGACCGGGGCTGACCTGTACCTTTTGGATTGTGATCGGGGCTGACCTATATTTCCTGGATTAAGAACGGGGCTGACCTGTACCTCTCAGATTGAGATCGGGGCTGACCTGTACCTTTCGGGTTGAGACCGGGGCTGACTTGTACTTTTCAGAATATTATCGGGGTCGACCTGTACTTCCCGAGTAGAGACAGGTCCTGACCTGTACTTTCTGAGTTGAGACTGCGGCAGACCTGTACCTCTCGGGTTCAGACGGTGGCTGACCTGTACTTCCCGAGTTAAGATCGGGGCTTACCTATACTTCACGGGTTGAGATCGGGGCTGACCTGTACCTCTCGGGTTGAGACGGGGGCTGACCTGTACTTCATGGGTTCAGATCGGGGCTGACCTGTACCTCTCGGGTTCAGATCGGGGTTGACCTATACTTTTCAAGTTGAGACCGTGGCTAACCTGTACTTTTCGGGTTGTGATCGGGGCTGGCCTATACTTCTTGGCTATAGACTGGACCTGAATTGTACTTCTCATGTTGAGACTGAGGCTGGCCTATACCTCTTGGGTTCAGACGGGGGCTGACCTGTACTTTCTAGGTTGAGACCGGGGCTGACCTGTACTTTTTAGGTTGAGACCAGGGCTGACCTGTACTTCCCGGGTTGAGACCGGGGCTGACCTGTATTTCATGGGTTGAGATCGGGGCTGACTTGTACTTTCTGGGGTTGAGACCGGGCCTAACCTGCACCTCTCGGGGTGAGACCGGGGCTGACCTGTACTTCTAGGGTTGAGATCGGGGCTGACCCAGGCCTCCCGGGTTGAGATCCGGGCTGACCTGTACTTCTCGGGTTGAGATCGGGGCTAACCTGTACTTCCTGAGTTGAGACCAAGGCTGACCTGTACCTCCCGGGTTGAGATCGAGGCTAACCTTTACTTTTTGGGTTGAGACGGGGGCAAACTTATACTTTTTAGGTTGAGACCGGAGCTGACCTATACCTCCTTGGTTGAGACTAGGGCTGACCTGTATCTCCCAAGTTGAGACCGGGGCTGACCTGTACTTCTTGGGCTGATACCGAGGATGACCTGTACCTCCCGGGTTGAGACCGGGGCTGACCTGCACTTCCTGGGTTGAGATCGGGGCTGACCTGTACTTCCCAATTTTAGACCAGGGCTGACCTGTACTTCCCGGGTTGAGACCGGGGCTGACCTGTACTTTCTGGGTTGAGAGGGAGGCTTACCTGTACCTCTCAGGTTAAGACCGGGGCCGACCTGTACTTTCTGGATTGAGATCAGGGTTGACCTGTACCTCCCTGGTTGAGACCGGGGCTGACCTGTACTCCCCGAATTGAGATCGGGACTGACATGTACCTCCCGGGTTGAGACCAGAGCTGACCTATACCTTCCAAGTTAAGACCGGGGCTGACCTATACCTCCCGAATTCAGACTAGGGTTGACCTATACCTCCCAGGTTGAAATCGAGGCTGACCTGTACTTCTCGGGTTGAGACCGGGGCTAACCTTTACCACCCTGGTTGATACCGGGGCTGACCTATACCTCCCATATTGAAATCGGGGCTGACCTATACTTCTCAGGTTGAGACAAGGCTAACTTGTACCTCCCAGGTTGAGATCGGGGCTGACCTGTACTATTTGGGTTGAGACCGGGGAAAACCTATAGTTCTCGGGTTTGGACCGGGGCTAACCTGTACCACCCAGGTTGAGATCGGGAGTGACCTCTACTTCTCAGGCTGAGATCGGGGATGACCTGTACCTCTCGAGTTGAGACCGGGGCTGACCCGTACTCCCCGGGTTAAGATCGGCGCTGACCTATACTTCCCGCGTTGAGAACGGGGCTGACCTATACCTCCCGGATTGAGACCGGGGCTAACTTATACATCTCGGGTTGAGACTAGGGCTGACCAGTACCTCTTGGGTTCAGATCGAGGCTGACCTGTACCTCCCGGGTTGAGATCGGGGCTGACCTGTACCTCCCGGGTTGAGATCGGGGCTGACATGTACTTCCCGGGTTGAGATGGGGCTGACCTGTTCTTCCCAGGTAGAGACCGGACCTGAATTATACTTCCCGTGTTGAGACTGAGGCTCACCTGTATGTCTCGGGTTCAGGCGGAAGCTGACCTGTACTTCCAGGGTTAAGACCGGAGCTGACCTGTACTTTTTGGGTTCATATCGGGGCAAACCTGTACTTCCCGAGTTGAGATCGGGGCTGACCTGTACTTCCAGGGTTGAGATGGGGGCTGACCTGTACTTCTTGGGTTGAGACCGGGGCTGTCCTGTACCTCCCTGGTTAAGACCGGGGATGACATGTACTTCTCGGGTAGAGATCGGGGCTGACTAGTGTCTCCCGGGTTAAGATCGTGCCTGACCTGTACTTCCTGGGTTGAGATCTGGGCTGGCCTGTACCACCCGAGTTGAGACCGGGGCTGACCTGTACTTCCCGTGTTGATACCGGGGCTGACTTGTACTTCCCGGGTAGAGATCGGGCTTGACCTATACTTTCTGGATTAAGACTGAGGCTGACCTGTACCTCTCGGGTGCAGACTGGGGCTGACCAATACTTCTTGGGTTGAGCCCGGGACAGACCTGTACTTTCTGGGTTGAGACCGGGGCTGACCTGTAATTCCCAGGTAGAGACTGGGCCTGACCTTTACGTCCCGGGTTGAGACTGAGGCTGCCCTGTACCTCTCGAATTCAGACGGGGGCTGACCTGTACCTCCCGGGTTGAGATCGGGGATGACTTGTACTTCTCAAATTAAAACCGGGACTAACCTATAACTCCTGAGTTGAGATCGGGGCTGATATATACTTCTTGGGTTGAGACCGGAGTTGACCTGTACTTCCCGGGTTGAGACCGAGGCTGACCTGTACATCCCGGTTTGAGACCGGGGCTGACCTGTACTTCCAAGGTTGAGACCGGGGTTGAGCTGTACCTCTCGGGTTGAGACCGGGGTTTACCTATACTTCCTGGGATGAGACTGAGGCTGAACTAATGGCCCGGTAC
Source organism: Panax stipuleanatus (assembly GCA_020205555.1). NCBI lineage: Eukaryota > Viridiplantae > Streptophyta > Magnoliopsida > Apiales > Araliaceae > Panax > Panax stipuleanatus. The sequence goes on from CM035118.1 coordinate 87,103,133, forward strand.
TGAGATCGGGGCTGACCTATACTTCCCGGGTTGAGATCGAGGCTGACTCGTACTTCCTGGATTGAAATCGAGGCTGACCTGTACATCCTTGGTTGAGACCGGGGATGACATGTACCTCCTATGTTAAGACCGGTGGTTACATGTACCTCCTGGGTTTAGACTAGGGCTGACCTATACCTCCCGGGTTGACACCAGGGTTGACTTGTACTTCCCGGATTGAGACCGGGGCTGACCTGTACCTTTTGGGTTGAGATCGGGGCTGACCTATATTTCTTGGATTAAGAACGGGCCTGACCTGTACCTCCCAGATTGAGATCGGGGCTGACCTGTACCCTTCAGATTGAGACCGCGGCTGACTTGTACTTTTTGGATTATTATCGGGGTCGACCTGTACTTCCCGATTAGAGACCGGGGCTGACCTATACTTTCTGGGTTGAGACTGCGGCTGACCTGTACCTCTCGGGTTCAGACGGTGGCTGCCCTGTACTTCCCGAGTTAAGATCGAGGCTTACCTGTACTTTGCGGGTTGAGACCGGGGCTGACCTGTACCTCTCGGGTTGAGAACAGGGCTGACCTGTACTTCTTGGGTTCAGACCGAGGCTGACCTGTACCTCTCGGGTTCAGATCGGGGCTGACCTATACTTTTCAGGTTGAGACCGTGGCTGACCTACACTTTTTGGGTTGAGATCGGGGCTGACCTGTACTTCTCGGGTATAGACTGGACCTGAATTGTACTTCTCGTGTTGAGACTGAGGCTGACCTGTACCTCTTGGGTTCAGACGGGGGCTGACCTGTACTTTCTAGGTTGAGACCGGGGCTGACCTGTACTTTTTGCGTTGAGACCAGGGCTGACCTGTACTTTTCGGGTTGAGACCGGGGCTAACCTATATTTCCTAGGTTAAGATCGGGGCTGACCTGTACTTCTCGGGTTGAGACCGGGCCTGACTTGTACCTCTTGGGTTGAGACCGGGGCTGACCTGTACATTTGGGGTTGAGATCGGGGCTGACCTGTGCCTCCCGGGTTGAGATCGGGGCTGATTTGTACTTCCTAGGTTGAGATCGGGGGAAACCTGTACCTCCCGGGTTAAGACCGGGGCTAACCTGTTCATCCCGGGTTGAGACCGAGGCTGACATGTACTTCCCGGGTAGAGTCCGGGCCTGACCTATACTTTTTGGGTTAAGATTGAGGCTGACCTGTACCTCTTGGGTTCAGACGGGGGCTGACCTGTACTTCCCAAGTTGAGAGCGGGGCTGACCTGTACATCCCGGGTTGACAGTCGGGCTGACCTGAACCTCTTATGTTGAGACCGGGGCTGACTTGTACTTCTTTGTTTGAGATCGGGGCTGACCTGTACCTCCCGGGTTTAGACCGAAGCTGACCTGTACTTTTCGAATTGAGACCGGGGCTGACATGTACCTTTTGGGTTGAGATCGGGGCTGACCTATATTTCTTGGATTAAGAAGGGGGCTGACCTGTACCTCCCAGATTGAGATCGGGGTTGACCTGTACCTTTCGGATTGAGACCGGGGCTGACTTGTACTTTTCAGATTATTATCGGGGTCGACCTATACTTCCCGGGTAGAGACTGGGGCTGACCTGTACTTTCTAGGTTGAGACTGCGGCTAACCTGTACCTCTCGGGTTCAGACGGTGGCTGCCCTGTACTTCCCGAGTTAAGATCAGGGCTTACCTGTACTTTGCGGGTTGAGTCCGGGGCTGACCTGTACCTCTCGGGTTGAGACCAGGGCTGACCTGTACTTCTTGGGTTCAGACTGGGGCTGACCTGTACCTCTTGGGTTCAGATCGGGGCTGACCTATACTTTTCGGGTTGAGACCGTGGCTGACCTGCACTTTTTGGGTTGAGATCGGGGCTGACCTGTATTTCTCGGGTATAGACTGGACCTGAATTGTACTTCTCGTGTTGAGACTGAGGCTGACCTGTAACTCTTGGGTTCAGACGGGGGCTGACTTGTACTTTCCAGGTTGAGACCGGGGCTGACCTGTACTTTTTTGCGTTGAGACCAGGGCTGACCTGTACTTTTCGGGTTGAGACCGGGGCTGACCTATATTTCCTGGGTTGAGATCGGAGCTGAACTGTACTTCTCGGGTTGAGACCGGGCCTGACCTGTACCTCTTGGGTTGAGACCGGGGCTGACCTGTAATTTTGGGGTTGAGATCGGGGTTGACCTGTACTTCCTAGGTTGAGATCGGGGCAAACCTGTACCTCCCGGGTTAAGATCGGGGCTAACCTGTTCATCCCGGGTTGAGACCGAGGCTGACCTGTACTTCCCGGGTAGAGTCCGGGCGTGACCTATACTTTTCGGGTTAAGATTGAGGCTGACCTGTACCTCTTGGGTTCAAACGGGGGCTAACCTGTACTTTTCAGGTTGAGATCGGGGCTGACCTGTACATCCCGGGTTGACAGCCGGGCTGACCTGAACCTCCTAGGTTGAGACCGGGGCTGACTTGTACTTCTTTGGTTGAGATCGGGGCTGACCTGTACCTCCCGGGTTTAGACCGAAGCTGACCTGTACTTTCTGAATTGAGACCGGGGCTGACCTGTACTTCCCAGGTTGAGACCAAAGCTAACCTATACCTTCTAGGTTAAGATCGGGGCTGACCTGTCCCTCCCGGATTGAGACCAAAGCTGACCTATACCTTTAGGGTTGTGATCGGGACTAACTTATACTTCTCGGGTTGAGATCGGGGCTGACTTGTAACTCATGGGTTGAGACTGGGGTTGACCTCTACTTCCTGAGTTGAGACCGCTGCTGACTTGTACTTTCTGGGTTGAGATCGGGGCTGACCTATACCTCCCGGGAAGAAACTGGGGCTAACCTGTACATCTCGGGTTGAGACCGGGGCTGACCTGTACATCCCATGTTGAGATCGAGTCTAACTTGTACCTCCAAAGTTGAGACCGGGGCTGGCCTGTACTTTTTGGATTGAGACCGGGGCAGACCTCTAGTTCTCGGGTTGAGACCATGGCTGACCTGTACCTCCTAGGTTGAGACTGGGGCTGACCTATACCTCCCGGGTTGAGATCGGGACTGACCTGTACTTCTCGGGAAGAGACCGAGGATGACTTGTACCTCCCGGATTGATACCGGGGCTGACCTGTACTTCTCGGGTTGAGATCGACACTGACTTGTACTTTCCGGGTTGAGACAGGGGCTGACCTGTACTTCCCGGGTTGAGACCGGGGCTAACCTGTACATCTCGAGTTGAGATTGGGGCTGACTAGTACCTCTTGGGTTCAGACCGCGGCTGACCTGTACCTCCCGGGTTGAGATCGGGTTTGACCTGTACCTCCCGGGTTGAGACCGGGGCACACCTGTACTTTTCAGGTTGAGATCGAGGCAGACCAGTACTTCTCGAATAGAGATCGAAGCTGATCTGTACTTCCCGAATTGAGATCGGGGCTGACCATTACCTCTCGGGTTGAGATCGGGGCTGACCTGTACCTCCCGAGTTGAGACCAGGGCTGACCTGTACTTCTCGAGTTTAGACCGGGGCTGACCTGTACTTCCCGGATAGAGACCGAAGCTGACCTATACTTCTCGAATTGAGATCGGGGCTGACCTGTACCTCCCGGGTTGAGATCGGGGCTGACCTGTACCTTCAGGGTTGAGATCGGGGCTGACCTGTACCTCCTAGGTTGAAACTGAGGTTGACCTGTACCTCTCAGGTTAAGACGGGGGTTGACCTGCACTTCCCGGATGAAGACCGAGGATGACCTGTACCTCTCGGATTTAGACCGGAGCTGACCTGTACCTCCCGAGTTGAGATTGGGGCCGACTTGTACTTCTCGAGTTGAGACCGGGGCTGACCTATACCTCCCTGGTCTATACCAGGGCTCACCTGTACATCCCGGGTTGAGATCTGGGCTGACCTGTACTTCCCGAGTTGAGACCGGTGCTGACCTGTACCTTCTTGGTTTATACCGGGGCTGACCTGTACATCACGGGGTGAGACCGGGGCTGACCTGTACTTCTCGAGTTGAGACCGGTGCTGACCTGTACATCTCGGGTTGAGACCGGTTTCTGGCATATAACTCCCGGGATGAAACCGTGGCAGACCTGTAAATCTAGGGTTGAGACCGGTGCTGACCTATACTTCCCGGGTTGAGACCGAGGCTTACCTGTACCTTCTGGGTTGAGATTGGGTTGACCTGTAATTTTTGGGTTGAGACAGGGGCTAACCTGTACTTTTTGGGTTGAGACAGGGGCTGACCTAAACCTCTCGGGTTGAGACTGGGGCTGATCTGTACCTCCCGGGTTGAGACCGGGGCTGACCTGTACATCTTGGGCTGATACCGGAGATGACCTGTACCTACCGGGTTGAAAGCGGGGCTGACCTATACTTCTTGGGTTGACATCGGGGCTGACCTGTACTTCCCGGGGTTAGACTTGGGCTGACCTATACTTCCTGGGTAGAGACCGGGGCTGACCTGTACCTCCCAGATTGATACCGGTGCTGACTTGTACTTCTCGGGTTAAGATCGGGGATGACCTGCACCTCCTGTACTTTGCGGGTTGAGACCGGGGCTGACCTGTACTTTGCGGGTTGAGGCGGGGGTGACCAGTACTTTTTGGGTTGAGACCAGGGCTAACCTATACCTCCCGGGTTGAGACTGGGGCTGATCTGTACCTCCCGAGTTGAGACCGGGGCTGACCTATACTTCTTGGGCTGATACCAAAGATGACCTGTACCTCCCGAGTTGAGACCGGGGCCGACCTGTACTTCCTGGGTTGAGGTCAAAGCAGACCTGTACCTCCCGGGTTGAGATCGGGGCTTACCTGTACCTCTCGGGTTGAGACCGGGGCTGACATGTACTTCCAGAGTCAAGACCGGTGCTGACCTGTACTTGCCGGGTTGAGACCGGGGCTGACCTATACCTCCCGGGAAGAAACAGCGGCTAACCTGTGCATCTCGGATTGATACCGGGGCCGGCCTGTACTTCTCGGGTTAAGACCGAGGCTAACTTGTACCTCCCAGGTTGAGACCGGGGCTGAACTGTACTTTTTGGGTTGAGACCGGGGCAGACCTGTAGTTCTCAGATTAAGACCGGGGCTTACCAGCACCTCCCAGGTTGAGAGTGGGGCTGACCTAAAAATCCCGGGTTGAGACCGGGACTGACCTGTACTTCTCGGGCTGAGTCTGGGGATGACCTGTACCTCCCGGATTGAGACCGGGGCTGACCTGTACTTCCCGGGTTGAGATCGGCGCTGACCTGTAATTCCCGGGTTGGGACCGGGGCTGACCTGTACCTCCCAAGTTAAGACGGGGGATGACCTGTACATCTGGGGTTGAGACCGGGGCTGACCAATAACTCACGGGTTCAGATCGGGGCTGACCTGTACCTCCCGAGTTGAGACCGGGACTGACCTATACTTCCTGGGTTGAGACCGGGGCTGACTTGTACTTCCCGATTAGAGAGTGTACCTGAATTGTACTTCCCGTGTTGAGACTGTGGCTCTCCTGTACCTCTCGGGTTCAGACGGGGGCTGACATGAACTTCCTGGGTTGAGACGGGGGCTGACCTGTACTTTTTGGGTTCAGTCCGGGGCCAACCTGTACTTCCTGGGTAGAGACCGGGGCTGACCTATACTTCACAGCTTGAGATCGAGGCTAACCTGTACTTCCTGATTTGAGATCGGGGCTGACCTGTACCTCCTAGGTTTAGAGCGGGGCAGACCTGTACCTCCCGGGTTGAGACCAAGGCTGACTTATACTTCTCGGGTTGAGATCGGGGCTGACTTATGTCTCCCGGGTTGAGATCGGGGCCTGACCTGTACTTCCTGGGTTGAGATCTGGGCTAACTTATACCTCCCGGGTTGAGATTGGGGCTGACCTATACTTTCCGGGTTGAGACTGTGGCTGACCTGTACTTCCCGGGTAGAGACCGGACCTGACCTATACTTTCTGAATTAAGACTGAGGCTGACCTGTACATCTCGGGTGCAGACGGGGGCTGACCTATACTTCCTGGGTTGAAACCGGGGCTAACCTATACTTTCTGGGTTGAGACCAGGGCTGACCTTTATTTCCCGGGTAGAGACCGGGCCTGACCTTTACATCCTGGGTTGCAACTGAGGCTGACCTGTACCTCTCGGGTTCAAACGAGGGCTGCCCTGTACCTCCCGGATTGAGATCGGGGATGACCTTTACTTCTTGGGTTGAGACAAAGAATGACCTATACCTCCCGGGTTGGCCTGTACCTCCCGGGTTAAGACCAGGGATGACCTGTACATCCTGGGTTGAGACTTGGGCTGACCTATACTTCCCGAATTAAGGCAGGGGCTGACCTGAAACTCCCAAGTTGAGATCGGGGCTTATTTATACTTTCGGGGCTGAGTCCAGGGCTGATCTATACTTCCCGGGTTAATACCGGGGTTGACCTGTACTTCCCGGGTTAAGAACGGGGCTGTCCACTACCTTCCGGTTTGAGATCGGGGCTGACCTATACTACCTGAGTTGAGACCGGTGCTGACCTATACTTCCCGGGTTGAGACCGAAGATGACCTGTACCTTCTGGATTGAGACCGGGGCTGACCTGTACTTTTTGGGTTGAGACGGGGGCTGACCTGTACTTTTTGGATTAAGACCGGGGCTGACATGTACCTCCCGAGTTGAGACTAGGGCTGATATGTACCTCCCGGGTTGAGACCGGGGCTGACCTGTACTTCTCGGGCTGATACCGGAGATGACCTGTACCTCCCGGATTGAGACCGGGGCCGACCTGTACTTCTTGGGTTGAGATCGGGGCTGACCTGTACTTCCCGAGGATTGACCGAGGCTGACCTGTACTTCCCGGGTTGAGATCGGGGCTGACCTGTACCTCCCAGGTTGAGACCGGGGCTGACATGTACTTCTCGGGTTAAGATCAGGGCTGACCTGTACCTCCCGAGTTGAGACCGGGGATGACCTGTACTTCCCAAATTGAGACCGGGGCTAACCTGTACCTCCCGAATTGAGACCAGAGCTGACCTATACCTTTTAGGTTAAGACCGGGGCTGACCTGTACCTCCCGAATTGAGATCGGAGCTGACCTGTACCTCCTGGGTTGAGATCGGGGTTGGCCTGTACTTCTCGGGTTGAGACCACGGCTGACCTGTACCACCCTGGTTGATACCAGGGCTACCCTGTACCTCTCGGGTAGAGACCGGGGCTGACCTGTACTTCTTGAGTTGAGACTGGTGCTGACCTGTACTTTTCGGGTTGAGATCGGGGCTGACCTATAACTCCCGGGAAGAAACTGGGGCTAACCTGTACATCTCGGGTTGAGACCGCTACTGACCTGTACTTCCCGGGTTGTGACCGAGGCTAACTTATTCCTCCCAAGTTGAGACCGGGGCTGACCTGTACTTTTCGAGTTGAGACCGGGGCAGACTTGTAGTTCTCAGGTTGAGACGAGGGCTTACCTGTACCTCCCGGGTTGAGACTTGGCTGACCTGTACCTCCCGGGCTGAGATCGGGACTAACATGTACTTTTTGGGCTGAGTTCTGGGATGACCTGTACCTCCCGGGTTGAGACCGGGGCTGACCTGTACTTCCCGGGTTGAAATCGGCGCTGACCTGTACTTCCCGGGTTAAGAACGGGGCTAACCTGTACCTCCCGAGTTGAGACCGGGGCTGATATGTACATCTCAGGTTGAGGCCGGGGCTGACCAATACCTCCCGAGTTCAGACCGGGGTTGACCTGTACCTCCCTGGTTAAGATCGGGGCTGACCTGTACCTCCTGGGTTGAGACCGGGGCTGACCTGTACATCCCGAGTTGAGACCGGGGCTGACCTGTACTTCCCTGGTAGAGAGTGTACCTGAATTGAACTTCCCGTGTTGAAACTGAGGCTCAATGTACCTCTCGGGTTCAGACAGGGGCGGACCTGTACTTTTTGGGTTCAAACTCGGGCTAACCTGTACTTCCCAGGTTGAGACCGGGACTGACCTGTACTTCCCAGGTTGAGATCGGGGCTGACCTGTACTTCTCGGGTTGAGACCGGGGCTGACCTGTACTTCCTGGGTTGAGACTGGGGCTGATATGTACCTCCCGAGTTGAGACCGGGGCTGACTTGTACTTCTCGGGTTGAGATCGGGGTTGACCTGTACTTCCTGGGCTGAGATCTTGGCTGACCTGTACCTCCTGGGTTGAGATCGAGACTGACCTGTACTTTTCGGGTTGAGATTGGGGCTGACCTGGAGTTCTCGGGTAGAGATCGGGCCTGACCTATACTTTTTAAATTAAGACTGAGGCTGAACTGTACCTCTTGGGTGCAGGCGGGGGCTAACATGTACTTCTCGGGTTGAAACCGCGGCTAACCTGTACTTTCAAGGTTGAGACCGGGGCTGACCTGTACTTCCCGGGTAGAGACCGGGCCTGACCTTTACATCCTGGGTTGAAACTGAGGCTAGCCTGTACCTCTCGTGTTTAGACGGGGGCTGACCTGTACCTCCCGGGTTGAGACCAGGGAAGACCTGTACTTCTCGGGTTGAGACCGGGAATGACCTGTACCTCTCAGGTTGAAATCGAGGCTGACCTGTACCTCTCGGTTTAAGACCTGGGATGACCTGTACATCCCGGGTTGAGACTTGGACTGACCTATACTTCCCGAATTAAGACCAGGGCTGACCTGTAACTCCCAAGTTGAGATCAGGGCTGATCTATACTTCCTGGGCTGAGACCGGGGCTGACCTATACTTCCCGGGTTGAGATCGGGGTTGACCTATACTTCTCGGGTTGAGATCGGAGCTGACCAGTACCTCCCGATTTGAGACTATGGCTGACCTGTACTTCTCAGGTTGAGATCGGGGCTGAGCTGTACCTCCCGGGTTAAGATCGGGGTTGACCTATACTTCCCGGGTTGAGACCAGGGCTGAACTAAAAGCCCGATACTGAGATTGGGGCTTACCTGTACTTCCCGGGTAGAGACCGGACCTGACCTATACTTTCTGAATTAAGACTGAGGCTGACCTGTACATCTCGGGTGCAGACGGGGGCTGACCTGTACTTCCTGGGTTGGAACCGGGGCTAACCTATACTTTCTGGGTTGAGACCAGGGCTGACCTTTATTTCCCGGGTAGAGACCGGGCCTGACCTTTACATCCTGGGTTGCAACTGAGGCTGACCTGTACCTCTCGGGTTCAAACGAGGGCTGCCCTGTACCTCCCGGGTTGAGATCGGGGATGACCTTTACTTCTTGGGTTGAGACAAAGAATGACCTATACCTCCCGGGTTGGCCTGTACCTCCCGGGTTACGACCAGGGATGACCTGTACATCCTGGGTTGAGACTTGGGCTGACCTATACTTCCCGAATTAAGGCAGGGGCTGACCTGTAACTCCCAAGTTGAGATCGGGGCTTATTTATACTTTCGGGGCTGAGTCCAGGGCTGATCTATACTTCCCGGGTTAATACCGGGGTTGACCTGTACTTCCCGGGTTAAGAACGGGGCTGTCCACTACCTTCCGGTTTGAGATCGGGGCTGACCTATACTACCTGAGTTGAGACCGGTGCTGACCTATACTTCCCGGGTTGAGACCGAAGCTGACCTGTACCTTCTGGATTGAGACCGGGGCTGACCTGTACTTTTTGGGTTGAGACGGGGGCTGACCTGTACTTTTTGGGTTAAGACCGGGGCTGACATGTACCTCCCGGGTTGAGACTGGGGCTGATATGTACCTCCCGGGTTGAGACCGGGGCTGACCTGTGCTTCTCAGGCTGATATCGGAGATGACCTGTACCTCCCGGATTGAGACCGGGGCCGACCTGTACTTCTTGGGTTGAGATCGGGGCTGACCAGTACTTCCCGAGGATTGACCGAGGCTGACCTGTACTTCCCGGGTTGAGATCAGGGCTGACCTGTACCTCCCAGGTTGAGACCGGGGCTGACTTGTACTTCTCGGGTTAAGATCAGGGCTGACCTGTACCTCCCGAGTTGAGACCGGGGATGACCTGTACTTCCCAAATTGAGACCGGGGCTAACCTGTACCTCCCGAATTGAGACCAGAGCTGACCTATACCTTTTAGGTTAAGACCGGGGCTGACCTGTACCTCCCGAATTGAGATCGAAGCTGACCTGTACCTCCTGGGTTGAGATCGGGGTTGGCCTGTACTTCTCGGGTTGAGTCCGGGGCTGACCTGTACCACCCTGGTTGATACCAGGGCTACCCTGTACCTCTCGGGTAGAGACCGGGGCTGACCTGTACTTCTTGAGTTGAGACTGGTGCTGACCTGTACTTTTCGGGTTGAGATCGGGGCTGACCTATAACTCCCGGGAAGAAACTGGGGCTAACCTGTACATCTCGGGTTGAGACCGCTACTGACTTGTACTTCCCGGGTTGTGACCGAGGCTAACTTGTTCCTCCCAAGTTGAGACCGGGGCTGACCTGTACTTTTCGAGTTGAGACCGGGGCAAACTTGTAGTTCTCAGGTTGAGACGAGGGCTTACCTGTACCTCCCGGGTTGAGACTTGGCTTACCTGTACCTCCCGGGCAGAGATCGGGACTAACATGTACTTTTTGGGCTGAGTTCTGGGATGACCTGTACCTCCCGGGTTGAGACCGGGGCTGACCTGTACTTCCCGGGTTGAAATCGGCGCTGACCTGTACTTCCCGGGTTAAGAACGGGGCTAACCTGTACCTCCCGAGTTGAGACCGGGGCTGATATGTACATCTCAGGTTGAGGCCGGGGCTGACCAATACCTCCCGAGTTCAGACCGGGGTTGACCTGTACCTCCCTGGTTAAGATCGGGGCTGACCTGTACCTCCTGGGTTGAGACCGGGGCTGACCTGTACATCCCGGGTTGAGACCGGGACTGACCTGTACTTCTCGGGCTGAGTCTGGGGATGACCTGTACCTCCCGGATTGAGACCGGGGCTGACCTGTACTTCCCGGGTTGAGATCGGCGCTGACCTGTAATTCCCGGGTTGGGACCGGGGCTGACCTGTACCTCCCAAGTTAAGACGGGGGATGACCTGTACATCTGGGGTTGAGACCGGGGCTGACCAATAACTCACGGGTTCAGATCGGGGCTGACCTGTACCTCCCGAGTTGAGACTGGGACTGACCTATACTTCCTGGGTTGAGACCGGGGCTGACTTGTACTTCCCGATTAGAGAGTGTACCTGAATTGTACTTCCCGTGTTGAGACTGTGGCTCTCCTGTACCTCTCGGGTTCAGACGGGGGCTGACATGAACTTCCTGGGTTGAGACGGGGGCTGACCTGTACTTTTCGGGTTCAGTTCGGGGCCAACCTGTACTTCCTGGGTAGAGACCGGGGCTGACCTATACTTCACAGCTTGAGATCGGGGCTAACCTGTACTTCCTGATTTGAGATCGGGGCTGACCTGTACCTCCTGGGTTTAGAGCGGGGCAGACCTGTACCTCCCGGGTTGAGACCAGGGCTGACTTATACTTCTCGGGTTGAGATCGGGGCTGACTTATGTCTCCCGGGTTGAGATCGGGGCCTGACCTGTACTTCCTGGGTTGAGATATGGGCTAACTTATACCTCCCGGGTTGAGATTGGGGCTGACCTATACTTTCCGGGTTGAGACTGTGGCTGACCTGTACTTCCCGGGTAGAGACCGGACCTGACCTATACTTTCTGAATTAAGACTGAGGCTGACCTGTACATCTCGGGTGCAGACGGGGGCTGACCTGTACTTCCTGGGTTGAAACCGGGGCTAACCTATACTTTCTGGGTTGAGACCAGGGCTGACCTTTATTTCCCGGGTAGAGACCGGGCCTGACCTTTACATCCTGGGTTGCAACTGAGGCTGACCTGTACCTCTCGGGTTCAAACGAGGGCTGCCCTGTACCTCCCGGGTTGAGATCGGGGATGACCTTTACTTCTTGGGTTGAGACAAAGAATGACCTATACCTCCCGGGTTGGCATGTACCTCCCGGGTTAAGACCAGGGATGACCTGTACATCCTGGGTTGAGACTTGGGCTGACCTATACTTCCCGAATTAAGGCAGGGGCTGACCTGTAACTCCCAAGTTGAGATCGGGGCTTATTTATACTTTCGGGGCTGAGTCCAGGGCTGATCTATACTTCCCGGGTTAATACCGGGGTTGACCTGTACTTCCCGGGTTAAGAACGGGGCTGTCCACTACCTTCCGGTTTGAGATCGGGGCTGACCTATACTACCTGAGTTGAGACCGGTGCTGACCTATACTTCCCGGGTTGAGACCGAAGATGACCTGTACCTTCTGGATTGAGACCGGGGCTGACCTGTACTTTTTGGGTTGAGACGGGGGCTGACCTGTACTTTTTGGATTAAGACCGGGGCTGACATGTACCTCCCGAGTTAAGACTGGGGCTGATATGTACCTCCCGGGTTGAGACCGGGGCTGACCTGTACTTCTCGGGCTGATACCGGAGATGACCTGTACCTCCCGGATTGAGACCGGGGCCGACCTGTACTTCTTGGGTTGAGATCGGGGCTGACCTGTACTTCCCGAGGATTGACCGAGGCTGACCTGTACTTCCCGGGTTGAGATCGGGGCTGACCTGTACCTCCCAGGTTGAGACCGGGGCTGACATGTACTTCTCGGGTTAAGATCAAGGCTGACCTGTACCTCCCGAGTTGAGACCGGGGATGACCTGTACTTCCCAAATTGAGACCGGGGCTAACCTGTACCTCCCGAATTGAGACCAGAGCTGACCTATACCTTTTAGGTTAAGACCGGGGATGACCTGTACCTCCCGAATTGAGATCGGAGCTGACCTGTACCTCCTGGGTTGAGATCGGGGTTGGCCTGTACTTCTCGGGTTGAGACCGGGGCTGACCTGTACCACCCTGGTTGATACCAGGGCTACCCTGTACCTCTCGGGTAGAGACCGGGGCTGACCTGTACTTCTTGAGTTGAGACTGGTGCTGACCTGTACTTTTCGGGTTGAGATCGGGGCTGACCAATAACTCCCGGGAAGAAACTGGGGCTAACCTGTACATCTCGGGTTGAGACCGCTACTGACCTGTACTTCCCGGGTTGTGACCGAGGCTAACTTGTTCCTCCCAAGTTGAGACCGGGGCTGACCTGTACTTTTCGAGTTGAGACCGGGGCAGACTTGTAGTTCTCAGGTTGAGACGAGGGCTTACCTGTACCTCCCGGGTTGAGACTTGGCTGACCTGTACCTCCCGGGCTGAGATCGAGACTAACATGTACTTTTTGGGCTGAGTTCTGGGATGACCTGTACCTCCCGGGTTGAGACCGGGGCTGACCTGTACTTCCCGGGTTGAAATCGGCGCTGACCTGTACTTCCCGGGTTAAGAACGGGGCTAACCTGTACCTCCCGAGTTGAGACCAGGGCTGATATGTACATCTCAGGTTGAGGCCGGGGCTGACCAATTCCTCCCGAGTTCAGACCGGGGTTGACCTGTACCTCCCTGGTTAAGATCGGGGCTGACCTGTACCTCCTGGGTTGAGACCGGGGCTGACCTGTACATCCCGAGTTGAGACCGGGGCTGACCTGTACTTCCCTGGTAGAGAGTGTACCTGAATTGAACTTCCCGTGTTGAAACTGAGGCTCAATGTACCTCTCGGGTTCAGACAGGGGCGGACCTGTACTTTTTGGGTTCAAACTCGGGCTAACCTGTACTTCCCAGGTTGAGACCGGGACTGACCTGTACTTCCCAGGTTGAGATCGGGGCTGACCTGTACTTCTCGGGTTGAGACCGGGGCTGACCTGTACTTCCTGGGTTGAGACTGGGGCTGATATGTACCTCCCGAGTTGAGACCGGGGCTGACTTGTACTTCTCGGGTTGAGATCGGGGTTGACCTGTACTTCCTGGGCTGAGATCTTGGCTGACCTGTACCTCCTGGGTTGAGATCGAGACTGACCTGTACTTTTCGGGTTGAGATTGGGGCTGACCTGGAGTTCTCGGGTAGAGATCGGGCCTGACCTATACTTTTTAAATTAAGACTGAGGCTGAACTGTACCTCTTGGGTGCAGGCGGGGGCTAACATGTACTTCTCGGGTTGAAACCGCGGCTAACCTGTACTTTCAAGGTTGAGACCGGGGCTGACCTGTACTTCCCGGGTAGAGACCGGGCCTGACCTTTACATCCTGGGTTGAAACTGAGGCTAGCCTGTACCTCTCGTGTTTAGACGGGGGCTGACCTGTACCTCCCGGGTTGAGACCAGGGAAGACCTGTACTTCTCGGGTTGAGACCGGGAATGACCTGTACCTCCCAGGTTGAAATCGAGGCTGACCTGTACCTCTCGGTTTAAGACCTGGGATGACCTGTACATCCCGGGTTGAGACTTGGACTGACCTATACTTCCCGAATTAAGACCAGGGCTGACCTGTAACTCCCAAGTTGAGATCGGGGCTGATCTATACTTCCTGGGCTGAGACCGGGGCTGACCTATACTTCTCGGGTTGAGATCGGGGTTGACCTATACTTCCCGGGTTGAGATCGGAGCTGACCTGTACCTCCCGATTTGAGACTGTGGCTGACCTATACTTCTCAGGTTGAGATCGGGGCTGAGCTGTACCTCCCGGGTTAAGATCGGGGCTGACCTATACTTCCCGGGTTGAGACCAGGGCTGAACTAAAAGCCCGATACTGAGATTGGGGCTTACCTGTACTTCCCGGGTTGTGACCGAGGCTGACCCGTTTTTCCTGAGTTTAGATCGAGGCTGACCTGTACTTCCTGGGTTGAGACCGAGGCTGACATGTACCTCCTGGGTTGAGATCGATGCTTACATGTACCTCCCGGGTTGAGACTAGGGATGACTTATACCTCTCAGGTTCAGACCGAGGTGACTTGTACTTTCCAAATTGAGACAGGGGCTGACCTAAACCTTCTAGATTGAGATCGGGGCTGACCTATACTTCTCGGATTAAGACCGGGGCTGACCTGTACCTCCCAGATTGAGATCGGGGCTGACCTGTACATTTCGGGTTGAGACCGGGGCTGACTTGTACTTCCCAAATTGATACCGGGGCCGACCTGTACTTCCCGGACAGAGACCGGGCCTGACATGTACTTCCTAGGCTGAGACTAAGGCTGACCTGTACCTCTCGTGTTCAGACGGGGGCTAACCTGTACTTCCCAAGTTGATACCGGGGCTTACCTGTTGTTCGCGGTTTAAAATCGGGGATGGCCTGTACCTCCAGGGTTGAGACCGGGGCTGACCTATACCTCCCGATTTGAGATAGGGGCTGACCTGTACCTCCCGGGTTGAGTCCGGGGCTGACCTGTACTTCTCGTGTTGAGATCGGGGCTGACCAGCACTTCCTGAGTTGAGACTGGAACTGAATTGTACTTCTCAGGTTGAGACCGTTGCTGACCTGTACTTTTCAGGTTGAGTCCAGGGCTGACCTGTACTTCCCGGGTTGAGACCAGGGCTGACCTTTACTTCTTGGGTTGAGATCGGGGCTGACCTGTACTTCCCGGGTTGTGACCGGGCCTGACCTGTACCTCCAGGGTTGAGATCGGGGCTGACCTGTACTATTCGGGTTGGGATCGGGGCTGACTTGTCCCTCCCGGGTTGAGATCAGGGCTGACCTGTACTTCTTAGGTTGAGATCGGGGTTGACCTGTACCTCCCGGGTTGAGATCGGGGCTGACCTACACATCTCAGGTTGAGACCGAGGCTGACCTTTACTTCCCGGGTAGAGACCGAGCCTGACCTATACTTTTTGGGTTTAGACTGAGGCTGACCTATACCTCTAGGGTTCAGAAGGGGGCTGACTTGTACTTTCCGAGTTGAGACCGGGGCTGACCTGTATATCCCGGGTTGAGACCGGGCTGACCTGTATTTTCAGGGTAGATACCGGGCTTAACCTTTAGTTCTTGGGTAGAGACTGAGGCTGACCTGTACCTCTCCAGTTCAGACGGGGCTGACCTGTACCTCCCGGGTTGAGACCGAGGTTGACCTGTACTTCCCGGGTTGAGACCGGGGCAGACCTTTACCTCCCGGGTTGAAATTGAGGCGGACCTATACCTCCCGGGTTAAGATTGGGGCTAACCTGTACATCCTGGGTTGAGACTTGGGCTGACTTGAACTTCCTGAATTGAGACCAGGGCTGACCTGTAACTCCCGAGTTGAGATCAGGGTTGATCTATACTTCTCGGGTTGAGACCGGGGCTGACCTATACTTCTCGAGTTAAAACCGGGGTTGACTGTACTTCTCGGGTTGAGACCGGGGCTGACCTGTACCTCCCTGTTTGAGACCGGGGCTGACCTGTACTTCCAAGGTTGAGACCGGGGATGAGTCGTACCACCCGAGTTGAGACCGGGGTTGACCTATACTTCCCGGGTTGAGACCGGGGCTGAATTAATTTCCCGGTACTGAGACCGGGGCTGAATTAATGGCCCGGTACTGAGACCGGGGCTGACCTATACTTCCCGGATTGAGATCGGTGCTGAACTAATGGCCCGGTACTAAGATCGAGGCTGACATATACTTCTCGGCTTGAGACTGAGGCTAACCCATACTTCCTAGGTTGAGATCGAGGCTGACCTATACTTCCTGGGTTGAGACCAGGCCTGACATGTACCTCCTAGGTTGAGACTGGTGCTTATATGTACCTCCCGGGTTGAGACTAGGGCTGACCTGTACCTCCCAAGTTGATACCGGGGTTGACTTATACTTCCTGGATTGAGACCGGGGCTGACCTGTACCTCCTGAATTGAGACCGGGGCTGACCTATACTTCCCGGATTAAGACCGAGGCTGACCTGTACCTCCCAGATTCAGTCCAGGGCTAACCTGTACCTTTCGGGTTGAGACCGAGGCTGACTTGTACTTTTTGGATTGATACCGGGGCCGACCAGGACTTCCCGGGTAGAGACCAGGCCTGACCTGTACTTCTCGGGTTGAGACTGAGGCTGACCTATACCTCTCGGGTTCAGACGGGGGCTGACCTGTACTTCCTGAGTTAAGACTGGGACTTACCTGAACTTTACAGGTTGAGATCGAGGCTGACTTGTATCTCCCGGGTTGAGACCGGTGCTGACCTGTACTTCTCGAATTGAGACTAGGGCTGACCTATACCTCCCGGGTTAAGATCAGGGCTGACTTGTACCTCCCGGGTTGAGACCGGGGCTGACCTGTACTTCCCGGGTTAGGACCGGGACTGACCTGTACTTCCTGGGTAGAGATCGGACCTGAATTGTACTTCTCGTGTTGAGACTGAGGCTGACCTGTACATCTTGGGTTTAGACGGGGGCTGACCTGTACTTCTCGGGTTGAGACCGTGGCTGACCTGTACTTTTCGGGTTGAGATCAGGGCTGACCTATTCCCGGGTTGAGACCGGGGCTGACCTGTACTTCCTGGGTTGAGACCGGGGCTGACCTGCACTTCCTGGGTTGGGACCGGGCCTGACCTATACCTCCCGGGTTGAGACCGAAGTTGACCTGCACTTCTCGGGTTGAGATCGGGGCTGACCTATGCCTCTCAGGTTGAGATCGGGGCTGACTTGTACTTCCTAGGATGAGATCGGGGATGACCTGTACCTCCCGGGTTGAGACCGGGGCTGACCTGTACATCCCAGGTTGAGACCGGGGCTGACCTGTACTTCCCGGGTAGAGACCGGGCCTGACCAATGGGCTGACCTGTACTTCCTAGGTTGAGACCGGGGCTGACTTGTACTTCCCGAGTTGAGACCGGGGCTGACCTGTACTTCCCGAGTAGAAATCGGGCATGACCTTTACTTCTCGGGTTGAGACTGAAGCTGACCTGTACCTCTCGGGTTCATACGGGGGCTGGCCTGTACCTCCCGGATTGAGACCAAGGTTTACCTGTACTTCCCGGGTTGTGACCGCGGCTGACCTGTACTTCCCGATTTGAGACCGGGGCTGACCTGTACTTCCCGGGTTAAGACCAGGGCTGAGTTGTACCTTCCGGGTTGAGACCAGGGTTGACCTATACTTCTCGGGTTGAGACCGAGGCTGACCCGTACTTCACGAGTTGGGATCGAGGCTGACCTTTACTTCCCGAATTTTGACCGGGGCTGACATGTACCTCATAGGTTGAGACCGGTGCATACATGTACCTCTCGGGTTGAGACTACGGCTAACCTGTATCTCTCGGGTTGAGACTGAGGTTAACTTGTACTTCCCGGATTGAGACCGAGGTTGACCTGTACATCCCGGGTTGAGACCGGGGCTGACCTATACTTTTCGAATTTAGACCGGGGCTGACCTGTACCTCCCAGATTGAGACCGGGGCTGACCTGTACCTTTTAAATTTAGGTCGGGGCTGACTTATACTTTCCAGATTGATACCGGGGCCGACCTGTACTTCCCGGGTAGAGACCGGGCCTGACCTGTAATTCTCGGGTTGAGACTGAGGCTAACCTGTACCTCTTGGGTTCAGACGGGGGCTAACCTGTACTTCTCGAATTGAGACCGGGGCTTACCTGTACTTCGCGAGTTAAGACCGGGGCTGACCTGTACCTCCCGGGTTGAGACCGGGGCTGACCTGAACTTCTCGGGTTAAGACTGGTGCTTACCTGTACCTCCCGGGTTGAGATCGGGGCTGACCTGTTCCTCCCAGGTAGAGACCGGGGCTGACCTGTATTTCTCGGGTTGAGATCGGGGGCTGACCTTTACTTCTAGGGTAAAGACCGGACATGAATTGTACTTCCCGTGTTGAGACTGAGGCTGACCTGTACCTCTCGGGTTCAGATGGGGGCTGACCTGTACTTTCTGGGTTGAGACCGGAGCTGGCTTGTACTTTTTAGGTTGAGACCAGGGCTGACCTGTACTTCCCGGGTTGAGACCGGGGCTGACCTGTACTTCTCGGGTTGAGACCGGGACTGACCTGTACTTCCCGGGTTAAGACCGGGGCTGGCCTGTACCTCCTGGGTTGAGACCGAGGATGACCTGTACTTCTCGGGTTGAGATCGGGGCTGACCTGTTCCTCTCGAGTTGAGATCGGGGCTGACCTGTACCTCTCGGGTTGAGACGGGGGCTGACCTGTACATCACTGATTGAGACCGGGGCTGACCTGCACTTCCCGGGTAGAGACCGGGTCTGACTTATACTTTTCAGGATAAGACTGAGGCTGACCTGTACCTCTCGGGTTCAGATGAGGGCTGACCTGTACGTCCTGGGTTGAGAGCGTGGTTGACCTGTACTTTCTGAGTTGAGAGTGGGGCTGACCTGTACCTCCCAGATTGAGACCAGGGCTGACTAGTACTTTCTTGGGTGGAAATCGGGGCTGACCTGTACCTCCCGGGTTGAGACCGGGGCTCACCTGTACATCCTGAATTGAGATCGGGGCTGACCTGTACCTCCCGGATTGAGACCAAAACTGACCTATACCTTCCAGGTTAAGACCGGGGCTGACCTGTACGTTACGGATTGAGATCGGGGCTGACCTGTACTTCTCGGGTTGAGATCGGGGCTGACCTGTACCACCCTGGTTGATACCGGGGCTGACCTGTACCTCCCGGGTTGAGACCGGGGCTGACCTGTACTTCCTGAGTTAAGACCGGTGCTGACCTGTACTTCTGAATTTGAGACTGGGGCTGACCTATACCTCCCGGGAAGAAACCGGGGCTAACCTGTACATCTCGGGTCGAGAACGGGGCTGACCTGTACTTATCGAGTTGAGACCGAGGCTAACTTGTACCTCCCAGGTTTAGACCAGGGCTGACCTGTACTTTTTGGGTTGAGACCGGGGCAGACCTGTAGTTCTTCGGTTAAGACCGGGGCAGACCTGTACCTCCTGGGTTGAGACTGGGGCAGACCTGTATGTAAGACCCCAACTCTTATGAATAAAGATTTAATTTTTTTTATATATTATTTCGAAATAGTAAGGTGTTGATTTGATAAATGTGAAAAGTTATGGGTGGAATGTGCAAATATTTCAAAATAAGCAAATGGTTATAAATATTCATTGTTGTCGGGTAATATTCATTTGGTCGTGGAATATTCTGGTTGTCGAAAAATATTCGTATGACGGCACAGCCATTTGTGAGCCCCACAACGGAATAACTGTCGGATATAGAAAGCGACAGAAATAACTTTTTTATAAATAACGGTAAAACTATTACGGTTAAACTGTTAAAATATCCGGTGATAAAAAATACAGTAATACACGGTGTTGCACAGTAGCACACGGTATTGCATAGTAATTCTAATTATTGATTCTTACGTAAGAAGACACTTACTCAGTAATTGTTACAATAATTACTGTTCAATATTTTATATTATTGATTCAATAATTGCTACAATTGCATAATATTTTATTGGTTCAATAATTGCTACGTTGATATTTTATATCAATAATTGCTACGTTGATATTTTATATTATTGATTCAATAATTGTCATTGCACAGTATTTCACATTATTAAATCAATAATTGTCACTCTTATTATTTGAATAATATTATTAGATAGCATTATTGGCAATGTCTAAGAAAGTTCTGTCTAGGAAGAGTTATTTAATTGCGCGCCAGTACGGAGAAATCCTTATCGGAAGGCCCCTTCTTTTCTGGGAACGACCTGGTTGTCAATATTGTAGTTCTGTAATATTATTTGTAAGTAATTAAATTGTTGATAAATATGATAAGAAAATATTTATTTCAATTATGATATAAAAGAAAGAATTTTTAGTAAAAGACATTTGTTGAAAGTTGACATTTTATCTTCTCCGATAAAATTAATTCATTCAAATATATTATTATAATATTACATTATAAAATTATAATGTGATAATATAATAGTATAATTTTATAATTTGAAGAAGTGATATTATTGTAATAAATTTATGGCATAAAAATAAAATGAGATGGAAGAGAAAAAAGAATAAAATTAGAATTCTTATAATATTTATAATTGTTTTAATATATATATATATATATATATATATATATATATATATATATATATATATATATATTATGTAATCATGTGGTTGGTGGGGGAGTATTCTTTTTTGGTAGGCTAGAATTTTTAATATGGTATGTTGAGAAGAAAAAAAAGTCACCGAGTGTGTAAATTGTCAAAGGTTGCAGGCTAAGCTTTTTCTATAAATAGGGTGCTTAGTTAGAAATGAAAATCACACCAGAATCAGAAAATTTTTTCTCTATAATATCGAGCGTATTTCTTGTGAGTATAAGGATAGTTTGAGTGTGGATTACGGTGAAAGTTTTCGTCCACATAATATCCGATATTTCAGCCAAAACTACTCTTTTGTTAAGGTAAGGGATGTTATTTTCTTTCGTAAACGATACTATTCTTTTCAATATCATTATACCAAAACATTATCATAGATTTTATTATGAAATTCTTATTTTTTCCGTCGGGGTCACTATTCATGTATACGGCACTATTTACGGAAAAATTAAATTTTCTTCTATTTGTCCAAGTTGCTTGTGAAGGTTCCTATCTTTGATTGGATCCAAGTTTTGATCTTCATTCTTGAATTTTGCTCCACAAAGTATTATTATGGAATATTCTTGAACTTGAATAAACTAAATTACGAATTCCTAATCTTTGTCCTTTATCTCACTGAACTCGTTATTTATATTATTTTTCATCATCTTCAGTCCTAAATGGTGATATAACTGAATATCTTTGGCCTGTAGAGCAAAGATGAATGATTACCTGATGAATATCTTTAGCCCGTAGTGCAAAGATGAACAGGTGTTGAGATGAACATAACCACTGGTGATACAAATGAATATCTTTGGCCCGTAGTGCAAAGATGAATATTTGATTCGAGATGTATATTGATTGATGTCACATGGATAAAATATTGATGATGACTTTTAAATCATAGAAGATAGTAGACTTCATTCTCTACTTAACTCTTCTAATGAATTGTTATTTTCGCTGCGAATATTGATCTAAAACTTGTTGTCAATAATATTTTATCTGAATTGTTGAAGACTAACGATAATTTATTTTCCATTATCTTAGTCATAATATTCTTTACTGGGCTAGTTGAGCTCACCATTTTCATCTATTGTC
Organism: Panax stipuleanatus; assembly: GCA_020205555.1. Classification (NCBI taxonomy): domain Eukaryota; kingdom Viridiplantae; phylum Streptophyta; class Magnoliopsida; order Apiales; family Araliaceae; genus Panax; species Panax stipuleanatus. The sequence goes on from CM035118.1 coordinate 87,125,069, forward strand.
CTCTTCAGGAAATGAGAATGTCGCAGGAACTAGTCGGGGGACAGAGTGATGGTCCGAGTTAGAGCAGTAGTAGTCCTCACTATTTCCAATAAATAGTGTGATAATAATTATAATAAGGACTTAGTTTGAATGTTAATATTTTTTACATATTTGTATTGACACTCACAGTTGTGTGGTCGTATTTTGCACGACCGTGTGATATATAAGATTGTATTTGAATTTTGTACCATGTATTTGGCGACTCAGAATGGGTTGGGTTGACTTGACCTATTCTGGGGGCGTCACAGTTGGTATCAGAGCTTAGGGATATGATCTCTGGCGGAGATCGGGAAATAGAACTAGGAGGGGAGAGACAAGTAAATTCTTTATTAGTATGTCCTACCTAAGCTTATGTGGTATTTAATTGGTCAGTCGGAGCATAGGGTTATTATGTGATATGTTAATTTGTTTAATTAATCCTTATTTTATGGCAGTATTTGAGAATGACAGCTGAGAATATTAACAATGGAGTGAATGAGACCGTGGAGACACCTTTAATCACCAACCAGGAGAACGTGCAATAGGAAGGCAATGTTCATCCTGAAAACAACACTGATCAGACGATAAACGATGAGATGTTTAGAAGTTTTTTGCGGTTCATGAAAAACCAGACGAGGGAGACTCGTGTGCATAATACAGGTGGAAATAATAACAACTCACGGCTTGTCACTGCCAAGCAGTTCAAAGAGTTGGGACCACCAGAATTTTAGGGAATGCCAGATCCAATCAAGGTAGAGACGTGGGTTAAGAAAATTACCAAGATATTTGATGTCTTGGGATGCATGGAGGAACAGAAGGTTCCATTCGGCACCTTTATGTTCCGTGGAGAGGCAGATTACTGGTGAAAATCTGTGAAGCGTACCCAGCCTACCACACTCAAGATGTCTTGGGAAGCGTTCCAAAAATTATTTAATGACAAGTACTTTCCAGAAAGTATACGTCACATGAAAGAAGTAGAGTTTATCAGACTGAAACAAAACAACATGACGGTGTCCCAGTACGAGGCTAAGTTTGCGGAGTTGTCCCGGTTTGCACCTCATTTGGTGGAGAAAGAGGAACGTATGACGCGGATATTTCTGAGAGGTTTGAAACCAGAAATTCGTTAATACCTCATTTCTCACAAATTTTCTCTATATTCGGATGTAGTGAACAGGGCCCAGTTATTAGAACGAGATAATGATTATGTTCAACCAAGGGACAACAACCAAGGTCGTACCGGTGGCAGTAGTCATCGAAACAATAACAACTAGCAGGGAGAAAAGTATCATGACAGAAGCAGTAACCACTCCGGTGGAAATCGTGGCCATGATAGAAGAAGTGAGTCGGGGGGAGATTTCAAGAAGAGAAGGTACAACAATGAGAACGTGAAAACACCGACTGCACACAAAAATCTAAGATATGCTATAACTGTGGAAAGAAAGGACATATAGCTCGAGTGTGTCCTGTAGCGAAACCAAGTCCAGCGGGGGTGGTGATTCCTAAGGCAGTTCCAGACAAATCAAAGTCAGTTGTTCCTGGAAGAGCTTTTGTCATAACCGCCCAACAAGCGAGGAACCCGAATGAGGTTATTACGGGTAAGCTAATCATAAACTCTTGCGAAGTCTATACCTTATTAGATACCGGTGCTACCCATTCTTTTATTTCACCTGCTTGTGCTCAACGTTTGAACTTGACTTCTAAGAAATTAGACTTTGACTTATCTGTTAAACTCCGTTAGGAGAAACCTTTGTTACATCCACAGTTTACAAATCTTGCTTGATTTAAATTGGTACCCTCACCCTACCTGTTGATCTTATATCTTTGAAAATACTTGCATTTGACGTGATTTTAGGAATTGACTGGTTAACCACTTATCATGCCAAAATTGATTGTTTTCGTAAAGTTGTTAGTTTTATATTCCTAACCAACCTATTGTGCGAATTCAAACCACCAAATCACTAAAATCAGTTAATGTCATTTCAAGTCATAAAGCTATTCGTTTATTGAAAAACGAATGTCAAGCTTCTTAGCACATGTCACTGATCTAAACCAGAATACGTTAGGTTTGAATGATATTTCTGTTGTTAATGAGTTTTCGGATGTATTTCTCGAAGAACTTCCCGGTCTACCCCCAGAACGTGAAGTTAAATTCTTTATTGACCTTGAACCCGGTACCCATTTCTAAAACCCTATATCGAATGTCTCTTATTGAACTTCAGGAGTTAAAGGTCCAATTACAGGAATTGTTAGACATCGGTTTTATTTGTCCTAGTACGTCTCCTTGGGGTGCTCCTATTTTATTCGTAAAGAAGAAAGACGGGAGTATGCGACTTTGTATTGACTATCGGGAGTTGAACCATATCACCATCAAGAACAGGTATCCGCTACCTCGTATTGATGACCTGTTTGACCAGTTGCAAGGTGCACAATTCTTTTCAAAGATCGATCTTCGTTCTGAATATCATCAGCTGAAGATTAAAACTGAGGAAATTCCGAAAATTGATTTCAGAACTCAGTACGGACATTATAAATTCTTAGTCATGTCTTTTGGATTGACTAATGCTCCTGCTACTTTTATGGATATGATGAACCGTGTATTCAAGGGATATTTGGATCAGTTCGTGGTTGTCTTTCTTGATGACATCCTCATCTATTTCAAAAGCCGTGAAGATCATGAGCACCACCTGAAGCTGGTACTCCAAAGGCTTCGTGATAATAAGCTTTATGCCAAGTTAAAAAAGTACGAGTTCTGGCTTGAGGAAGTAGCATTCCTTGGACACGTGGTATCAAAACGTGGAGTATCTGTTGACCCGGCGAAGATTAAAGCAATACAAAGTTGTGAGCAACCGAAGTCGGTGATCGAAGTACGTAGCTTTTCTGGGCTTAGCTGGTTATTATCGGAGATTCGTGGAAGGATTTTCTCAAATTGCTACTCCTTTAACTCAGCTGACTTGGAAAGATACAAAATTTGTATGGAACGAGGAATGTGAGAAGAGCTTTCAAGAGCTCAAGAGGAGACTCATTTCGGCACCTGTTCTGACGATACCATCTGGTTCGGATGGATTTGTTATTTACAGTGACGCTTTGGGCAAAGGGTTAGGATGTGTTCTCATGCAACATGGGAAAGTCATAACCTATGCCTCACGGCAACTCAAAGAATATGAGAGGAATTATTCTACTCATGATCTAGAGTTGGCAGTAGTTGTTTTTGCGTTGAAGATCTGGAGACACTACCTGTATGGAGAGAAAGTGGAGATTTATACGGATCATAAGAGCCTCAAATATTTCTTCACTCAAAAGGAACTCAACATGCGACAACGACGTTGGCTTGAGTTGTTGAAAGATTACGATCATACCATCCAATACCATCCTGGAAAAGCGAACGTGGTAGCTGACGCGTTTGAGTAGAAGATCATATGCGAGAATAAATGTGATGCTATCAAGGCCTATTTTGTGTGATTTACAAAAGATGAAGATAGAGTTCAAGACTCTGGGGACCCATGCGATGATGTCAAGTATACGCGTAGAACTAGCTTTAATTGATAAAATTAAAGCTGCTCAAGCTATAGACCTAGAGCTGATGAATACGAGGAAGAAGGTACAAGAAGGTGCTATTCCAGAAGCAAGGATTGATGAAGAAGGAATACTCCGAGTCAACTCCAGACTTTGTGTTCCTAATGATTCTGACTTAAAGTATAGAATCATGATGGAGGCACACAACACACCATTTGCAATCTATCCTGGGAGTACCAAAATGTATCGTGATCTTCGACATACATTTTGGTGGAACAATATGAAAAGAGAGATCGCGGAGTTCATCTCGAGGTGTTTAACGTGTCAACGTGTCAAGCAGAGCATCAAGTGCCAAAGGGTCCATTGCAACCACTTGAGATTCCAAAATGGAAGTGGGAACACATTACAATGGATTTCGTTACGGGTCTTCCCAAGGTTTCTCAAGGCATAGATGCGATTTGGGTTATTATCGATAGATTAACCAAGTCTGCTCATTTCTTGTCGATAAGGGAAACTTATTCCCCTGAACGTCTTGCTCATATATACGTAAATGAGATTGTGAGATTGCATGGCATGCCAGTATCCATAGTTTTGGATCGTGACCCAAGATTCACTTCATGATTTTGGGTCAGTTTGCAGAAAGCTATGGGCACGAATTTACGATTCAGTTCGGCATATCATCCTCAAATGGACGGACAATCAGAAAGGACTATTCAAACTCTTGAAGATCTATTGAGACTCTGTGTTCTAGACTTCAAAGGGAGTTGGGATAAGTACTTACCATTGGTGGAATTCTCCTATAACAACAGTTATCAGGAAAGTATAGGCGTGGCTCCATTCGAAGCGTTGTATGGACGAAAGTGTCCGCTCTCCAGTATGCTGGGACGAGGTGGGTGAAGCAACATTGTTAGGATCGGAGTTAGTACGTATGACTACAGAAAAGATTCAAATGATCCGACAACGGATACAAATCGCACAAGATCGACAAAAGAGTTATGCGGATCTTCATCTAAAGGACGTGAAATTTAATGTTGGGGACCATGTGTTATTACGTGTTGCTACGTGGAAGGGAGTTACGAGGTTTGGCAAGAGAGGAAAGCTCAATCCATGATTCATTGGTCCATTTAAGATCCTTGACCGAGTAGGAAAGGTGGCCTATAGACTTGCTTTACCTCCAAGCATGTCTCATGTTCATAACGTTTTTCACATATCCGTGCTTCGCAAATATGTGAAAGACCCAAACCGTATTATTGAGTTAGAACCAGACGAGATAGCTGAAGATTTAACGTACGAGGAGGTACCTGTTAAGATCTTGGATAGGAAAGAACATGTTCTACGCTCAAAGGTTATACCTCAAGTCAAAGTTTTATGGAGAAACCATGGAATTGAGGAAATGACCTGGGAGTTGGAATCGGAAATGAAAACGAGGTATCCTCACCTTTTCGATATACCAGGTACGTATATCAATTTCGAGGAAAATATTCGTTTGGTCGGAAATATTCGTTGGTCGTGGAATATTCTAGTTGTCGGGGAATATTCGTACGATGGCGCAGCCATTTATGGCCCCACAACGGAATAACTGTCGGATATAGAAAGCGACAGAAATAACTTTTTATAATAACGGTAAAACTATTGCGGTTAAACTGTTAAAATACCCGGTGATAAAATACAGTAATACACGGTATTGCACAGTAGCACACAGTATTGCACAGTAATTCTAATTATTAATTCTTACGTAAGAAGGCACTTACTCAATAATTGTTACAGTAATTACTGTTCAATATTTTATATTATTGATTCAATAATTGCTACAATTGCATAATATTTTATTGGTTCAATAATTGCTACGTTTGATATTTTATATCAATAATTGCTACGTTGATATTTTATATCAATAATTGTTACGTTGATATTTTATATTATTAATTCAATAATTGTCATTGCACAGTATTTTACATTATTAAATCAATAATTGTCACTCTTATTATTTGAATAATATTATTAGATAGCATTATTGGCAATGTCTAAGAAAGTTCTGTCTAGGAGGGGTTATTTAATTGCGCGCCAGTAAGGAGAAAATCCTTATTGGAAGGCCCCCTCTATCTTGAGAACGACCTGGTTGTCAATATTGTAGTTCTGTAATATTATTTGTGAGTAATCAAATTGTTGATAAATATGATGAGAAAATATTTATTTCAATTATATATTAAAGGGAAGAATTTTTAGTAAAAGACATTTGTTGAAAGTTGACATTTTATCTTTTCCAATAAAATTAATTCAATCAAATATATTATTATAATATATATTATAAAATTATAATGTGATAATATAATAGTATAATTGAAGAAGTGATATTATTGTAATAAATTTATGGCATAAAAATAAAATGAGATGGAAGAGAAAAGAATGAAATTGGAATTCTTTAATATTTATAATTGTTTTAATATATATATTATTATCATGTGGTTGGTGGGGGAGTATTCTTTTTTGGTAGGCTAGAATTTTCAATATGGTATGCTAAGAAGAAAAAAAGCCACCGAGTGTGTAAATTGTCAAAGGTGGCAGGCTAAGCTTTTTCTATAAATAGGGTGCTTAGTTAGAAATGAAAATCACACCAGAATCAGAAAATTTTCTCTCTATAATATCGAGCGTATTTCTTGTGAGTATAAGGATAGTTTGAGTGTGGATTACGGTGAAAGTTTTCATCCACATAATATCCGATATTCCAGCCAAAACTACTCTTCTGTTAAGGTAAGGTATGTTATTTTTTTTCGTAAACGATGCTATTCTTTTCAATATCATTATACCAAAATATTATCATGGATTTTATTAGGAAATTCTTATTTTTTCCGTCGGGATTACTATTCACGTATACGGCACTATCACGAAAAATTAATTTTTTCTATTTGTCCAAGTTACTTGTGAAGGTTCTTATCTTTGATTGGATCCAAGTTTTGATCTTCATTCTTAAATTTTGCTCCACAAAGTATTATTATGGAATAGTCTTGAACTTGGATAAACTAAATTACGAATCCCTAATTTTTGTTCTTTATCTCACTAGATTCGTTATTTATATTATTTTGCATCATCCTCAGTCCTAAATGGTGATATAACTGAATATCTTTGGCCTGTAGAGCAAAGATGAATGATTACTTGATGAATATCTTTAGCCCGTAGTGCAAAGATGAACAGGTGTTGAGATGAACATGACCACTGGTGATACAAATGAATATCTTTGGCCCGTAGTGCAAAGATGAATATTTAATTCGAGATGTATGTGATTGATGTTACAGGGATAAAATATTGATGATGGACTTTTAAATCATAGAAGATAGTAAACTTCATTCTCTACTTAACTCTTCTAATGAATTGTTATTTTCGCTGCGAATATTGATCTAAAACTTGTTGTCAATAATATTTTATCTGAATTGTTGAAGACTAACGATAATTTATTTTCATTATCTTAGTCATAATATTCTTTACTATGCTAGTTGAGCTCACCCTTTTCAACTATTGGCTTCTTCAGAAAATGAGAATGTCGCAGGAAGTAGACGGGGGACAGAGTGATGGTCTGGGTTAGAGCAGTAGTAGTCCTCACTATTTCTAATAAATAGTGTGATAATAATTATAATGATGAATTAGTTTGAATGTAATATTTTCTACATATTTGTATTGATACTCATAGTTGTGTGGTCATATTTTGCACGACCGTGTGATATATAAGATTGTATTTTGAATTCTGTACCATGTATTTGGCGACTCAGAATGGGTTGGGTTGACTAGACCTATTCTGGGGGCGTCACACTGTACCCTCCGGGTTGAGACCGGGGCTGACCTGTACTTCAAGGGCGAGACCGGGGATGACCTGTACCTCCAGATTGAGACCGGGCTGACCTGTACTTCCCTGGTTGAGATCGGCGCTGACCTGTACTTCCCGGGTTGAGACCAGGGCAGACTTGTACCTCCAGGATGAGACCGGGGCTGACCTGTACTTCTCGAGTTGAGATCGGGGCAGACCAGTACCTCCCGAGTTTAGACCGGGGCTGACCTGTACCCCCCGATTGAGATCGAGGCTAACCTGTACCTCCCGGGTTGAGACCGGGACTGACCCGTACTTCGTGGGTTGAGACCGGGGATGCCCTGTACTTCCCGGGTAGAGATCGAAGCAGACCTGTACTTCCTGGATTGAGACCGAGGCTGACCTGTACCTCCCGGGTTGAGATCGGGACTGACCTATACTTCTCGGGTTGAGACCGGGGTTGAACTAATGGCCCGGTACTAAGATCGGGGCTGACCTGTACTTTCCAGGTTGAGACCGAGGCTGACCCGTACTTCCTGGGTTGAGATCGAGGCTGACCTATACTTCTGGTTGAGACCGGGCTGATATGTACCACCTAGGTTAGAGACTGGTACTTACATGTACCTCCTAGGTTGAGACTAAGGCTGACCTGTACCTCCCGGGTTGAGACCGGGGTTGACTTGTACTTTCCGGATTGAGATCGGGGCTTAACTGTACCTCCCAGGTGAGATCGGGGCTGACTTATACTTCCTGGATTAAGAACCGGGGCTGACCTGTACCTCTCGATTGAGACCAGGGCTGACCTATACCTTTCAGGTTGAAATCGGGGCTGACTTGTACTTTATAGATGACCGGGGCCGACCTGTACTTTCTGGGTAGAGATCGGGCCTGACCTGTACTTCCCGGGTTGAGACTGAGGCTGACCTGTACCTCTCGGGTTTAGACGGGGGCTGAACTTTACTTCCTGAGTTGAGACCGGGGCTTACTTGTACTACGCGGGTTGAGACCGGGGCTGACTTGTACCTCCCGTGTTGAGATCGGGGCTGACCTGTACCTCTCGAGTTGAGACCGGGGCTGACCTGTACTTTTCGGGTTGAGATCGGGGCTGACCTGTACTTCTCTGGTAGAGATCGGACTTGAATTATACTTCTCGGGTTGAGACCGGGGCTGACCTGTACTTTTTGTGTTGAC